>CM036758.1:33803356-33870856 GCA_020796225.1 Arion vulgaris | reverse complement strand
CTCAAAATGTTTCTCGTGGTAAACGATGCCAGGGAATTCTAGGCAGATGCAAACTATTTAACTTGTTGTTCTATAGGCGGGATAAAGGGGTATGGAGAAATTACTATCAGGCTCTATTTAACATATACCGGTAGGAGTGGAACACAGTACATATGGCCTATGAGAGAGGGACGTTCAGAAAAACTGTTAGTTCTGGCAAAGTTCTGCTCAAGACAAAACTATTTAATGATAGTATACAGTCCAACGTTTGACACTCTGCATCATAAATATAACTCTATTTCAATCAATCAAGTGCTATGCTTGCCGACGTAGGCGATCATGTCTCTCCACAACTCTCTCTCCTTTGTGCAGATAATCAGTTCTGACGTTGCTCTTTTGTCGAACCACGATGTCAAATCATCAAACATCGTCTCTCTCTATGATCTTTCCTTTCCTGAATTTTACCTGTTGTCACCAAATGTTATAAACCTCCTTTTTTGCATTATATGCACGAAGAACCTTGATTGTCTGATTCTTATTCTTTTAAATAAGGTTTCTTTGTGTGCATGCCTGTTTTAAAACGTCATCATTTGTTTTCTTCGCTGTCCATGGAGTTTTCAACATTCTTCTGTCAAACCACATCTCTGTGACATCCAACGATCTTATTGATTGCTAGTTCGTTGTCCATGATTCGCTGCCATACAGTATTGGTTCACTGGAGTACTCGTTAATCGAATCATTTACAGAACCATTTACCGAATCATTTACAGAACCATTTACATAACCATTTACTGAACCATTTACTGAACCATTTACTGAACCATTTACTGAACTATTTACTGAACCATTTACAGAACCATTTACTTTACCATTTACAGAACCATTTACAGAACCATTTACAGAACCATTTACTGAACTATTTACTGAACCATTTACAGAACCATTTACTGAACTATTTACTGAACCATTTACAGAAGCATTTACAGAACCATTTACAGAACTATTTACTGAACTATTTACTGAACCATTTACTGAACCATTTACTGAACCATTTACTGAACCATTTACAGAACCATTTACTGAACCATTTACAGAACCATTTACAGAACCATTTACTGAACCATTTACTGAACCATTTACAGAACCATTTACTGAACCATTTACTGAACCATTTACTGAACCATTTACAGAACCATTTACTGAACCATTTACAGAACCATTTACAGAACCATTTACTGAACCATTTACAGAACCATTTACTGAAGCATTTACTGAACCATTTACTGAACCATTTACATAACCATTTACAGAAGCATTTACAGAACCATTTACCGAACCATTATTGCTCAAAAATCGCTACAAGTTACAATATAATTCTTCTAATTAACGTGACAAAAATTGTCTGAGCGAAATGACAAAATCGTGTTAACAGCATTTTTTCCTGCCATAATTCCCTCCCACGCGCAGTGTCTTTGGCTAATTTTAAACATTCAAGTCGTTTCTTTAAAAAACATTTTGCAATATTTATTTTATTGATTGTTCGGCTTCATGTTTTTATGGATTTGAAAATATTGTTGTTTTGTAGCTGTTTGTATGTTGTTTGTATGCTGTTTGTATGTTGTTTGTCAAACAGATTCGGTTGAATTGAATGAAAAATGAACATAATATTCATATTTGTTTTTCTTTCTGTTATTTCTTTCTTGCTTTGATTGTCAATTCATCCATGTGTACATGAGATATAGGGTAGGTGAAAACGTGGAAGACCCATAACGATCTGGAGGATAACAGTTGAACAGGGCTTGAAAGAAGTGAATGACAGCTGGAACAGTTGTATTAGAGAGGACTGATAAGAATGGAGAAGAATGGTGTGCATTTGTTGCTGTCAGTGGCGGCTCGTCATTAAGGGCCAGTGGGGCCGGGCCCACCAAAATAAGGTGCAACGTGTATTTATTATTTTATACATTAAAATATAACCTAACCGAAAACATGATTTTTCCGAAAATATCTGTCTGGCCCCACCAACAAAAATGATCACGAGCCGCCACTGATTGCTGCCTTAAGCTTCAAGGACGTACGTGGGCATCTGTGGCTTAGCTGTAGTGAGCTCGATCACAAACCCAAGAGTACCTGGTTCAAACTTCACAGCGGGCAATTTTAAAGCAAATTTGTTTCCGTGGATTTTTACGATCATTAAAAATAGACCTCACCGTTCAGAAAGCAATGGCAAACTACTGAACGTATAAGGGGTACCTAGAAAATCGATGACTCGTTTACTGTGGCTGATGGGGACGTCCTATAAAGAATATGCAACGATTTAAATTTTAAGCGTCAAGGGGTTACAGGCTAGAAAGAGAGAGAGAGAGAGAGAGAGAGAGAGAGATAGAGAGATAGAGAGATAGAGAGATAGGGAGACTGGTCATCTTCGTTTAAGATGTTCAGATACTATTTTATCAGTTACACATTCATAGTTATCAGATTGATTGATTGATTGGAACATCATCATTGCATTTTGGTGATTAACCATGTTTGCTTCGATTTCTTTCTTACACAGGAATATCTCAGATGCAGTGCACGAACTCCGTAGCGCCGGCGAGGGTCTCCGATGTAGTTTAGAAGGTGGTAAAAATATTTGATGTGGTGACGATACTTTGAAGGAATTTTATTTTAAAAATCTTTTTATAATGAATTTTGCTCGGGCAGTGGCTTTCCAGCCTGTTCTTCTCGGTTTTGAACTGCCAAGGGTTCTTTTACGTGCTCAAATTGAAGACGGGACCTACGTTTTACCGTCAGTTGCTGATAGGACTATGATCTCGATCTCACCTACACAGAGATCAGGGATCTATGGAAAATATCCCACTGGCAACACGCTGGAGCGAGTCGGTTACCTTTGGCACGGGAAGCACGCATCTAACCTCTACACTACAGAGGCTACTATACTTATCAGATGTGTACACTTTCTCAGTGCTAAGTGAAGAATCTGTTAGTCGCTATATCCGGTTGCCTGGACAAAATTCTGTGGAAAAAGTTAAAAAATAAAATTACTACAAAATATCTTCACCGCCTCCAAATTACATCTGGGACCCTCGCCGGTGCTACGGAGTTCGTTCACTGCAGCATAGATTTCCTGTATAAGAAAGCAATCGGAGCATACCCCATATTCCCCAAAGTGCAATAATGATGGTTCTATCAATCAATCAATCAATCAATCAATCAATCAATCAATCAATCTTTCTTCTACTTCTTCTTCTCTTCTTCCTCCATTGTGCTGCAGTGAAGTGGTGGGGGTATGGGTGGGAGGCAAGGGGTGCTTTGTCTCTGAGATTGCTCACAGAAAAAAAGGCTGAGCGCCTATACATATACATATATATATAAATACAATGAGTACACAGACTACGACTGTTCAATTTAGCGTGTTGCTGCCTGTCCACCTCCAAACAATTCTCTTTTATTTTTTAGCAGCCATCATAGACAATAAACTAGACCGACGGTGTCATTATCTTATTCCAGAGAGAGAAAATAAACTACTGCTACTATTACTAAAAGTTAATTGCATATTCTTTACATGACTTTGCGAATCAACCTCAGTATTTTAACGCTGTTTGTGATTTTTCTAGGCATTATTACGATCAGTAGTGTGCCATTGCTTTCTAAACGGGTTGTGCCATCGTCCTTTGTAAAAATGCACGCGAAACAATGTGCAACCAAACTGTCCGCAGCGTGATTCGACATCAGAACGTCGGGGTTAATAGGCCGAGTTAATATCCCCTAAGCCACAGACGCCACTACTACTACTGAATGAAAATCGTGGTATATACTTTACAGGATTTAGCTATAAACCATAGTAAACGATTTGTCAATTTTCTAGGCACCACTTACACGTTCAGTAGTTTGTCATAGCTTTCTGTTGAGGTCTATTTTAACTTTTCGTAAAAATCCCACGGAAACTAATTTGCTTCCAAACTGACTGCCGCGGAGTTTGCACCAGGTATGATTGGGTTGTGATCTAGCTCACTACCGCTTAAGCTAAAGACATCCCACGCTAGAACTAGGGTAGGAGAAAACGGGGAAGACCCAAAACGATACAGAGCAGAACCGTTGAACAGGAATTGAAAGAAGTGAATAACTTCTGGAACACAATACAGAGGACGGTCAATGATAGAGAAGAACTACTATTACTCACAGCTCTTACTCTACTTACTAGCTACTACTACTACTACTACTACTGCTCTACTTTACTACTACTACTACTAGTACACTACATGTACTACTACTTCTACTACTACTACTGCTAGCTACTGCTCTGCTCTAGCTACTACTGTACTACTACTAGTACTACTACTCTACTGCTACTACTGACTACTACTACTACTATGCTACTACTACTACTACTGACTACTACTACTAGCTACTATACTGTACTACTACTGTACTACTGCTGCTACATACTACTACTACTTCTACTACTATACTACTAGCTACTTACTACTACTACTCTTTACTGACTACTCTACTACTCTATACTACTACTACTACTGCTACTACTACTTCTACTACTACTGCTAATACTACTACTACTTATACTACTGCTTATACTACTACTTATACTACTACTACTTATACTACTACTACTACTACGACTTATACTACTACTACTACTACTACTACTTATACTACTACTACTACTTATACTACTACTACTACTACTACTGCTAATACTACTACTACTTATACTACTACTACTACTTATACTACTACTACTACTACTTATACTACTACTACTACTACTACTTATACTACTATTACTACTACTGCGATTAAGAGAGGTCGATCCTGGATGGCGAGGCAGAGGATGTTATTAAACAGGTCTGTACTCTAGATGAGCTGAGGCACGGTGACGAATGGATGTTTATATCAGGGGACATGACTGCTTACGCCAGGGTTATCAGCACACTTGGACGCCGCTGTAGAGAATGGGCCCGGGCGTCGTCAATGCGGAAATTCTTGCACTCGTGGATCAGCACTCCCATACAGGTATATCACATCTCAAGAAAATGACTCAGCTGTACACGTCTGGACATGCTGGAGTGCGGGGTAACGAGCGTGCTGACTCTCTTACAAACAGTGCCCTGACTCAAGCGAGCAGAAGTATGGACAGAGCCGATATCATCAATGCGATACACTCTCAATTGTGTGACATGGGCGGGTCTCAGACACTGGAACGAGTTCGAGAATTAGGCGTTAAGTTTGGACATGCCAGACAGTGTCGTCTTCGTGGTATAGAGAGAAGATATAGTAATCAACTTCTCATGGGTACTGTGAGCAAATGGACTTTGGGATGGCTGCTGCAACGGAGGACAGAGCACGAATGGGAATGCTCAATGTGTCATGACGTCGATCGCATAACATAACATAACTACTACTACTTCTACTTCTACTACTACAACTACTACTTCTACTACAACTACTACCACTAAAACTACTATCACCTAAACCTGGCACAAACTATACCAACCCTCTAACGATAACGCCAGCCGAACACAGAGAAGAAATCCAACACACTTACACCAGAATGAATACGTCTGACATGACCAACACACTAAACACACAACAAAATCTTTTCTTTGGAGTCTTCATTTTCTTCTAACACACCCAACCAACCATCTTATCTGCTGAGAATTACTTTCATTCACAAACTACTCTCGAATGTCAATATCCTGTAAATGATGTCGGTCTTTGACGGTCTAATCCTGCGAGGCTTAAGCATTAGCTACACAGGTCTTCGAATCATGAAGGTTCTCATTCTATAGTGTAAACATGTACTCAAGCAACAACCAAAATTGGTGTGAACATCCGAAATTGGACATTTTCGGTGCAGAATTTTAGAAGTAAAGCTTCACAGGTTTTACAAATGTTTATATTAGGGCCCTGGCAAATTAAGTGCAAATATTCATATTTCTGAGGGTCTCTGAGACTACGTGGTTAAGACTTTGTCTTGTGCTACAAAGATTATGTGATCGAATCAGCACAAGGCCGCTCTGTTCACAAATTTCATTTTTTCCCAGAGACCACTAGGATTGTTGCCAGAGCTAAGAAGTTCTTGATGTGTTTAATACTCTCGGCAGATGGCGTATAATTTCCGCAAAGAGGGACAGAGTCATATGGGGTAAATCCCGATGCAATGAAGTCAATCCTTCGGCTTTAGACCGTTTAAATGGGAATTGTCGGTGTAGAGTTTTAGCCGAAAAGCCTGACAGGTCTTACAATCTAGACATTTACCTTCATCTTTGTCCCAGGTTATTCTGGGTTTAAGGGCAATGAAAGAGCGGGCGCATGACGAGAAATGCTGCGATCGAGAATGGGTCTTCTATGGACAAAAGCAACATCATCAATGCTCTAAGAGAAAACATACACTGAAGATTTCAACGAAGAAGATAATGGGTATTCTTTATCTCGTTTGCAAACTGATACTTTCGCCAAGACGGGAGAACTATGAGAGAGACTACAGTAGATACATCAACCAACACAAAACGGGAGTTGTTAGTATCAACACACTGAAACACATGCTTGGTGTGAGATCGGTACAATTATGGACATGTCCGATGTGCGATGAAGATGATTCTCATATGGACAAATATTTATATTGGACCGCTGGCACATTGAGAGTAAATAGTCACATTTTTTTTTTCGTACAGGGAATTCGATGGGCCAGCCATGTGCCTACCTAAACTTTTGGGACCAACCTGGGCTCGAACTTTGAATTTTCACATCACTCTGTCACTAGCGTGGCGTGTTATCCACTCCGCTAACTGCGACCCATTCCTCTCCATATCTCACTCTTTCGAAAGCAACTCTAGGTATAACCTTCCTTCTTTTACCCACACACATCCTCCCCCCCCCCACACCCACACATCCACCTATCTACACACTTCGATATACACACCCACAACCACCTATCACACACACCTATTCATACACCAGTTGTACAGGCAGAACTGGATTCCTGAGGGGCAGAGTGAGGAGTGTGTTTAATCAGCGAGCCACGCCCGCCTGCCCAGCGTGTTTGTAGCGCGTTGGACTACTGGTGACAAACTCCTGTGAGTGCGGGTTCAGTTCCGCGGGCTGGCAGAAAAGCCATAGGTTTAGCAGATTCACGGTGTTCGTGGCATCGAACCGAAGGGTTACGATGTCCATGGCACCGAGCCGAAGAGCTGAAAGCTCAAGTGCTTTTAGATCGGTTTAAAAAACCCCCCAAAAAACAACAAACAGCGAGCCACGGGAACCATCAGTATGCATACTTTTCGATATCTGTTGGGGGGACTGAGCACCTATGTCGATTCTGCCCGGAGTGTAATGACGTCAGTTAGTAACCAATAACCAATTACCCACACACACTCCCACACACTCACCCACTGATCATCTAACCTACATTGTCAATGTCATGTCATTTTCTTCAGTGACTTTCCACCCGTGTAGAATTATCTCTTTCTGTTACATCACGTTGTCTGTTCCTACCTTCCTCCCTCACTCCCGACCTTTCATTGTATCTCCCTCTATAGTCATTCTCTAACAAGTGATTCGCTCTATACACAAACACACAACGTCCATTCTTTGTATTCATTCCGTCGCTTACCGAGAAATCAATAACGCGGGGTTTCCTTTCAACAAATCAAATATTTATTCTTCTCTGAAAGCGGGAATTCCCATTGCTTTGTTAACATCAGCGGTTCTAACATTGGTGAAAATATTGTGACGAGGTACGCATTTATGTGATCTGAATGTCACGAGCTCCCAAAACATCGTAGTAAATAAAAAGCGTCGCAGAAATCGGATGTGCTGTCCTACTTGTAAACGCATAACTGGCACAACGTATAATCGCTCTTAGGCTCAGATTGTAATAGTGTGGGCCTCCTGATGTAAAACTCTATTTTATTCTTCTATCTTATTCTCATCCAATTCTTTGTCAAAGCACCAGTAAGAGGTCTGTGTCCTGGTCGCTAATATTATCTCAACAACAACAAACATATTAATCTGAACATTCATATCCAGACATTCTCCATCTGTCTTACCGAAGTCTGTATCAATTTTAATATATTTATTTAAATTCTAAAAATCCAAAAGAATACAACACTACAAATAACATAAACACAACCTAATTAATATATACAACCAAACATTAACACATAAAAGAATGTCTAACTAAAAATGTTTAAGTAATTTTCCTGTATACATTATACTCTACACAAACATACCTATAGTTCTCAACCCTAAGTTATCTCCCTTGGAAGTAAGACACAACTTGATTTGTCCTCGCTGGAGAGTCTCAAAACTATCTCTTCGATGATGTTAGAAACTTTAAAGTCATTGAGAGACGGTTGTCTCAGATCGATGGTGTTAAATCTATGTTCTCTATATGGCTGCATTATTTGGTGAGGTTGAAGACTTCTGAGTGAGTAGGGAGACGGTTGTCTCAGACTATAGCATACGTGTTAACTGTTATAAGACTTATAACCTTTGTGATTGTCTCAGACCTGTCGCTGGGTCTGTCTCTACGCAGGTCTCCGTCTGCTGTAGACTACACTTTCTGAATAGTCGAATCTTTCTGTGTGTGTCTCTTCACTCTTTCTGACTGGCGAATATTGACTGTTGAAGTCTAACTGTCTCAGGACTACCTACACTGACTGTCCCTTTGGTCTGTCTCAGCCCCTCTGAATCGCTGAATCAATCTGTTCTTTAGTGTTGTGTTCTCTAGATAGTATGTGTATCTCTTCTAGTCTGTCTGCTGGCGAATATTGACTGTGTGTGTCTCTTCAGTTCTAGACAACACTTCTTGACTAGTCAATTCCTTCTGTCTGTAACTGTCTCAGACTACCCTCTGGCTGAATCTGCCAAGTGTCTGTCCATCCTGTCAAGTGTCTCTGCCAAGTGTATCTGCTAAGTGTGTCTAAAGTTCTTGTGAAGTTGTGTCGAATCTACAATATGCATTCTATTTATCCACTGGCAATTTTCTTTAGTTCCAAATTGGTCATTGTCCTGTTAGTCCATTCTCACGGTCAAATCTGGTTGCTGGTTGGAAATCCCGTCTAATTTGATATTTGTGACCTATGGAATTTCTAGAAAACAAGAATACAATTAACCTCAAGTTGACTGCAGGAGAAAGAAAGGCAGGGCATAAGTTCACTTCCAGTTAAGGAAAAAACCCCTTGTTAACATATCTGGTCTGTTATCCCACGTCCACAGACCAGATATATGGTTACCCCTTTGTTTAATTGAGAAATACGTGCCTAGATCAAACTTGGGACTAAGAATAAAGCAAGGGAAAAATCTGGTATCATATTCCCTGCTACAAGATCACATACAAATCACAAAGTGTGGTTTAGCAAGTGGTCGATATGGAGCGGTCGAAGAAGAAGGATGTGCTGGCGTACTTACAGGCGCATAGCTGGCACAACGTAAATCGTTCTTAGGCTCAGATCACATACAAATTACAAATAGTGGTTTAACAAATGGTCGATATGAAGCGTTTGAAGAAGAAGAAGAAGGATGTGCTGGCCTACTTGCAGGCGTATAGCTGGCACAACATACAATTATTCTTAGGCTCAGATCACATACACATTACAAAAAGTGGTTTAACAAGTTGTTGATATGGAGTGTTTGAAGAAGAAGAAGAAGTAAACAGACAAACGACCTCCGAAATCGAAATTGATGATACGCTGCGCTGGTGACACAGTGCCGTGGAAATTAATGATACGCTGCGCTGGTGACACAGTGCCGTGGAAATTAATGATACGCTGCGCTGGTGACACAGTGTCGTGGAAATTAATGATACGCTGCGCTGGTGACACAGTGCCGTGGAAATTAATGATACGCTGCGCTGGTGACACAGTGCCGTGGAAATTAATGATACGCTGCGCTGGTGACACAGTGTCGTGGAAATTAATGATACGCTGCGCTGGTGACACAGTGCCGTGGAAATTAATGATACGCTGCGCTGGTGACACAGTGTCGTGGAAATTAATGATACGCTGCGCTGGTGACACAGTGTCGTGGAAATTAATGATACGCTGCGCTGGTGACACAGTGCCGTGTAAATTGATGATACGCTGCGCTGGTGACACAGTGCCGTGGAAATTAATGATACGCTGCGCTGGTGACACAGTGCCGTGGAAATTGATGATACGCTGCGCTGGTGACACAGTGCCGTGGAAATTAATGATACGCTGCGCTGGTGACACAGTGCCGTGTAAATTGATGATACGCTGCGCTGGTGACACAGTGCCGTGGAAATTAATGATACGCTGCGCTGGTGACACAGTGCCGTATAAATTGATGATACGCTGCGCTGGTGACACAGTGCCGTGGAAATTAATGATACGCTGCGCTGGTGACACAGTGCCGTGGAAATTAATGATACGCTGCGCTGGTGACACAGTGCCGTGTAAATTGATGATACGCTGCGCTGGTGACACAGTGCCGTGGAAATTAGATGGTTTGAGACAAGCTTAGCAGAATAGTTTGTGGTGTGCACACGGTACGTTGTTGTTTGAATTGTAGAAATTTCTCATTATTTACTTGGGGATCTAAGTTACAAGTACCTCTCAAGTCGGAGAAAGGTTCATCTGAATGGCGAGGAGTATTGGTGGTTGGGAAAGCAAGCATTCACAGAAAAATATGTCAGATACACCATGTCAGTCGCAATGACTATGCCAGATTGTATAGCAGGCGAATGAGATAAGACTCGCATTGATGACGAATGTGATACGAATGGAGACTAATTCTGTTGCAAAAACTGCACTGAGATGGACACCATAGGGTAAACGAAAACAGGAAGACACAATAAGGTATGAAGTAGAACAGTAGAACAAGAACTGTGAGAAATGAATCACAGCTGGAACACAATACAGACAACAACACAGAATAGAGAAGAAGTGTGTGCATTTATTACAGAACTTAGCGCATGGGACGTCACATTCTAGAGATAGAGAATAGAGACATAGAAAGAGAGAGAGACAGAGAGAGAGACAGAGAGAGAGAGACATAGAGAGAGACATAGAAAGAGAGAGAGAGAGAATTGCGAGAAACACATGTGATAAAACAAAAGCAAGGGTTTACGAAAAAATGTGTCAGATATGCCGCTTTAGACTACACCTGAATTCATAATGTAAAAAAAGAAGATGCAGGAATGAACTGGAATGAACTAAGCTAGCTTGCTCAAGACAGATCTGATGTGAGGAAATGTGTTGATGTCTTATGCTTCAATGAGAATTACAAAAAGAAGAAGATTTCATAATGAGAGAACGAAAGAAAGAAATAAACCAATAAAGGCATTAACCCTTTCCGTGATTTTGATTTGACATCCAGACGCATTCATATTGCAAGGTATACCGTATTAACTTGGAGCGCCTGTAGCACAAGCGGTAGTAAGCTCGATCACAAAACCTAGCGTACCTGGTTCAAACCCCACGGTGGGCAAGTTTGAAGCAAATTCGTTTCCGTGGGATTTTTACAAAAGGTAAAAATAAACATCACCGTTCAGAAAGCAATGACAAACTACTGAACGTGTAAGTGGTGCCTAGAAAATCAACGAATCGTTTTCTGTGATTGATGGCTACATCCTGTAAAGGATATACCTCGAATTTCATTTCATTCCATTAGCGAGTATACTGGCTTTACGTCATATTTAAAATAACTGCGGGCCTGTATATCGGCACAGAGGAGCGAAAGTGTTAATCTTTGTTGTTTTATTATCGTTTGATCAAACTGAAACAAACACATTAAAAATAAACAAAATCCGGATGAGGTAATTTGATCCATGAAATGAGATTCTCCCGAGGGGGTGGGCTAAGCCTTTGTGAAATATCTGAAAGTTACATCAATAAGATGAGAGAACGTCTCCAGAGAGATATCAGAACTTTTGTTCAAGTTGCATTGTTCTTGCTTGCAAAGAGAATCTGAATTCTGTCAAATCTCATAGATTGTTGATTTATTCTTCTAGCGCTCCACTTGTTAAGCCACTCTTCGTGATTTCTATGTCATCTGAGTCTAAGAGCGATTGTAAGTTGTGTCAGTTATGCGTCTACAAGTATGCCAGCACATCCATATTTTTCTTCGCACTCTCCGTTTCAATCACTTGTTAACCACTCCTTGTGTGATTTGTATGTGATCTAAGCCTAAGAGCGATTGTACGTTGTGCCAGTTATGCGTCTACAAGTAGGTCAGAACATCCTTCTTCTTCTTCTTCTTCAAAAACTACATATCGACCACTTGTTAAACCACTCTTACGCCCGAGTGGTTACCGGGGTCCAAATTTGTGGTGTAAAGAATAGAACCACTCTTACCTGCCACGCATGTCGTAATAGGAGACTAAGGAGGTTTGGCTGAAATCGGATGCATGTGTCCTAAACGTTTAGAAGTCTATGCGTTTAGGGCCTACCAAACCAATGTGCAACGTATACACGTTCTTGGCAAAGATCAAACATATCCCAAACAGCGATTAAAATTGGTCGTAAAGAAGAGAAATCACTCTTTGCGATATGTATGTGATCTGAGCCTAAGATCGATTGTACGTTGTGACAGTTATGCGCGTACAAGTAGACCAGAACATCCGATTTCTGCGACACTTTTTATTTATTTGGATAGCTTCCCTAGAACCCTACCTCAGTCGCCTCTGACGACATGCCTTGTAGTGGTCGCAGTGTTAGAGTCACGACATGCCTTGTAGTGGTCGCAGTGTTAGAGTCACGACATGCCTTGTAGTGGTCGCAGTGTTAGAGTCACGACATGCCTTGTAGTGGTCGCAGTGTTAGAGTCTTAGCTCTTTCTTTACCGAAACACATTTCTTGAAAATCTCCACAGACTTAAGCTCTGGTGAAGCAACTCCACCAGCTTTAGTTCATCCTATACCTTAACAGGTGGAGGTTCTGATCGAATGGAGTAGAGAGCAGCTCCTATGTGAGAGACCGGGGTTCAATCCACGCAAGGCCTATGAGTATTTTTTTCTGTCAGGGCATAACGAAAATCATAATCTGAACAGTATTGCGGCTACTGTACTAGCCATGCGGCCGTTACATTCCACAGGCATATGTCGACTCTGTCCTACACCGCCCAAATAGCGGTATTACTGGAAGTAACGACTTTAGTTTTATTTTTATCTAAAAAAACATTTTCTCAAATGTCTGGTAAATCTCCTCCACAGATCTAAGCTCCGAAGAAGGAACTCCTGCAGCTTTAGCTCATCCTATAGATTTGGCTTTCATCTTCCCAAGCGAAAAATCTGGTATCACCGGGGTTCCAACTGATGGCCAACCTTCGACACCTACATCCGGCTACAACCTGAGCAGAAGGAGAGCGTCCATGCATGACGCAATTGACCTAAATAAGATCGACACGCGACTTTATGATAAGAAGGTAAGTCTTTGATTTCTTCTTCTTCTTCATCTTCTTCTTCTTCTTCATCATCTTCTTCTTCTTCTTCTTCTTCTTCTTCTTCTTCTTCTTCTTCTTCTTCTTCTTCTTCTTCTTCTTCTTCATCTTCTTCTTCTTCTTCTTCTTCATCTTCTTCTTCTTCTACTTCTTCATCTTCTTCTTCTTCTTCATCTTCTTCTTCTTCTTCTTCTTCATCTTCTTCTTCTTCTACTTCTTCTTCTTCATCTTCTTCTTCTTCTTCTTCTTCTTCTTCTTCTTCTTCTTCTTCTTCTTCTTCTTCTTCTTCTTCTTCTTCTTCTTCATCTTCTTCTTCTTCTTCTTCTTCGTCTTCATCTTCTTCTTCTTCTTCTTCTTCATCTTCTTCTTCTTCATCTTCTTCTTCTTCTTCTTCTTCTTCTTCTTCTTCATCTTCTTCTTCCTCTTCTTCTTCATCTTCTTCTTCTTCTTCTTCTTCTTCCTCTTCTTCTTCATCTTCTTCTTCTTCTTTTTCTTCTTCTTCGTCTTCATCTTCTTCTTCTTCTTCTTCTTCTTCTTCTTCTTCTTCTTCTTCTTCTTCTTCTTTTTTCTTCTTCTTCTTCTTCTTCTTCTTCTTCTTCTTCTTCTTCTTCTTCTTCTTCTTCTTCTTCTTCTTCTTCTTCTTCTTCTTCTTCTTCTTCTTCTTCTTCTTCTTCTTCTTCTTCTTCTTCTTCTTCTTCTTCTTCTTCTTCTTCTTCTTCTTCTTCTTCTTCTTCTTCTTCTTCTTCTTCTTCTTCTTCTTCTTCTTCTTCTTCTTCTTCTTCTTCTTCTTCTTCTTCTTCTTCTTCTTCTTCTTCTTCTTCTTCTTCTCTTCTTCTTCTTCTTCTTCATCTTCTTCTTCTTCTTCTTTCTCTTCATCTTCTTCTTCTTCTTCTTCATCTTCTTCTTCTTCTTCTTCTTCTTCTTCTTCGTCTTCTTCTTTTCTTCTTCTTCTTCTTCTTCTTCGTCTTCTTCTTCTTTCTTCTTCTTCTTCTTCTTCTTCTTCTTCCTCTTCTTCTTCCTCTTCTTCTTCTTTCTTCTTCTTCTTCTTCTTCTTCTTCTTCTTCTTCTTCTTCTTCTTCTTTCTTCTTCTTCTTCTTCTTCTTCTTCTTCTTCTTCTTCTTCTTCTCTTCTTCTTCTTCTTCTTCTTCTTCTTCTTCTTCTTTTCTTTTCTTCTTCTTCTTCTTCTCTTCTTCTTCTTCTTCTTCTTCTTCTTCTTCATCTTCTTCTTCTTCTTCTTCTTCTTCTTCTTATTCTTCTTCTTCATCTTCTTCTTCATCTTCTTCTTCTTCTTCTTCTTCTTCTTCTTCTTCTTCTTCTTCTTCATCTTCTTCTTCTTCTTCTTCTTCTTCTTCTTCTTCTTCTTCTTCATCTTCTTCTTCTTCATCTTCTTCTTCTTCTTCTTCTTCTTCTTCTTCATCTTCTTCTTCTCTTCTTCTTCTTCATCTTCTCTTCTTCTTCATCTTCTTCTTCATCTTCTTCTTCTTCATCTTCTTCTTCTTCTTCTTCTTCTTCATCTTCTTCTTCTTCTTCTTCTTCTTCTTCTTCTTCTTCATCTTCTTCTTCCTCTTCTTCTTCTTCTTCATCTTCTTCTTCATCTTCTTCTTCTTCTTCTTCATCTTCTTCTTTCTTCTTCTTCATCTTCTTCTTCTCTTTTCTTCTTCTTCATCTTCTTCTTCATCTTCTCTTCTTCTTCTTCTTCTTCTTCTTCTCTTCTTCTTCTTCTTCATCTTCTTCTTCTTCTTCTTCTTCATCTTCTTCATCTTCTTCTTCTTCTTCATCTTCTTCTTTCTTCATCTTCTCTTCTTCTTCTTCATCTTCTCTTCTTCTTCTTCTATTCTTCTTCATCTTCTTACTTCTTCTTCTTCATCTTCTTCATCTTCTTCTTCATCTTCTTCTTCTTCCTCCACTTAAATGCATCTTATTCAGTCTTCGCATCCTTCTATTATCTTTTCTTGCGTACCTGCTATAATGCAGGCTGTCTTACGGCATGGCTTCTGATTCAAAGTAGCTGACATTTTATCACTGGTCCTCTCTTGCATGACCTAGACTTCGTATGACTTTCTGGTTCGATCCTTTAATGTTATCGTGTTATGTCAGCTCCTCCTAAATGACTTTTATCTTTCTTAGCTTATGCGTCATGATATTAAAAACTAGAATCGTTCTTAGAGTGAAAGCATAGTGTGTAGACTTGACATATTCCTGTCCACTCCTGAGGCATAGGGCCTCAGCAGTTATTCATCACTTTGCCTGTCTCTTAATATTTTCTTTATGGCTTCCAGTGGTTAAGCGTTGTCCTTGCGTTTCGAAGGTCGTAAGTTCGAATCCGGATCGCGGCGTTCAATTCTCGAGTAAATATTTTCCAGAGACCCCTAGGATTGTTGCCGCAGCTACGGAGTTCATGCTTTGTGCAGTACTCTCTGCAGGTGACGTGTCACTTCTTATAGAGGGACCGAGTCATATGGGGTAAAATCCGGTGCAATGACGTCAATCCTTCAGCTTTAGACCACTCCCCGCTGTTTTTAGACTTAGTTCTCACGAAGACTTTGTCTCCAGGTCTATTTAGTAGGTCCCCTTTTTCGTTTTCCTTGCAAGTTCCACTCAAGCGCTTGTCTAGTGACACTCGACTGTGTTTACCGTAGAATATGTCCAACCCATCACAATTTTATCGTTAATAATGTTATCTCTGGTTATTCTTTCTTCCTATAGAATCTCTCCAGGAAGATGTTTCCATCTTCCAAAGGTCTCTCTCTCTCGCTCTCTCTCTCTCTCTCTAAGAATGCCAGTATGTTAACCCTTAAACGTCTCTCTCTCTCTCTAAGAATGCTAGTATGTTAACCCTTAAACGTCTCTCTCTCTCTCTAAGAATGCTAGTATGTTAACCCTTAAACGTCTACAAAAGAAGGATTGGCCTCACTGCACCAGATTTCACGCCAAATGGCCCAGTTCCTCTCCGGAGTAGTAACACGCAACCTTCAAATGGCCCAGTTCCTCTTCGGAGTAGTAACACGCAACCTTCAAATGGCCCAGTTCCTCTCCGGAGTAGTAACACGCAACCTTCAAATGGCCCAGTTCTTCTCCGGAGTAGTAACACGCAACCTTCAAATGACCCAGTTCTTCTCCTGAGTAGTAACACGCAACCTTCAAATGACCCAGTTCTTCTCCGGAGTAGTAACACGCAACCTTCAAATGACCCAGTTCTTCTCCGGAGTAGTAACACGCAACCTTCAAATGGCTCCGGAGTAGTAACATGCAACCTTCAAATGGCTCCGGAGTAGTAACATGCAACCTTCAAATGGCTCCGGAGTAGTAACATGCAAACTTCCAAAATAATTCCATAAAACAAGATCTCCGTAGCTCAAGCAGAATTCTAATGGGTCATCAGAAATATAATTTAATCCTCCCCAGCAAACTCTTCATTCTCACTCCATCCTCCTACGCATACCTCTTCATGTATAACATTCCGCCCTCGTACGTAACATCCCTATGAAATCCATCATCGATCCGACATCGAACAAAAATGTTGTCTCTAGAAACTCCTCAACCCAAAATTACTCCCTCAACTTCAAATATTTATTCTACTCTGTAATTCAACTAAAATCGCTTCCTCCCTTGTGACACGCTCCTGCATGATGTTCACCACACGTTGCCCACTGGTTTCAACTTTCCCGTAACATATTCTAATTGATTGATTGATTGATTGATTGATTGATTGTTTGATTGATATGGCCATCATCATTGCACTTTGGTAAATGCGCATATTTATAGTATTGTATCTACAAAGAATGCTGGGAGTATCAAGAAGAGACAGGTTTAGAAATGAACACATGTCACCATGAACACAAAAAGAACATTGTTCAACACAATCTCTCTCCCCACATTATGTCAAACCTGGACGCTGATATCAAGTGATAGAAGAAAACTAGTCATGACAGAGATGAAGTGTCTACACAGAATGCTGGGAGTAACAAGAAGAGACAGGTTTAGAAAGAAAGACATCAGGGAAAAGTAGCTACAACATCAGTACTGAACTTCATCAAGAAACAACAAATTAAACGATTCGGCTGCCCGTCTGCCCAGCGTGTTCCTAGCGCGTTGGACTACGGGTGACTATCCCTCTGTGTGTGCGGGTTCAATTCCGCGGGATGGCAGAAAAAGCCACAGATTTCCCAGATTTCCGGTGTTCGTGGCACCGAACCGAAGGGTTACTTTTACCATAGCACCGAGCCGAAAAGCTGAAAAGCTCAAGTGCTTCTGGATCGAAAAACCCCAAAAACCGATTCGGCTACGTAAGCAGATTACTAACAGACAGTGCTCCTAAAATAGCAATGTTACTTGATACAGTGTAAAATAGCAATGTTATCTCGATACAGTGTAAAATAGCAATGTTACTTCGATACAGTGTAAAATAGCAATGTTACTCCGATACAGTGTAAAATAGCAATGTTACTCCGATACAGTGTAAAATAGCAATGTTACTCCGATACAGTGTAAAATAGCAATGTTACTTCGATACAGTGTAAAATAGCAATGTTACTCCGATACAGTGTAAGATAGCAATGTTACTCCGATACAGTGTAAAATAGCAATGTTACTCCGATACAGTGTAAAATAGCAATGTTACTTCGATACAGTGTAAAATAGCAATGTTACTCCGATACAGTGTAAAATAGCAATGTTACTCCGATACAGTGTAAAATAGCAATGTTACTCCGATACAGTGTAAAATAGCAATGTTACTCCGATACAGTGTAAAATAGCAATGTTACTTCGATACAGTGTAAAATAGCAATGTTACTCCGATACAGTGTAAAATAGCAATGTTACTCCGATACAGTGTAAAATAGCAATGTTACTCCGATACAGTGTAAAATAGCAATGTTACTCCGATACAGTGTAAAATAGCAATGTTACTTCGATACAGTGTAAAATAGCAATGTTACTCCGATACAGTGTAAAATAGCAATGTTACTCCGATACAGTGTAAAATAGCAATGTTATTCCGATACAGTGTAAAATAGCAATGTTACTTCGATACAGTGTAAAATAGCAATGTTACTCCGATACAGTGTAAAATAGCAATGTTACTCCGATACAGTGTAAAATAGCAATGTTACTCCGATACAGTGTAAAATAGCAATGTTACTCCGATACAGTGTAAGATAGCAATGTTACTCCGATACAGTGTAAAATAGCAATGTTACTTCGATACAGTGTAAAATAGCAATGTTACTCCGATACAGTGTAAAATAGCAATGTTACTCCGATACAGTGTAAAATAGCAATGTTACTCCGTTACAGTGTAAGATAGCAATGTTACTCCGATACAGTGTAAAATAGCAATGTTACTCCGATACAGTGTAAAATAGCAATGTTACTCCGATACAGTGTAAAATAGCAATGTTACTCGAAACAGTGGAAGATAGCAATGTTACTTCGATACAGTGTAAAATAGCAATGTTACTCCGATACAGTGTAAAATAGCAATGTTACTCCGATACAGTGTAAAATAGCAATGTTACTCCGATACAGTGTAAAATAGCAATGTTACTCCGATACAATGTAAAATAGCAATGTTACTCCGATACAGTGGAAGATAGCAATGTTACTTCGATACAGTGTAAAATAGCAATGTTACTCCGATACAGTGTAAAATAGCAATGTTACTCCGATACAGTGTAAAATAGCAATGTTACTCCGATACAATGTAAAATAGCAATGTTACTCCGATACAGTGGAAGATAGCAATGTTACTCCGATACAGTGTAAAATAGCAATGTTACTCCGATACAGTGTAAAATAGCAATGTTACTCCGATACAGTGTAAAATAGCAATGTTACTCCGATACAGTGTAAAATAGCAATGTTACTTCGATACAGTGTAAAATAGCAATGTTACTCCGATACAGTGTAAAATAGCAATGTTACTCCGATACAGTGTAAAATAGCAATGTTACTCCGATACAGTGTAAAATAGCAATGTTACTCCGATACAATGTAAAATAGCAAAGTTACTCCGATACAGTGGAAGATAGCAATGTTACTCCGATACAGTGTAAAATAGCAATGTTACTTCGATACAGTGTAAAATAGCAATGTTACTCCGATACAGTGTAAAATAGCAATGTTACTCCGATACAATGTAAAATAGCAATGTTACTCCGATACAGTGGAAGATAGCAATGTTACTCCGATACAGTGTAAAATAGCAATGTTACTTCGATACAGTGTAAAATAGCAATGTTACTCCGATACAGTGTAAAATAGCAATGTTATTCCGATACAGTGTAAAATAGCAATGTTACTTCGATACAGTGTAAAATAGCAATGTTACTCCGATACAGTGTAAAATAGCAATGTTACTCCGATACAGTGTAAAATAGCAATGTTACTTCGATACAGTGTAAAATAGCAATGTTATCGATACAGTGGAAGATAGCAATGTTACTCCGATACAGTGTAAAATAGCAATGTTACTTCGATACAGTGTAAAATAGCAATGTTACTCCGATACAGTGGAAGATAGCAATGTTACTCCGATACAGTGTAAAATAGCAATGTTACTCCGGTACAGTGTAAAATAGCAATGTTACTCCGATACAGTGTAAAATAGCAATGTTACTCCGATACAGTGTAAAATAGCAATGTTACTCCGATACAGTGTAAAATAGCAATGTTACTCCGATACAGTGGAAGATAGCAATGTTACTCCGATACAGTGTAAAATAGCAATGTTACTCCGATACAGTGTAAAATAGCAATGTTACTTCGATACAGTGTAAAATAGCAATGTTACTCCGATACAGTGGAAGATAGCAATGTTACTCCGATACAGTGTAAAATAGCAATGTTACTCCGATACAGTGTAAAATAGCAATGTTACTTCGATACAGTGTAAAATAGCAATGTTACTCCGATACAGTGTAAAATAGCAATGTTACTCCGATACAGTGGATACAAAACGAAAGATCGACTACGTAAAAAGTGGACCACAGAAATAACAGATGTTGTGAATAATACCATGTACAAAGCGCACACAAAAGCCCGCTCTAATCTCTTCTTATCCTGACGCTGTCAGACAAAACAGGATTGAAGAGAAACAAAAGAAAACAAAAGATCAGAGATTGTTTATATGTTTGTTACTCGTATATGGGGAGTCTCTGTAGCTAATTGGTTAAATTCTTCGCTTTACGATCTGAAGATTGTCGGCTCCAACCTATACCGTATTGTTCTCATTACGAGAGTGCATATTTTTCCACAGACCCCCAGGATTGTTGTCGGAGATATATAGAGTTCTTACTTTGTGCAATACTATCGGTAGGTGGCGTGTCATTTCTGCGGAGAGGGACAGAGCTATATGGGAGGTAAAACCCGGTGCAATGAAGTCAATACTTCGGCTATATACCCTTTATCTTTAGTGAATACAAATTCTCTTTAACCTTTCCGTCCTTCTGAGACGATCTACTGGCTTCCAGTATTTGTTACGTTGATGCAAAGCCAATATACTAGCTTATTTCATTATATATTGCGATATGAATGTGTACGGATCTGGAACAAATTACGGAGTGAAAGGAAAGGGTTAATTCAAGACAAGCCATTTCAACCTGAGTCTTTTTTGGTTATATCAGAGCGTGTAGCCCACAAGCATAAAAAAAAAAAAAAAAAAAAACTTTCGGACAAACATGAAAACTCACACACTGGACACGAACCCATTACTGTTTGAGAATGATACAAGCGGCGTACCGCCGTAGCCACATAGTCCACCAATGAGACCACGTGTATTAGCTTCTCTAGTCAAAACCGGAAACGTTTACTGTCAAGATATCCCAGATGTATTGAGTATCCCACGCAAATGTTTTATCCCTCGCTTCCAGCTCGTTGAATAGCGTCGTTACTTAAACCGAAATAGACTATTTCTCGACTATTGCGTTTTTTTTTTACAAAGACACATGTTAGTAGTCTATGTTTCTTGAATATAATAAAAAATCAATCTCTATACATAGTCTATTTCAGTTTCCTTCTTCCTCTTCATTTCACTCTCTTTATATATGTACGTACACACACACATACATATATATGTACACACACACACACACATATATATGTACACACACACACACACATATATGTACACACACACACACACACACACACACATATATATGTACATACACATACACACACATATATGTACACACACACACACACATATATGTACACACACACACACACACACACACATATATATGTACATACACATACACACACACACACATATATGTACACACACACACACACACACACACACACATATATGTACATACACATACACACACACACACATGTATATGTACATACACACACACACACATATATGTACACACACACACACACACACACATATATATGTACACACACACAAACACACATATATATATATATATATATGTAAAGATGAAATGAAAACCGTAGCATATCCTTTACAGAGCTTGGCCACCAACCACAGTAAACGAATCATCGAATCAAGGCACCACTTATACGTTTGCCATCGCTTTCTGAACGGCCAAGTCTATTTTTACCGTTCGTAAAAATCCACGCCAAACAAATTTGCTTCCAAACTGCCCGTCGCGGTGTTCGAACTAAGTACACTTCGGTTGTGAATGAGCTCACTACCACTTAAGCTACATACGCACACACTATATATATATTTCTTAGAACATCCTGGATATAGAAGTGAAAAAAACAAAGACATACTACAAGAACTCTATATCAAGAAGCATTGGCTTATAAATAACATCATGTCCTGGGAGATGAAATATTTTGGTCATGTTAAACGTCACTGTGGTTTGGAGAGAACGGTAATGGAAGACGAAGCAGAGGAGGACCAACACTTGTTTTACTGTTCTCCGGGTTTTGGTTGTGTTCTTAAAATAGTTCGTCTGTAGAGCTGGGCAATATGGGCCCTAAGAAATAAAGGTTTGCTGTTCGAATCCTCCGTTTGGTAATTTCTTTTTTCCGGTAACCTCTAATACTTATTCATTGTTTATTTATTGATCATATTCATTTGCTCCGGTGCTTTCCTTGAAATTCTTGCAACTTCTTATTCTCTTGTATCAAGCATATTAAAAAGTCAGCCTACATCATAGGGAATTTCCGATTTCCCGACAGAGCTCATTGGACTTATTACTACAGCGGGCTGTGGATTGACATTTATGACACTGCGTTTCCCTTATTACTTGGTCCATTTTCTCAGAAACGACAGGCCACCTGCAGAGAGTATTGGGCAAAGTAAGAACTCTCTAACTCCAGCAAAAATCTGAAAATTTACCAGGAAAATACACTCGTAAACTAAGTGACATATTCTGGTTTGATTGGTTGATTGAAGGGACCATTATCATTTCACTTCGGTGAGTAACCATGTCTGATATGATCTCTTTTTTAATACAGGAAGATCCTAGCGACAGTGCACAAACTCTGTAGCATCGTCAAGGATCACCGATGCAATTTTGAAGATGGTGAAAATATGTAGTAGGTATATTTTTTAAATATTTGTTATTGAATTTTGCCCGGGCAGCTGCTATCCAGCCTGCCCTTCTCGATTTGAACTACAAACGGTTCTTTTACGTGCTTAACTCAAACATAGGACCTACGTTTTATCCTCCGTCTCCGATAAGACTAGGAACTCGATCTCACCTACACTGAGATCAGAGATCTCTAGAAAAAAATCCGATGGCTCCAAGAGGTAACGAACTAAGTATCTTTAGAACAGGAGGTAAGCACCTAGCCTCTACATCACATAGATTCAAACCCTCGACCCAGGGTTGCCAACTCACAATTGAGAAAATCGACCAAACACTGGCCACAAAAGGCCAAAAATAAGCCAGGAGGAAACATTAGTGCTATTTCATACTCACATCATAAGAGCTCCCAAATCTAGGTCATCACTATCCTCACCACTGAAACCAGCATCATACACTTTATCAAGGTCATCACTATCCTCACCACTGAAACTAGCACTATACACTTTATCAGTAGGTACGTTCTTTACCATATTAGGACAGGCAGTAAAATCCTTGTAGCATTTGTTAGATAAGAACAGTTCTGTTCTTATTCTCACTATCGCCTCAAGAAGCTGCAGCTGTGTTCTATTTCTAGCTTTTGTTTTGATTGATAATACAAGAGAGAACACCCTCTCAATAACATCATTACTAACTGGAGTTATTAAGCAAGTCAGAGTGAAGGTGGCAGCTCTATAAATAACTCGTGTTGAAGAATACCAAACCAAAACGTTTCACTGTCGGTTAAAAATCCATCTTTCTTAAACGGACTTCTTCTTTCCAATCAACATAAATTATTTTTCTGTATTGTTCTTCTATTGCACTGATGTTTTTCTACCGCAATGTACATTAATGGTGGTTCTGCAAATAAAGCCGTGATGCTAGGTTTACAAATTATCATAAGGCTCAGTTTTGACAAGCACTAGGAGTCTTCTCCACTTAAAGTTTATTCTGTCCTGTTGATGGAATCCCCTATTTGTGTTTTTTAGATTTTTCATGAACCACGAGTCCACTAACTTTAGGTAAGATGGTATAGTGGCATAATTTACAATAAGCGTTTTGGGATCCATCAGATCTTTTGACTTATACAAAAGTTCTTTCCCAACTGCTATTGTATTTATGACTACTGTCAATTAATTTTTTTGTCGCCGTAGTTACAGAATACTTAGGCGCGATTTTCACCGCAGACGGAAGTATCGATAGCGAAATCAGCAATCGAGGCACACAAAATAACCAGGTACAGGGGCAGTTAACACCAACGTCGTTATATAAAGAGATACCACTAAAAATTAAAGCAAATCTCATAAGAACGATTTTCTGGCCAACACTATGTTACCAGTGTCAAACATGGCTAATAACAGCAGCTCATGAGCGGAAAATCATAACGACAGAGATGAGATGTCTTAGAAGAGCTGCAGGTGTGACAATAAGAGACAAAATTAGAAATGAAGAAATCAGAAGAAGACTGGATGTGAAACCAGTCATGCAATTCATAAAAGAACAACAGATTAAATGGTTTGGACACTGACACGAATGCCTTGGTATCACCTATCACAGAGAGTCAAACAGAAAACGTATAACGAGTACAAAGCAAGAGGAAGACCACGCAAAGATGGAACGACGGCATCAAGAACAGCCTTACGGAAATGAATATCAGCTTACAAACTGACTTAAAACAAGCACACACAAGATCACTACTTCCCCACTTCTATAAAAAGGTAAATGGTGGAAGAGAAAAAGAAAATAATGACAGATTTCTATCGAAATTATCGAAACTTCAAACGAAAAAACAGATAGTAGGACTGCAGTGCCTAGCTCAGAGGTGGAAAAAACAGATAACAGGACTGCAGTGCCTAGCTCGGAGGTAGAAAAAACAGATAACAGGACTGCAGTGCCTAGCTCGGAGGTAGAAATAACAGATAACAGGACTGCAGTGCCTAGCTCGGAGGTAGAAATAACAGATAACAGGACTGCAGTGCCTAGTTCGGAAATAGAAATAACAGATAGCAGGACTGCAGTGCCTAGCTCGGAGGTAGAAATAACAGATAACAGGACTGCAGTGCCTAGCTCGAAGGTAGAAATAACAGATAGTAGGACTGCAGTGCCTAGCTCGGAGGTAGAAATAACAGATAGTAGGACTGCAGTGCATAGCTCGGAGGTAGAAATAACAGATAGTAGGACTGCAGTGCATAGCTCGGAGGTAGAAATAACAGATAACAGGACTGCAGTGCCTAGCTCGGAGGTAGAAATAACAGATAACAGGACTGCAGTGCCTAGCTCGGAGGTAGAAATAACAGATAGCAGGACTGCAGTGCCTAGCTCGGAGGTAGAAATAACAGATAACAGGACTGCAGTGCCTAGCTCGGAGGTAGAAATAACAGATAACAGGACTGCAGTGCCTAGCTCGGAGGTAGAAATAACAGATAACAGGACTGCAGTGCCTAGCTCGGAGGTAGAAATAACAGATAACAGGACTGCAGTGCCTAGCTCGGAGGTAGAAATAACAGATAACAGGACTGCAGTGCCTAGCTCGGAGGTAGAAATAACAGATAGTAGGACTGCAGTGCCTAGCTCGGAGGTAGAAATAACATAGTAGGACTGCAGTGCATAGCTCGGAGGTAGAAATAACAGATAGTAGGACTGCAGTGCATAGCTCGGAGGTAGAAATAACAGATAGTAGGACTGCAGTGCCTAGCTCGGAGGTAGAAATAACAGATAACAGGACTGCAGTGCCTAGCTCGGAGGTAGAAATAACAGATAGTAGGACTGCAGTGCATAGCTCGGAGGTAGAAATAACAGATAGTAGGACTGCAGTGCCTAGCTCGGAGGTAGAAATAACAGATAACAGGACTGCAGTGCATAGCTCGGAGGTAGAAATAACAGATAACAGGACTGCAGTGCCTAGCTCGGAGGTAGAAATAACAGATAACAGGACTGCAGTGCCTAGCTCGGAGGTAGAAATAACAGATAACAGGACTGCAGTGCCTAGCTCGGAGGTAGAAATAACAGATAACAGGACTGCAGTGCCTAGCTCGGAGGTAGAAATAACAGATAACAGGACTGCAGTGCCTAGCTCGGAGGTAGAAATAACAGATAGTAGGACTGCAGTGCCTAGCTCGGAGGTAGAAATAACATAGTAGGACTGCAGTGCATAGCTCGGAGGTAGAAATAACAGATAGTAGGACTGCAGTGCATAGCTCGGAGGTAGAAATAACAGATAGTAGGACTGCAGTGCCTAGCTCGGAGGTAGAAATAACAGATAACAGGACTGCAGTGCCTAGCTCGGAGGTAGAAATAACAGATAGTAGGACTGCAGTGCATAGCTCGGAGGTAGAAATAACAGATAGTAGGACTGCAGTGCCTAGCTCGGAGGTAGAAATAACAGATAACAGGACTGCAGTGCATAGCTCGGAGGTAGAAATAACAGATAACAGGACTGCAGTGCCTAGCTCGGAGGTAGAAATAACAGATAACAGGACTGCAGTGCCTAGCTCGGAGGTAGAAATAACAGATAACAGGACTGCAGTGCCTAGCTCGGAGGTAGAAATAACAGATAACAGGACTGCAGTGCCTAGCTCGGAGGTGGGTAAAAGAGCAAATGGAGTGATGTAACTTTCCATAATCTTGAGTACGATTTTAGTACCAAGCTTTTTTTTTTAACAATACCAACTAAAATCAATAAATAATCTATATTAAGTATATTTACCCAATTTGCTCTCAAGAATTATACACATTTTTAGAGAAAAAAAAGTTTGCATATGAAAAAAGGCCTAAAATCGAGCCGACGGCCAAACACTTTTTTAACCAACAACTTATAAAAAAAGCCAAATTACACGAATCTAGCCTTTAAAAGGCCAAATTGGCAACCCTGCCTCGACCTTCTAACTTCACAATACAACGTTGCTGTCACGCTAAGGGAAATAACTAAAACAGATTCAACAGTAAAGAATCTACTCTAATGAGTGTATCCCTTGTTTAGGTCTCAGAAACTAGTCACTAATCACCAATCAGTTACTTCCCTTGGGCATTCAACCTTTAAACAGCGCCGCTAGAAACTAATCAGACGTTACAAGGAGTTGACCAAATGTGGAGAATTAGTCAGTGTTCATAAATTATTGTTTGACATTTGTCGATGTTGTTGTGTTTTGTTGGGTAATGTCCATCTTTAAAAGATCAAAGCTGATGGGATATTCTTCTTCTTTTTCGAATTATATGTGGGATACGATGTTGAAATATTTCGTTCATTACATCTTTCTCCCCCTCCCTGTGGCAATATATATATATGTATATGTATCTTGGACACAAACATTCAATCAATCAAATGCCATGCTTGTCAGCGTAGGCGATCATGTCTCTCCCCAACTCTCGCCATGGTGCAGTTAATCATATCTGATGTCGATCTTTTGCGAACTATCATGTTAAACCATCCAACATCTTCTCATTCTGTCTTCCACGATCTCTCATTCCCTGAATATTGCCCGCTGTCATCAAATGTTTCAAACCTTCTCTACACATTATATGACAGAAGAACTTTGATTGTCGGATTCTTATTCTTTTGATAAGATTTCTTTGTGTGCAGACCTGTTTTAAAACTTCATCATTTGTTTTCTTCGCTATCCATGGAATTTTCTTCTCTTAAACTACATCTCTGTGGCTTCCAAGGATCTTATTGATTGCTTGTTCATTGTCCATGATACACTGCTATACATAAGTATTGGTTCAATATAGAACTGGAGTACTCGTTTCCGCAGTGTCATGTGTAGTGAATTCCCGCATAGTGTGTTCTTTTAAAAATAAACATTAAAAAGCAAATTGAAAGCTTTAGAAACAAAGTGTTACAGAAACGTTTTTAGAACATCATGGACAGAGATGAGAACAAAACAAAAACAAGACTTGTATATCGAAGAGTATCAGCTCATAAATAACATCATGTCCCGAAAGGTGAAATATTTTGGCCACACTGGAGAGAGCGGTAATGGAAGGCACGGTTTCTGGAGTACAAGGCCTGGGACGACCAAGAGGATGGTGGTAACAGGACATCAAAGAAACATGGAACATAACGCTGAAAGTGGAGGGAAAACTTGCTAGAGACGGAACTTTTTTTTACGCGGGCAGTGAGGAAAGCGATGTCCTAGAAGGGATAGCGAGCAGTGAGGAAAGCGATGTCCTAGAAGGGATAGCGGGCAGTGAGGAAAGCGATGTCCTAGAAGGGATAGCGGGCAGTGAGGAAAGCGATGTCCTAGAAGGGATATTCTTCTAGTTGAACTTGATCTCCTCCATCTTCATTTCTCCTTCTCCTGAAGTTGAAACATACATATACAGTATTAGTGGTCAAGATCAGAATACTAAGAGCATGCATAATCCCAGTGGTAATGTATGGGCGTGAAGCATAGACATTTAACAAGGCAGTGGAAAAACTAAATGTGCTTTTGGATATAAGTGTTACAGAAGAGTCGTCCGTATATCGTGGACAGAAAAGAGAACAAATAGATCTATTCAGAAAGAACTCAAAATCAAAGAAAACTGGCTGATGCCACAAATAAGAAAATTGAAGTATTTTGGATATATAAAGAGACATGAAGGGTTGGAGAAGACCGTTATAGAAGGAGGCATCACGGAAAATAGGAGAAGAGGAAGATCAAGGAGATGGTTTCAGGATGTAAATGATGGTTTGAGCATGGCGGCTACAGAAGCGGGGCATCTAGTCTATGAGAAGGAGAAATTCAAAAGAACTGTTAGGGTGGCAACTTTCTGCTCAAACGACACACCTCTGAACGATGTACATCTAAACTCTGAACGATGCCATTATGTCTTTGAACGATGCTGATCTAAATGATACAAATCTGAACGATACACATCTATACTATACACCTCTCAACGATACACCTCTGCAAACGAAGTAGCAATAAAAACAAACTCTTTCAAATTCGAAATTTCTGTCAACATTCATGAAGCTTAGAAGCTATATTATGTAAATAAATTCGAACACAATGTAGCCACCGCTCAGCTTCCACTGAAAAATGTCTTTAATTTGAGAATCTTTCCGAACGACGCCATGTCGGACGTTGTATGATTCACGTGACTATATGAATGACCAATGATGTCTTGTTAGAGTTGGAAGGCGGAAGTGAACGGTTGTTCTAATTATAACTTTTGGGTTTTTGTGTTTTGTGTGCGCATTTGTTTTATGGGAGTGTGTGTGTGTGTGTAAGTGTGTGTGTGTGTATCATTTTGTCCGCTGATAAAGCGGTCGAATAGATAAAGGACTCAAATGACAGTTCCTTTTCTTTTTTTAAATTGTTTAAATTAAAAAACGATTTGATTTCAAACTGCCCGTGTGGTCCCGGGGCGGCTCGCAAGGGGAGCACTGAATAGTAACACTGCGAAATACAAGGCGTGTCATAAGAGACGACTGAGGTAGATGCCTAGGGAAGCTATCTTAGTAAATAAAAAGCGTCGAAGAAATCAGATATGCTGGACTACTTGTATGCGCATAGCTGGCACGACGTACACTCGCTCTTATGCTCAGATCACATACATATCACAAAGAGTGGTTAACAAGTGGTCGATATGGAGCGTACGAAGAAGAAGAAAAAAGAATAATTCAGACATACTCAGGGCGCCAAATATGTTGCATCTGACAGATTTTTGCGTGAACAGTTGCTTTTGTTACCTTCAATGTCCCTCGACATTCAGGTGAGTCTTACTATGACTTCAGAGGTACTTGTACTTTATATCCACAAATAAAGGATCAGGATTTCCTATAGTCGAACAGCTCACAGTGTACACAACGAGAAATGTTTGACCTATGTTAGCCTCAAACCCAGGAATTTCCCCTGCACGGGATAACTATCGCAGCGTGCTATCAACTGCACTATCGACGACATAAACTGTTTATAATTCAGATAATCTGCCGCCTTCGTATTTAATGTTGTAGGTATAGTGGATGTCTTATACCGTCTGAAGAAAGGATGCTTTTGCTGAATAAGACCTACCATACGAAAATCCGAGAGGAATAGAACAGGAAGGGTCCTTTACTGAAACCCACAAAGAAAACGAAAAAGTGGGAGGTCTAACAGCACATGGAGATGAGAGTTGGAGGCAGAGGTTAATGATATACGAAAAGCTGGAAGAAGCTAGAAGGAGCTGGGAAGAGCTGAAACAAGCTGGACGAAGCTGGAAGGAAATGGGAAGAGATGGAAGGAGCTGGGACGAGAAGGAAGGAAATGGGAGGAGATAGAAGGAGCTGGGAGGAGATGGAATGAACTGGGAAGGTGCTGGGAAGAGCTGGAAGGAGCTGCAAAATATAATTATAAATATGAAAGCTTGGATGAGGGATATGCCCTAATCAAGGTTAAATAGAAATGAGAGAGAGAAATACCATGTGTTGTTCTACCTACTGGAATACTTCGATAGGCTGCTTTATGTCAGTCTATTAGTTTTATCTCTAAAGCAAGGAGTTTTCATTTTCTTTTGACCATCACTTCTAGAAAAAAATAGACGACAGACACACAACAGACAGACAACAGACAAACAAATACATACATCTAAATCGCGAACATGCATATGTTTTACCAACAACTAACAGACATACTATCAAATACAAGACAAACATGGACGATACAGACAAAGGAATAAAAGACGTACACACAAATAAACAGACAAATAGAACAATCTCTGAGGGCCACAGAGATGTGGTTTTATAGAAGAATGATGAGAATCCCATGACTGCTGAAATGACTAATGTTGAGGTGTTGAATGAGGGGAAGACACAGAGAAAGCTTATCATCAATATAAGAAAGAGGCAGTCATCATTTTTCGGGCATGCGACGATAAAGAGAGATTTAGAACACATCGTAACAACTGGAAAAATCAAGGGGAGACGAGACAGAGGAAGACAGAGAGAGAAACTTTTGGATAGCCTGGCTTCATGGCACGGTAGAGCGTCAACATCTGAGATGATAGCAAACATCAGAGACGAGATTTGTGGAGATACATGATCACCTACGCCAGCCGGCACGGCAACTGATGATGCCATATAAATACCAGACAATCAAATAGCAGACAGACAAATATAAAACAGACAAAAGTCAAACCAATAATAATCCACTGAAAAGATACATACATATAGAAGCCACATAGAAGTAGCTAGACAGAAGCCACATAGAAGTAGCTAGACAGAAGCCACATAGAAGTAGCTAGACAGTAGCCACATAGAAGTAGCTAGACAGAAGCCACATAGAAGTAGCTAGACAGAAGCCACATAGAAGTAGCTAGACAGTAGCCACATAGAAGTGGCTAGACAGTAGCCACATAGAAGTGGCTAGACAGAAAAATACCAGATATTTATAAGACGGACAAAAGATACTCCCCACCCCCCCCCTTCCACCAGCAAGACAAATATAGTTGTACTATCTTCCTCAGACAAACACATTCTGGTTGAGATAATGAAAAAGAAAGAGGGAGAAAGAGAGAATAGAAAGAGAGAAAGTAACAAAAACATGGAGAGAGAGAGAAAGAGAGAGAAAATAGAGAGAGAAATAGAAATAATAGAGAAAGAGAGAAGAAGAAAGAGAGAATAGAAACGACGTAGAGAGAGATAGAGAGAATAGAACACCGAGAGAGAACATATATATATATATATATATATATATAGAGAGAGAGAGAGAAAGAAAGCGAGAGAATAGAAAGCGAGAGAGAGATGAAGAGAAAGAGAGATAGAGAGTAAAGAGAGAGATATATATATAAAAGAAAGAGAGAGACAGAGAGAGAGAGATGGAAAGAGAGAGAGAATAGAAAACGAGAGAGAGAAAGATGGAGAGAGAGAGAGAGAATAGAAAGCGAGAAAAACATGGAGAGAGAGAGAGAGAGAATAGAAAGCGAGAGAGATATAGATAGAGAAAAAGGAGGCTATATCAAACAAGAAAGTTAGTCAACCTATTACTGAGCTATTGAAAGCTCCCCCCGGGGTAGGAGTCAACTTTTGATCTCTCAGGATCCGACGGATGTAAGACTTTGAGAGAGGGAGGTAGAAGAAGAAAGAGAGGTAAGGAGAGTGTAATTGAATGTGAAGGCGTGTTGGGTTTGTTCGGGGGGTGTAAGAGAAATGTCTCAGAAAAATGAGATGAGAATGTTGTTAGAAGATAAGATTGAAGACGTCGAGATGTGGATGCATGGATACAGCCACAAGAAGAATCCACACGACAGAGAAGAAATGTTGACCACAAATTCTAAATATTACAAGAAGAGATCAAATCAGAAACGAAGAAATCAGAAAAAAGTTGGATCCTTGCCGGTGCTATAATGTATAAACAACAGGTCAAATGTTTCGGATATTTTCTCTCTCTCTCTCTCTCTCCCTCTCTCTCTCTCTCTCTCTCTCTCTCTCTCTCTTTTATCATGAATTACCAAATTTTATCATGAATTTTGCTGTTGATTTTAGGGACTCCGTCCCTCCGTACATCTTCTCGTGAAGCTCTGTGTTATCTGGCCAAGTTTCTTTTCTCTGAGGTCTGCTAACAGCTGGCAGTCTTGCAGTATGTGCTCTGTCCCTCCGTACATCTTCTCGTGAAGCTCTGTGTTATCTGGTCAAGTTTCTTTCTCAGGGCTGCTAACAGCTGGCAGTCTTGCAGTATGTGCTCCGTCCCTCCGTACATCTTCTCGTGAAGCTCTGTGTTATCTGGCCAAGTTTCTTTTCTCTGAGGTCTGCTAACAGCTGGCAGTCTTGCAGTATGTGCTCTGTCCCTCCGTACATCTTCTCGTGAAGCTCTGTGTTATCTGGTCAAGTTTCTTTTCTCAGGGCTGCTAACAGCTGGCAGTCTTGCAGTATGTGCTCTGTCCCTCCGTACAGCTTCTCGTGAAGCTCTGTGTTATCTGGTCAAGTTTCTTTTCTCAGGGCTGCTAACAGCTGGCAGTCTTGCAGTATGTGCTCTGTCCCTCCGTACAGCTTCTCGTGAAGCTCTGTGTTATCTGGCCAAGTTTCTTTCTCAGGGCTGCTAACAGCTGGCAGTCTTGCAGTATGTGCTCCGTCCCTCCGTACAGCTTCTCGTGAAGCTCTGTGTTATCTGGTCAAGTTTCTTTTCTCAGGGCTGCTAACAGCTGGCAGTCTTGCAGTATGTGCTCTGTCCTCCGTACAGCTTCTCGCGAAGCTCTGTGTTATCGGGCCAAGTTTCTTTTCTCAAGGCTGCTAACAGCTGGCAGTCTTGCAGTATGTGCTCTGTCCCTCCGTACAGCTTCTCGTGAAGCTCTGTGTTATCTGGTCAAGTTTCTTTTCTCAGGGCTGCTAACAGCTGGCAGTCTTGCAGTATGTAATCTGTCCCTCCGTACAGCTTCTCGTGAAGCTCTGTGTTATCTGGTCAAGTTTCTTTTCTCAGGGCTGCTAACAGCTGGCAGTCTTGCAGTATGTGCTCTGTCCCTCCGTACAGCTTCTCGTGAAGCTCTGTGTTATCTGGTCAAGTTTCTTTCTCAGGGCTGCTAACAGCTGGCAGTCTTGCAGTATGTGCTCTGTCCCTCCGTACATCTTCTCGTGAAGCTCTGTGTTATCTGGTCAAGTTTCTTTTCTCAGGGCTGCTAACAGCTGGCAGTCTTGCAGTATGTGCTCTGTCCCTCCGTACAGCTTCTCGTGAAGCTCTGTGTTATCTGGTCAAGTTTCTTTTCTCAGGGCTGCTAACAGCTGGCAGTCTTGCAGTATGTCTCCTGTCCCTCCGTACAGCTTCTCGTGAAGCTCTGTGTTATCTGGTCAAGTTTCTTTTCTCAGGGCTGCTAACAGCTGGCAGTCTTGCAGTATGTGCTCTGTCCCTCCGTACAGCTTCTCGTGAAGCTCTGTGTTATCTGGTCAAGTTTCTTTCTCAGGGCTGCTAACAGCTGGCAGTCTTGCAGTATGTGCTCTGTCCCTCCGTACAGCGTCTCGTGAAGCTCTGTGTTATCTGGCCAAGTTTCTTTTCTCTGAGGTCTGCTAACAGCTGGCAGTCTTGCAGTATGTGCTCTGTCCCTCCGTACATCTTCTCGTGAAGCTCTGTGTTATCTGGTCAAGTTTCTTTTCTCAGGGCTGCTAACAGCTGGCAGTCTTGCAGTATGTGCTCTGCCCCTCCGTACAGCTTCTCGTGAAGCTCTGTGTTATCTGGTCAAGTTTCTTTTCTCAGGGCTGCTAACAGCTGGCAGTCTTGCAGTAAGTGCTCCGTCCCTCCGTACAGCTTCTCGTGAAGCTCTGTGTTATCTGGCCAAGTTTCTTTTCTCAGGGCTGCTAACAGCTGGCAGTCTTGCAGTATGTGCTCCGTCCCTCCGTACAGCTTCTCGTGAAGCTCTGTGTTATCTGGTCAAGTTTCTTTTCTCAGGGCTGCTAACAGCTGGCAGTCTTGCAGTATGTGCTCTGTCCCTCCGTACAGCTTCTCGTGAAGCTCTGTGTTATCTGGTCAAGTTTCTTTTCTCAGGGCTGCTAACAGCTGGCAGTCTTGCAGTATGTGCTCTGTCCCTCCGTACAGCTTCTCGTGAAGCTCTGTGTTATCTGGTCAAGTTTCTTTTCTCAGGGCTGCTAACAGCTGGCAGTCTTGCAGTATGTAATCTGTCCCTCCGTACAGCTTCTCGTGAAGCTCTGTGTTATCTGGTCAAGTTTCTTTTCTCAGGGCTGCTAACAGCTGGCAGTCTTGCAGTATGTGCTCTGTCCCTCCGTACAGCTTCTCGTGAAGCTCTGTGTTATCTGGTCAAGTTTCTTTTCTCAGGGCTGCTAACAGCTGGCAGTCTTGCAGTATGTAATCTGTCCCTCCGTACAGCTTCTCGTGAAGCTCTGTGTTATCTGGCCAAGTTTCTTTTCTCAGGGCTGCTAACAGCTGGCAGTCTTGCAGTATGTGCTCTGTCCCTCCGTACAGCTTCTCGTGAAGCTCTGTGTTATCTGGCCAAGTTTCTTTTCTCAGGGCTGCTAACAGCTGGCAGTCTTGCAGTATGTAATCTGCCGTCATGTCCGCTTTTTCACAGTAGCACAATTGTGCCAATTTAAAATTTGTTAAAGTTGTGGACCCGGAGTCTGTTATAGCCGGTACGGAGACGAAATATGGCAACTTGTTCACTACGGGACAGACCAAAGTACCCATCACTATAGGACACCTATCAAGGTTATCACAAGACAGTCTCCCACAGAGAGCACTAGCACTCAGGTACAACGGCAACATACCGAGAAGACGACCACGGAAACATTGGATCGACATATCGAAGGCTCGATAAACAAATTTGCTAGACGACAATATTGAAGACTTTGAGATGTGGAGTCATGGATACTAATATCATCATCATTACATAGTTTGTTCTGAGTAGAACGTTGCCACCCTAACAGTCCTTGGAAATTTCTCTCCTTTTCTCATAGGTCAGATGTCCCGCCTCTGCTGTCGCCATGATCAAATCATCACTTACATCCTAAATCTATATTTTCCATGGTCTTCGTCTTCAATTCATTGCTGGTATGCCTCCTGCTATAACGATCTTCTCTAACCCTTTGTGTCTCTTTATATATCCAAAATATTTCAATTTTCTCATTCTTATTTGTAGCATCAACCAGTTTTCTTTGATTTTGTGTTCGATCTAGATAATTTATTTGTTCTCTTCTCTGTCCAAGATATACGGATGACTCTTCTGTAACACTTATATTCAAAAGCACATTTGTTTTTCTACAATCTTGTTAAATGTCCATGCTTCAATTCCATATGTTGACACTGGGATTATGCATTCTATTAGTATTCTGAACTTTGTTTTCCTTTACTACTGTCATTTATCTAGTTCTTCAGCGATCTCTGGTCAAGCCATTAGTTTATTGTGGACCACAAACTAGACAGCCAACTTCAGGTCTGTCAGGTTCCCCAAAGCTTAGTTTTTAGGTCAACTGGGTGTGACCACATGTCCAAGTCTAGATAAGTGTTTGTTGTTTCTGCAGTGTCCGTTTCGTATGCGAAGTAAAATGACCTGATCTGTTCTGCTTAGGTCTTTAAGGAAGCCTTTTCCATAAAAACGAGCAAAAGAACCCTTTTTATATTACGTGGTTTATTGCGTAATACGGTGTTCGGCCCGTATTTTTAATTGACCGTCGGCACACGATGAGTGAGGTGTTCAAGATCACTCCGACCGTCTTTACTTCCCAGGGATTTTTCTCGTACCCAATTGAGGCTGTGTCGACCGGAAAACCGTTACGGTAAGAAATAAATATTCCACGCCCAGTGTGAAATTGAACCATGACCACTAGCCTAAGAGCTTCTGCAGCTCTCCTGTCTTTTCTAGAATAATATCAAATGTTTATCTTCCAGTCTACTGCAGTCCTTCTGTCTTTTCTAGAATAATATCAAATGTTTATCTTCCAGTCTACTGCAGTCCTTCTGTCTTTTCTAGAATAATATCCAATGTTTATCTTCCAGTCTACTACAGCTCTCCTGTCTTTTCTAGAATAATATCAAATGTTTATCTTCCAGTCTACTACAGCTCTCCTGTCTTTTCTAGAAAAATATCAAATGTTTATCTTCCAGTCTACTGCAGTCCTTCTGTCTTTTCTAGAATAATATCCAATGTTTATCTTCCAGTCTACTGCAGTCCTTCTGTCTTCTCTAGAATAATATCCAATGTTTATCTTCCAGTCTACTGTAGATTATCTCTGTTTGGGGGTTTTGTCTTCCAGTCTACTGCATATTTTCTCTATATGAGGGTTTTGTCTTCCAGTCTACTGCAGATTTTATCTGTTTGAGGGTTTTATCTTCCAATCTACTGCAGATTTTATCTGTTTGAGGGTTTTATCTTCCAGTCTACTGCAGATTTTCTCTGTATGAGGGTTTTGTCTTCCAGTCTACTGCAGTTTTTCTCTGTTTGAGGGTTTTGTCTTCCAGTATACTGCAGTTTTTCTCTGTTCAAGGGTTTTGTCTTCCAGTCTACTGCAGTTTTTCTCTGTTCAAGGGTTTTGTCCTCCTGTAGACACCCTGTCGTTATTTCTATATGTCTGTTCTCTCTTCACTATTTTCATTAATCTTATTAGCGTATATATCTCATTAAGCGCCATGACTACGACTGAATTCTTATAGCCTGTGTGTTGCCGGGCCTCGCATGGGGAGCAAAGAATAGTAACGCTGCGACCTACAAGGCATGTCGTAAGAGGCGACTGAGGTATGGGCCTAGAGAAGCTACCCTAGTAAATAAAAAGCGTCGCAGAAATCGCATGTGCTGGCCTATTTGTAGACGCATAACTGGACCAACGTATAATTGCTCTTAGGCTCATATCATATATCAAGCTGCTATATTTCGCCTACGTACCGGCCACAATAAACTTCGCGTCCACATGTTTAACAAATTCAAAATTGGCATAACTAGCCTGTGCCCCTGCGAAAAGGCGGACATGACGACAGAGCACATACTGCAAGATTGCCATTTGATAGCAGGACTAACTAAAGAAACCTGACCCTAAAACACAGAGCTGCGCGAGAAGCTGTACAGAGGAACGGAGTCCTTTAAAACCACGGTAGCATTCATGATAAAATCTGGTTCATCAGTCTAGGCGGGGATCGAGAGAGAGATTAGATATAAATCACAAAGATCGGGTTAACAAGTGGTCGATATCGATCGTTAGAAGAAGAAGAAGAACATACCAAGAGAACGAAAACGAAAACGAAGTGGTTTGACAAGAAACCGACATCTGACTTCATAAATTGTACTAAGGAACAAAATAGAGAAAATTGTGTAGTGACATGATCGCCTAAGCCTGCAGGCAAGGTGGCGCTTGATTGATTGAATGAAGTACAGATATTGATGTAACAGAGCTCTGATTTAGTCTCATATGACCTATATTTCTGATTGGCGGCGTAATTTCTTAAGACGGTTGATTAATAGACCAGACATCGGAACCTTACGTGACCAGACAAGTGAAAGATATGATTGTGTGATTGTCTTTATGACGAGAGGGGAGGGAGTGTGAGGAGAAGATGGCTGGGAGGATTGTTTTCTTGAGAAATTTTTGTGCGGAGGAACAAAAGAGATTTATGTGTATGTGTGTGTGTGTGTTTGGTAGGTAGGTTGGTAGCTAGGTTGGTAGGTTGGTAGGTAGGTAGGTTGGTAGGCAGATTGGTAGGTAGATAGGTTGGTGGGTAGGTTTGTAGGTAGGTTGGTAGGTAGGTTGTTAGGTAGGTTGGTAGGCAGATTGATAGGTAGGTTGTTAGGTAGGTTGGTAGGTAGGTAGGTTCGTGGGTAGGTTTAGGTAGGTTGGTAGGCAGGTTGGAAGTAGGTTGGAGGAGGTTGGTAAGCAGGCTGGTAAGCAGGTAGGCTTGGACGCAGGTAGGTTGGCAGGCAGGCAGGTTCGTGGGCAGGTTTTGGTAGGTTGGTAAGTAGGTTGGTAGGTAGGTTGGTAAGTAGGTTGGTAAGTAGGTTGGTAAGTAGGTTGGTAAGTAGGTAGGTTGGTACGTAGGTAGGTTGGTAAGTAGGTTGATAAGTAGGTTGGTAAGTAGGTTGGTAAGTAGGTTGGTAAGTAGGTTGGTAAGTAGGTTGGTAAGTAGGTTGGTAAGTAGGTTGGTAAGTAGGTTGGTAAGTAGGTTGGTAGGAAGCCTTTTTTCATAACACGAAGTATATTGTTAGGCCCATATTTTTCATTAACCGTCGGCACACGGCCGCCTTTACTTTCCAGTGCTTTTCATTAAATGTCCTTCACACCCATACTTTGCCGCTTGGAATATGCATGCTATTAATATTCTGATCTATATGTTGACAACTACTGTATTGTACAGAAATGTACAAATGTTGCGACCCAGCTGTAAACAGCGATAAAATGCTAACAAGGGGGGTAAAGAAGGCGGAAGAGAAATTTTATAGACCTCAAATTGTGACGAGACATGATCGTCGAGATCAGCTAAGCTACCAAGGTACCGGAGGGAGAGATATATTGTGTATTGAATGCAAGGGGTGATCTGATTTATCCGTTGTTTACGAAACGAAATGAGGTCATATAATAATCGATATGCTAAATTTAGACAAGGAAGTTCCCATAGAAAACTAACGCTTTCGATTGGTTAGGGTATGTGTACTCGATTTTGCGAGGCATTCTGGGATGATGTATAGATGAGGCGTATCTTTTAGTGGATGATGGGCGGTTCAGTTTCTTGGTAAATCGGTATCGAATTGCTGCAACCGGTTAGTCTTGGATGTCACCGTTGGCTGATACCTCTTGTTATAAGCAAGACAGTGCATCTAAAACCGAATACATTCCTGCATATTTCCAGTAGCGACTACGGCGGAGCTAGACACAACATGTGGTTGGTGACGTGATCAGAACAACAACAACAACACAAGCCAGACGTTCATTACTTTAAAAAAGCTGCAAGCCTTAGTGAATAAAGACTAGCTATTTACTATGCATGCGCGAACTTTGCTGTGTTTACGTATCCTGTTGTCATTTCTTTAGAGTTACTGTTCTTTGGTATTAGTTATTTATAAATATAATGTGACGTCATCATATGTTATTGAATAGCATTGTCTCCCCTTATAATTAATCTCAATATAGATGGAGAGTAAAACTATGTAGAATAGCGAAACACGTAATAACAAAGTACTGTAGTTTTACAAAATAGAAAAATAATGACAATATACAGCAACGTTTCGACCAAAAAAGGTCTTTAGCGAGCAAACGATACAACAAAAGTAATGAATGTCACAGAACACAACATATAGACTTTGACAAAGATATTACAACGTTAAAAAAGAATGAAAATATTGAATAGCATCGTCTCCCCTTATTATTAATGCATGATGGTTTAACTATAAAGTTCACTATTTGCTCTTTGGATCTATAACAGCGTTATATATATATATATATATATATATATATATATATTCCTCTAGTATCGTTATGCTACATAAGGTATGCAAGTAATTTCTCCATACCGCTCTGTCCTGGGCAACTCGCGCAATCTCTTCAATGGTATTGAGTCCGATATTTCTAGCCTCTTTCAATAAAGTTCGTTTCAGGGTTTCTCTTTGGGCGTCTTCTCTTTCTTGAACCCTTTTCCTCCCACTTCAATGCATGCTTTGGTATTCTTTGATCATTTCTTCTCAAGGTAGGCCCAACATATCTCCATTTTCTCTTTGTTACTCATACAACACAACAAGGGCGACTCATCTGGCCCTAGAACGCAAATTAAAGCGTCCATCCCTACGCTTAACGACAAGAGTGGACAGCCAACTACATCTTCCACCTGGGAATAGACAATAGAGACAATACTAGTGGTTGACCAGACATTCCTCTGATTGCATCCCTTCCTTCTGCTGAATTCATTCCATTTTATGTTCATTATTGTTGGCAGACATCTATTTTCAAATATATTCCATTTTATGTTCATTATTGTTGACAGATATCTATTTTCAAATACATTCAACTTACTTTCTATTTCTTTAGTCATGTTCAACCACAGATTGCCTGATTAATATAGCCAGTATTCTACCGTACGCTACTGGTTCGGTTTATGGCTAGCTACCTTATCCGATTTTTAAAATGTATATACAAAATCTAACAAACCGTGAACACGAGCTAGTTGGGGCCTATGCTCCAACCGGGGTCGAAAAGGCAAGAAAGAAAGATAAAAATAAAGAGAGAGAGAGAAACAACGCCAGTGCTATAGCATATTTAGAAACAACGCCAGTGCTATAGCATATTTAGAAACAACGCCAGTGCTATAGCATATTTAGAAACAACGCCAGTGCTATAGCATATTTAGAAACAACGCCAGTGCTATAGCATATTTAGAAACAAGAAACCAATTAGTTCGATCTAGTATTACGAATGCCGTTCAACAGTGCACCCACAACGAAATCTACTATGCATATACAATGGTATCGAGGTCAATGGTCGGAAAAAAACATATACGTGGCGAACTCGAAAGCACTTGCTAGACATCTTCGCATACCATTAACGCTGAAAGGCACAAGGGTCTTTGCACAATTTGAGCACGGAAAAGAAACCTTGGCAGTTAAAAGTCGAGAAAAGGAAAGCTGGAAAGCTGCCGCCCGTGCAAAATTAATTAGAAAGATTAAAAATAACATTCCTACAAAATATTTTCATCATCTTCAAAATGACATCATGCACTCTCGCCGGTGCTACGGAGCTCGGACACTGCAGCTGAGATCTTCCTATGTAAGGAAGAGATAGGAGCACACATGGTTACCCATGGAAGTGCAATAATTATGGTCCTCTAAATCAATCAATAAATAAATCAATTAATCAATGTGTCAAATTTCTTGCATATTGCTATTCTGATTTATCTCGTATTCCATTGCAGTTAGTTCGGCAAGCAAGCGTGACCTCAATAGAAGAAGAAAGCCAAGGAACAATCCACATCAGCCTGGAACATAACTCAGAAACAAACATCCTAACAGTCAACTTAATCCGAGCTCACAACCTTCTTCCACGAGACCCCGATGGTACAGCTAACCCCTACTGTCGATTGACGCTGTTTCCGGATCAGCGTATCTCTGCTCAATGTCGAATTCATCGAAAAACATTAAATCCAATATTCGAAGAAGAGTTCATTTTTGAGATGAGTAATGAGGAGATCGTAAATTCCACATTAGAAGTCTCACTTTATGAGTATGATCAATTTTCTAAGGATGAGTGTATAGGATGTGTGAGGATTCCTTTGGGAGATGTGGACCTCAGCAAACAACTCGATCTTTGGAGGTCCATATTACCATACGATAAACCAAAGCACGTGAGTATCGACAGAAATGTCTTCTTTCTTGTGAACTGCTTATGTTGTGAATGTTACTCTATTATCTTGCATATATGTATATGTATATGTTGTGTGTTGAGGTAATCGATTGATTAAAAAAATATGGCACGTTGAAGAGATTGGCGTGCTAGTGTTATGGAGAGTTTAGAGAGCTGACGTGATGATGTGGTTGAAGATTTAGAGTAATTAAGTAGTTAGAGAGTTAGTGTAGTCGAGTCGCCCAAGTGGTTACCGGGGCCCAAATTTGGGGTGTAAAGAATAGAACCACTGTTACCTGCCACGCATGTCGTAAGAGGCGACTAAGGAGGTTTGGCTGAAATCGGATGCACATGTCCTAAACGTGTAGAAGTCTGTGCGTTTAGGGCCTACCAAACCAATGTGCAACGTATAGACGTTCTTGGCAAAGATCAAATCATATCACAAAGAGTGATTAAAATTGGTCGTAAAGAACGAACGCAAAGATGAAGAAGTGTAGTCAAGTAGTTAGAGAGTTGGTGTAGTCAAGTAGTTAGAGAGTTGGTGTAGTCAAGTAGTTAGAGAGTTGGTGTAGTCAAGTAGTTAGAAAGTTGGTGTAGTCAAGTAGATAGAGAGTTGGTGTAGTCAAGTAGTTAGAGAGTTGGTGTAGTCAAGTAGTTAGAAAGTTGGTGTAGTCAAGTAGTTAGAGAGTTGGTATTGTCAAGTAGTTAGAGAGTTGGTATTGTCAAGTAGTTAGAGAGTTGGTGTAGTCAAGTAGTTAGAGAGTTGGTGTAGTCAAGTAGTTAGAGAGTTGGTATTGTCAAGTAGTTAGAGAGTTGGTATTGTCAAGTAGTTAGAGAGTTGGTGTAGTCAAGTAGTTAGAAAGTTGGTGTAGTCAAGTAGTTAGAAAGTTGGTGTAGTTAAGTAGTTAGAGAGTTGGTATTGTCAAGTAGTTAGAGAGTTGGTGTGGTCATGTAGTTAGAGAGTTGGTGTAGTCAAGTAGTTAGAAAGTTGGTGTTGTCAAGTAGTTAGAAAGTTGGTGTTGTCAAGTAGTTAAAGAGTTGGTGTAATCAAGTAGTTAGAGAGTTGGTGTAGTCAAGTAGTTAGAAAGTTGGTGTAGTCAAGTAGGTGTGAGAGTTGGTGTAGTCAAGTAGTTAGAGAGTTGGTATTGTCAAGTAGTTAGAGAGTTGGTGTGGTCAAGTAGTTAGAGAGTTGGTGTGGTCAAGTAGTTAGAGAGTTGGTGTAGTCAAATAGTTAGAAAGTTGGTGTAATCAAGTAGTTAAAGCAAATAGTAGTTAGAAAGTTGGTGTAGTCAAGTAGTTAGAGAGATGGTGTTGTCAAGTAGTTAGAGAGTTGGTGTTGTCAAGTAGTTAGAGAGTTGGTGTTGTCAAGTAGTTAGAGAGTTGGTGTAGTCAAGTAGTTAGAGAGTTGGTGTAATCAAGTAGTTAGAGAGTTGGTGTTGTCAAGTAGTTAGAGAGTTGGTGTAGTCAAGTAGTTAGAAAGTTGGTGTAGTCAAGTAGTTAGAGAGTTGGTGTAGTCAAGTAGTTAAAGCAATTAGTAGTTAGTTAAAAACAAAAATAAAACACACATATAAAACAGGCATGCACAACATAATTAAAAGCATACATAAATCTCACACAACGGGTCTGACATTATTTCGTATCGTCCCCAAACAGCAGAAGGACGTTGGAGACATAATGTTCTCAATTAGCTACTTGCCCAGTGCTGAAAGACTGACCGTTGTTGTGGTCAGAGCCAGGAACCTGCGACTCCAGGGAGACAGCAAAGTAGACATCAGTAAGTAATTTCTCACTTTTGCTTTTGTCACTTACCTTGTTTGATTACTTTTCTATATGAGATCTCTGTGCTTTGTGACTTACCTTGTTTGATTACTTTTCTGTATGATATCTCTGTGCTTTTGTCACTTACCTTGTTTGATTACTTTTCTGTATGAGATCTCTGTGCTTTGTGACTTACCTTGTTTGATTACTTTTCTGTATGAGATCTCTGTGCTTTTGTCACTTACCTTGTTTGATTACTTTTCTGTATGAGATCTCTGTGCTTTGTGACTTACCTTGTTTGATTACTTTTCTGTATGAGATCTCTGTGCTTTGTGACTTACCTTGTTTGATTACTTTTCTATATGAGATCTCTGTGCTTTGTCACTTACCTTGTTTGATTACTTTTCTATATGAGATCTCTGTGGGGTAGAGGTTATGTGATCGCCTCTCATTTCAATGGTACTCGGTTCGCTCCCTCGTGGAGCCATCGGGATATTTTTCCAGAGATCCTGATCTCAGTGTAGGTGAGATCGAGTTTCTAGTCCTATCTCAGTGTAGGTGAGATCGAGTTTCTAGTCCTATCAAAGACGGACAATAAAATGTATGGCCCGTGTTCAAATTGAGCACATAAAGAACCATTGGAAGTTCATAATCGAGAAGAGCAAGCTGGAAAGCCGATGTCCGGGCAAAATTCAATAAAAAGATTTTGTCTCGTGTTTTGCCTCACAGCGACAGGATAAGAAGAGATTTATAGAACGAACTTTTGTGTGCGCTTTGTAAACAGTGTTTTTTTCGTCGCTTCTGTTCTCTCTAAGGTCCACCTTTTGCGTGGACAGTCTTTTGCCTTATATTCACTGAATCGGAGTAATATTGTTCTTTGAGGCGCACTATCTGTTGGTAATCTGCTTACATGGCTGAACCATTTAATTTGTTGTTTCTTGATGAAGTTCAGTACTGATGTTGTACTCACTTTTTCCTGATGTCTTCATTTCTTAATAGATCTCTTCCTGATACTCTCAGCAATCTGCGTAGACACTTCATCTCTGTCGTGACTAGTTATCTTCTATCGTTTGATGTCAACGTCCAGGTTTGGCACTGATAGCATAATGTTGGGAGAAAGATTGTGTTGAACAATTCTCTTTTTGTCTTCATAGTGACTACTTGCATTTTAAAATTGGCGCCATTAGTCCTACTGTTTGATTTGATGTGATGCATTTATGATGGATTCCGTTAGTTATTCTTCATTTTGCTGACAAATCTTCCATATAAGATGTTTTTCTCAAGTTATTCTTTCTATGTTTCTTATTTTTTTCTCTGTTTCTTATTTTTCTCTCTGTTTCTTATTTTCTCTCTGTTTCTTATTTTCTCTCTATTTCTTATTTTCTCTCTCTTATTTTCTCTCTGTTTCATATTTTCTCTCTGTTTCTTATTTTCTCTCTGTTTCTTATTTTCTCTATGTTTCTTATTTTTTTCTCTCTTATTTTCTCTCTGTTTCTTATTTTTCTCTCTGTTTCTTATTTTTCTCTCTGTTTCTTTATTTTTCTCTCTCTTATTTTTCTCTCTGTTTCTTATTTTTCTCTCTGTTTCTTTTTTTTTCTCTCTCTTATTTTTCTCTCTCTTATTTTTCTCTCTGTTTCTTTATTTTTCTCTGTTTCTTATTTTTCTCTCTGTTTCTTTTTTTTTCTCTCTCTTATTTTTCTCTCTCTTATTTTTCTCTCTGTTTCTTTATTTTTCTCTGTTTCTTATTTTTCTCTGTGTTTCTTATTTTTCTCTCTGTTTCTTTATTTTTCTCTCTGTTTCTTTATTTTTCTCTATGTTTCTTATTTTTCTCTCTCTTATTTTTCTCTATGTTTCTTATTTTTCTTTTTATTTCTTATTTTTCTCTCTTTATTTTCTCTATGTTTCTTATTTTTCTCTCTTTTATTTTTCTCTATGTTTCTTATTTTTCTCTCTGTTTCTTGTTTCCTCTCTCTTGTTTTCTATTTCTTGTTGTTATCTCATTTCTCTCTCTCTCTCTAATTCACAGATCCCTTCATGAAAGTTTGCATCACATCTGGAATTAAGAAAATGAAAAAGAAGAAAACATCAACTGCACACGGCACTAACTCCCCGACATGGAATGAGGCCCTGGTCTTCAGTGTTCCAAGGGAGAAGCTCAAGAATGTTAGGATGGAGGTGTCTGCCTACCACGAGAACAAGCTTGGAGTGGATGAGATCATTGGCCGCATACGGTTACCGGCTGATTCTGAGGAGGGGATTAATTGTCAGGAGCTTCTGATAGAGAAGAGTATGCCGGCGAGGTGGTATAGCCTCAGTTAGGACTTGGTTGTGTGGTAGGCGAAGTGCGGGTGATATTATGCAGAACAAGAGGTTGAGTGTGTGTGAACTAGTGAAGGTGTGTGTGAGTGACAGATTGAACATATGTCTATTCCCTAATGATCACGTGTGTGAGCAAGTGAGGGTATGTGTTGTGGGCGAGTGAGTATATTATAATGTGAGATAAATGATTACACGAGTGAGTTAAGTGAGTGGGCTGAATGAGTAGGTTGAGTGAGTGGAATGAGTGAGTGGGCTGAATGAGTAGGTTGAGTGAGTGGAATGAGTGAGTGGGCTGAATGAGTAGGTTGAGTGAGTAGAATGAGTGAGTTGGCTGAATGAGTGGGTTGAGTGAGTGAGTTCAATGAGGGGAGTGATTTTATTGAGAATGTTAAGTGAGTGAGTGGATTAAGTGAGTGAGCTCAATGAGTGGAGTGATTTTATTGAGAATGTTATGTGAGTGAGTGGATTAAGTGAGTGAGTGGGTGGGCTGAAAAAATAAGTGGGTCATTGATGTTACAAAGAAAAATACCCATCTTTAAAGTACCACATCTGGAATTATACTATAGCATGGTATCAGATCTGACTGGTCATAGGGAGGCCATCAGGGCCGGCTCATGCCAGCTAAGAATTATATAATTACTATTACTATTACCTACAGCCAAACTCTTCACCTTCCATACACTTTGTCTGCGATAGATCTTACGCGTGTTCTGGTCAAATACTATCTCTAACCAAGAACTGTTTATAGTGTCAACAAGAGAATATGAACACCATCATTCAAATACTATCTCTAACCAAGAAGTACTTACACAGTGTCAACAAGAGAATATGAACACCATCATACAAAAGAGACACTGGAGATGGATCGGACACGTGATACGCATCGAGACTAACTCTGTTATGAAAACTGCACTGAGATGGATACCAGAGGGTAAACGAAAACATGAAAGACCCAAACAACATGGAGAATAACAGTAGAGCAAGAACTGAAAGAAATTAATTATAGTTGGAACATAATACTTAGTACGGTCAAGAATAGAGAAGAGGGGAGTGCATTTAATGCTGTCCTAAGCGACATGGACATGACATATTAGAGAGAGACAGAGAGGAGGGAGGAGAGAGAGAGAGAGAAGAGAGAGAGAGACAGAGAGAGAGACAGAGAGAGAAGAGATAGAGAAGAGAGAGACAGGAGGCAGCGAGAGAGAGAAGAGAGAACAGAGAGAAGAGAGAAAGAAGAACGTCAGCGAGAGACAGAGAGAGACAGAGAGAGACAGAGAGAGAGGAGAGAAGAGAGAGACAGCAGAGGGAAAGAGAGAGAGAGACAGAGAGAGACAGAGAGAGGACAGGAAGACAGAGAGGGGCAAGAGAGCAAAGAGCAGAGAAAACAGAGAGAGACAGTGATAGACAGAGAGGCGGAGATACGAGATAAAGAGAGACAGAGACAGAGAAAGAGAGACGAGAGAACAGAAAGAGAGAGACTATTATTATTAAGAAATAATGTATAGGTCCCGCACCAACATTATCCTTTAGTATGTCCTTTGCAGAGCGTTGCTCTCATCACTTCCCGATTAAAAAACTCTCCATCCTTAGCAAGTCTAAAGGGTCTAAATGTAAAGAATTTACTTCATTGCACTGGGTGTCCCCATATAGCTGCGTCCTAGTCAGCGAAATGGCACACTATCTGCCCGATAGTTTTACTTCATTGGACTGGGTGTCCCCGTATAGCCCCGTCCTAGTCAGCGAAATGGCACGCTATCTGCCCGATAGTTTTACTTCATTGGACTGGGTGTCCCCATATAGCTGCGTCCTAGTCAGCGAAATGGCACGCTATCTGCCCGATAGTTTTACTTCATTGGACTGGGTGTCCCCGTATAGCCCCGTCCTAGTCAGCGAAATGGCACGCTATCTGCCCGATAGTTTTACTTCATTGGACTGGGTGTTCCCATATAGCTGCGTCCTAGTCAGCGAAATGGCACGCTATCTGCTGATAGTTTTACACAACGTACGAACTGTATTGTTACATAAACAATCCGTGGAATCTCATGAAATAATTACACATGTAACTCAGTCCGGATTCGAACCCACTACCTTCACACGATAAGCAAACGTTTTAACAACTTCGTCACAGTGACCACCGAGCAATTCCTTCCACCTCCTCCTACGTCATGTTCAAGTTTTCTTGTTTCGTTAATGTCATGTTGCTACCGTCATCTTAATCATCCCCTGCCTAGTCTTCCAGGAGCCATACCTTCCGTCGTTACTGTTCTCTCTCTAAACCACTTTGACATTTCATGCGATCCGGTCAAAATTCATTATTTCTTTTCTTCTATTCTCTAATCCTGTTTTGTCTCACAGCGACAGGATAAGAAGAGATTTATAGAACAGGCTTTGTGTGCACTTCACAAATAGTGTTTTCACCAAATCTTTTATTTATATGGTCCACCCTTTGCATAGACAATCTTTTGCTGTGTATGCACTGTATCAAAGTAGTATTGCTCATTGAGGCACACTGTCTGTTGGTAATCTGCTTATGTAGCCCAACCATTTGATTTGTAAATATTTTTATGAAGTTCAGTCCTGATGTTGTACTCACTTTTTCCCTGATGTCTTCGTTTCTAAAACAGTCTCTTCTTGATACTCCCAGCATTCTGCGTAGACACTTCATCTCAGACAAGTTTTCTTCTATCATTTGATGTCAGTGTCCAGGTTTGGCACTGATAGCATAATATTGGAAGAAAGAGTGCGTTGAATATTGCTCTTTTTGTGTTCATGGTAACATGTCTACATTTGAAAATTAACACCATTTGTTCTATGATTTTATTTGATTTTATTGCATCTGTGTTGGATTTCGTTAGTTATTCTTTCATTTGCTGCAAAAAAAGCTTCCTATTGCTAAATTAATTGATTGATTGATTGATTGATTGATTGATTAATATTACCATCGTCATTGCACTTCGGTGAGTAACCATGTGTACTCCGATCTCTTTGTTTGCACAGAAAGATCACAGCTGCAGTGCACACACTGCGTAGCACAGGCGAGTGTCCCAATGTAATTACAAATATGTTGGAGATATTTTGTAGAACTTTTATTTCTAATCTTTTCTAATGAATTTTACCCGGGCAGCGGTTTTCCAGCCTGCTCTTCTCGATTTTAAACTGGCTAGGGTTCTTTTACGTGCTCAAATTTAACACGGACCTACGTTTTGTCGTCCGTCTCCGATAGGACTAGGAACTTGATCTTATTTACACTGAGATCATAGATCTCTGGAAAAATACCACTATGGCTCTACGAGGGAGCAAACCTGGTATCTTTGGCACGAGAGGTGACCATCTAACCTCTACACCACAGAGAGTCCACAAAAATCTCCACCATTTTCAACTTACCACTGGTTTGTTATTTTTTATTCTGAAATTCATAAATCTGGCTAAAAGGATAATTACGTTTAAACTAGAGTGAATTGTGACATAATTGGAATTTATTTTGCAATAATTTATCGATGTGAGGCTTGGAACTTTTCATAAATCTGGCTTGTACTGACATATCAGTTGTTGTTTAGTTGCCAGCTTGTCAAATATTTCTTGCGACAAGACATTTAGTGTTGCTTGTTAGCCAGGGACGTGTTGAAGTTATTGATCAAAATTTATGTAATACATGACACTACAGAATGATGCGACAGCACGAGAACTATAAATTGATGTCAGAGCACCACGTGCACCGTGTTAAGTGTGACACCGTACTCCAGGCAAGCAAATAAGTGTTCAGTCTTTCACATAAGATGGGAAAATGTAGGAATTATAATTTTTCTCATTGTACTCCGTTGCAATCATCAATAATTTGTAGTTTCCACATTAAATGTTGACATCCAATTGTTCTCTAGCTAATTCTACCTTTAAAGGAACCCTTTCATACCTCGTGGTATATAGGGCAAAACAGTGTTAGGCCTGTATTTTTCATTGACCGTCGGCACACGATGGGTGATGTGGCCAGCATCACGCCGGCCGACTTTACTTTCCCAGAGCATGTCTGGTACCCAGTTGAGGCTGGGTCGACCTGAAGCCGTCGCGGTCGGGAAAAATTCCACGCGCACTGCGGGAGTTGAACCCAGACCACCAGCCTTGAGAAGCGAGTTCACTAACAACTATGCTACCGCGGCTCTCAATTCTACCTTTACTTCAACAATACTTTTTTTTCTTCTGCGATCAACTTCTGCGACTACTCCGGTATGTGTCGTTAAACAGGGTGGTGCGCTTGAGGTCTTCACCAGTCCCCCATAGTTTGTTTTGTATGGTTGCGTCTGTTGGCCAGATCTCCATTCTCACACTGCTCAGACTGGGGCAGTCTTGCAGGATTTGCTCTGGGGACTGCTTTGGTGCTCCACAGGTCCAGGCGGTCGAGTCTCTGAGACCCATTCTATGGAGGTTTGCTCTGAGACTGCAGTGTCCCGTTCCAAGTCTGAAAACTGTGGTTTGTGCTTTTCTGTTTAGTGTATTTGTACTGTCTCCTGACAGTACACTCTGCCATACGAGTCTGTTCATCTCCTGATATTCTCCTCCCAATTATACCTCTGTCTTTCTCTAGCTATCCTGTCTTCTACCTTCCATGGTGAGAAGTCAAGCTTTGGTTTCTAGACTAGCTCACATAGTAGATCATTGTAAAGTAAAGTGGATCATACAGGACAACTACTTCCGTTATGATGATGAAGGTTGAGACCGTTACTGCTGCCCTCCATTCATTCTCTGGGACTCTGTTTACTCGGACCGTTGTTGTATCTGACTCTCATTCGATGCTTCGTAAGATCCAGAATGACAAGTTACGGTATGAGTGGATGTCGTCTATAGAAGTTTCCAACCTCTAGAAGCTAACATGGATCTATGGTCATGGTCATGCTGGTGTTGACGGCAACTAGAGAGCTGACATGATGGAATAGAAAGTATCAATTGTTTCGGAAGTTTAAGATGGATAAGGGAGATGCTCTTCTGCCTCTTGGCAACCTACTGTTGGATGTAAGTTTAGTTATAGTTCGTTCCAAAATTCGTGATGACACTAAGGTTTAATTTGTACGAAATCTACCTGATGGATACAAGTAATTTTTTGCATGCAGTCTTATATACCTAACGACGTTACGAATCCATGTTTAACTAATTGGTAGGTAGCTTAGTTGATGCAAAAACGTTTTTTGTTATATAATTTTGCATAAGAACAACAAAATGATAACCAAAGTTTAAAATTTACAGTAATACACAAAATGATGGCGAATGTTTGCAAGGGCGTATCCCTATTAAATATGATAAAAATAAAGGTGACATAGTGAACAAATGATTTCTTCAACTTCTATAAATGACAGTAAATGTTGCGTACATACGCCAATGACAGTCGGTAGGAAACATTGTGAGCTGATTAATTCCACGGGATTCCCGATTTTGGCTTGCACTGAATTGCATGTGGAACACAGAAATGCTTAGTTATAGACAAACTTGACAGTCGTACTGTAAAACTTCGACAAGTATACCAAATCAACATCGCTGCAATTTTAGTAATAACATATAATAAAAATCTTACAGAACTAAAGGTTTGGGTGGGAAAAATACTTTTGGAAGGTCATCACTGTTACCTATATAAAAATGTATAAATCAAGAATTTATGTCAAGGGGATGATTTTATATCGGTCGGTAATGATGATCACGAATTTTGGAACGGACTATAGTTAGTTTATTCATTCCTACCAAAGGCGGAGGTTTTAGATTTCCATGTAATGCGGTTTGTTGCTAGCAGGTGGAGATCTCGTATGATTTTACATCCCAATAGTTTACTTTCTTGTAGGATTGTTCTTCGAAGAGTGGTCTTAGGTCTTCCATGTTTTCTTTTCCCAACTGGTGACCACATATGCACTGTTGAATGAGGTCAACAAAATTAACGTTGAATCTATCCAGCGGTATGGGATGAGAGCGTCGTTCTGCAAAAGGTATACTTCATAATGAGCCAAAAGTGTACCGATATATTTCTTATACAAAAAAATCTCAGCGATAGTACATGAACTCTGTAGCAGCGGCGACAATCTTCTATGTAATCTTTAGGATTGCCAAGCTTCTTAGATATTTAATTTCAATTGTTTGTAATGGTGGAACGGATTAGCGAAATGCGTAAGCATTATAGGTTCAATCATACTATCAACGCTCCTCACAAGTAACACAAGGAATTGACCCTCATACCTTCTGTATACTAGGATCTAAAAATGTGAAAGGACAGACACATCATACCAATATGTCTGCAAATTTTACGGGATTTTTACTTTTCATTATTATTATTTTATTTTGATGTTAATTAGTTTGTTTTTGTGAGCAGCGAATTTCCAGCCTATTCTTATTGATTTCCCGTTGTCAATAGATCTTTACTTGAACATAGAACCTGTTTCTTATCATCCGTCTCTTATAGAACTAGCCATTGTGGGATCGCGAGAGAGAGATAGATAGAGAGAGAGAGAAATAGGCACTCGATTTCCCTTTCAATGAAATCAGGAATGGAGGAAATAAAATCCCCTACTCCATAGGAAGCATGAATCGAGTACTACTGCAGTTGAAAGCAAGGACCATAAATGTTTTTTTTTTAAACGAAGAATACATGGCAACAACGGGATTCTAGAACTGTCTGCTTCTTCAAGATCTGAAAAGCGTCTAGAAAAAGGAAAAAACCAACCAAAATATTAACAAAGAACGATAACTGTCATCACAAAATACAATTATGCATTTAAAATCGGATTATCGTTCTTGAACTCAGAAATTAAACTGAACTTTTTTGTTCATTTAAAAAACAGTTACACAATTTTCATTGCTTCATCTTAAACTATTCATGTTTCGTTTCATTAAATTGATTGATTTATATTTTTAAATAGCTAATGTGTTTTTTAAATATGTTGTTGTTTATTTGGAGATATTGTCAAACAGGTCTGATGTTTTTATGAAACTGTCTATATTGTTTATTTGGAGATATTGTCCAACATGTCTGATGTTTTTATGAAACTGTCTATATTGTTTATTTGGAGATATTGTCCAACATGTCTGATGTTTTTATGAAACTGTCTATATTGTTTATTTGGAGATATTGTCCAACATGTCTGATGTTTTTATGAAACTGTCTATATTGTTTATTTGGAGACATTGTCCAACAGGTCTGATGTTTTTATGAAACTGTCTATATTGTTTATTTGGAGACATTGTCAAACAGGTCTGATGTTTTTATGAAACTGTCTATATTGTTTATTTGGAGATATTGTCCAACATGTCTGATGTTTTTATGAAACTGTCTATATTGTTTATTTGGAGATATTGTCCAACATGTCTGATGTTTTTATCAAACTGTGTATATTGTTTATTTGAATAAAACATTCTCACGTATAATTTTTGTGTGTTATTTGCTAAAGGTGTGTTGTTCATAGTTCATAGTTCATGTTCATCTTCATCGCACATCTTCATCACACATCTTCATCGCAAATCTTCATCACACTTCGTACATCGTACATGTCTATAATTGCTCAGATCTCCTCCCAAACATGTATTTCAGTGTGTTAGACCATAGGTTTCCACATTTTTTTCTGGCCATCGCTTACTTTGCGAGACATACAGTTTTCCTCGTTCAAGCAGTTTGATATTTTTTTGACGTCAATAGCAACTAATGAAACATGACTACTTATGTGCTTCGTATTGAATACAGTTATTCAGTTGAATGAAACATGACTACTTATGTGCTTCGTATTGAATACAGTTATTCAGTTGAATGAAACATGACTACTTATGTGCTTCGTATTGAATACAGTTATTCAGTTGAATGAAACATGACTACTTATGTGCTTCGTATTGAATACAGTTATTCAGTTGTAAAATCATCAACATAATTTATTTCTAAATATATATTATTAATTTCTTCTAATTTTGTTTTCCGATCCAGAAGCACTTGAGCTTTTAGCTCTTCAGCTCGGTGCCATGGACATAATAACCGTTCGGTTCGGTGCCATGAACACTGTGAATCTGGGGAACCTGTGGCTTCTCTGCCAGCCCGCGGAATTGAACCCGCACACACAGAGGGCTAGTCACCCGCAGTCCAACGCGCTACGATCACGCTGGGCAGGCGGACAATTTCTTCTATAAGGAGCCACAGACCCTTAGATCGACTGAACGCCCCCAAGTGCTTCTAAACCCACTAATCCCCCTCCCCTAGAAGGCTTCAACACCCACTAGGAAGGGGGTGGCAGTACCGCCCACCTTGGGAACCTATAGTTTAGACTAGCAATTCCCGTTCTATGTTGGTTGATAAATCTACTGGGGTTTCTCGCATGGTTTTCATGTCTTGCCGCAACTATCGGTATGTATAACCTGCGCAACCAAGATTCTTCTTCTTCTTTTTCTTCTTCTTCTTCAGACGCTCTATATCGATCACTTGTTAAACCACTCATGTGACTTGTATGTGATATGAGACTAAGAGCGATTGTACCTTGTGCCAGTTATGCGCCTACAAGTAGGCCATACGCTTTTTATTTACTAGGGTACCTTCCCTAGGCCCCTACCTCAGTCGCCTCTCACGACATGCCTTGTAGGTCGCTGTGGTAGTATTCTTTGCTCTCCTTGCGACCCAGGCAACACACGGCCCGGCAGCCGAGATAGATAATACCATTTATCTTTTTTTCTGAACCCGCAAGTAAAAAGGATAAGAGAGGTACTCTTGGGAATCATCATCAAATAGCTTGTCCTGTGCAGAGCGTTGCCACTCTAACAGTCCTTCGGACTTTATCTCATACGCTAAGATGATTCGCCTCATTTTCAAATCATCATTTACATCTTGAATCCACCTTTTACGTGGTCTTCCTGTTTCCTCTTGACAGGCATGTTTCCTTCAATAATGTTTTACTTGTTTGTTATGTAATGTATTAAGCCTGCTTATGGCCGAGGCACTTCTTTTTCAACCTAAGAAGGATGTCTATTTTGGTTATATCAGAGCGTAAAGGCGACACATCTTTGTGTGGCCATGAGACCTGAGACTCGTCCTAGAAAAGACTGTTGAGTATGTTGTTTTGGCTTGTGTGTAGAATCTTGAGATGGACTTTTGGTCTTGATCTGTATGTAGCCTGGAAAAGAGTTGTTGGTGTTGTCAAAATACTTCAATTTTCTCATTCTTATTTTATCAAGAACCCTAGAGGAAGCAACAGAAGTAATGAATATGATCAACAAATAAACAGGGTCCAGAGGCGCCCGCAGAAAATTTTCTAGGGAGGGGGCAAAATATTTTTAGTAATGTTTTAATGTAGTTTTAATTTACTGTAGCGTATTTGTATGGTGAACGAACAGACAGGACATTGTAGTAATGAAGGGCATACTGTAGCAACAAAATTTTTATGAACACAATATATGTATATAACCAAAAATATTACAACATAAATTTAAAATAAAATGTATTCTTTAAACAAGAACTGGAGTCGTCTGTTATCGCTACCAAACATATCTACAATTTTGTCCATAAAGTCTTTTTGTTGCAGTTCACTTTGTCTCTGTGTACGCTTAACATGCACAATCCAGACAGACGTTCATCTGACATTGTAGATCTAAAAGCGTACATGTTGTTGCTGGTAATGTTAGCAAAACTAGTAAGGCATACCTGACACTCGGATAAAACTTTGTAAAAGGTAACAAGTCGATAAAATCTTGGCTACTTTTGTATTCTCGCGTTTTCCCAAAAACAAACCAACAAAGGCTTCAGTTTCAAAATTACCAATGTGGTATACCTGATTAATAGTAGACATTATATCCTTAAACTGTTTGACGATTCAGTTTGCACAATTTCGAAGGATGTAGCAACGCTAAGTTAAATTGTGCGCTGTTGGCTTCACAAAATCGACTCTTCATTGAGTTAATTAGAGAATCTAAGTATGGAATGTAAACTGTTTGTCTGAAGTACTCTTCAACACTTATGGTTCCCGGATTACTTCGATGCTTTTGTCTTCCACAATGTCTTGGGATAATCAGTTCAATATCCACTTTCTGTGCGAGTTGTACTGTTTTCTCAAAAATATCCCTGAAATAGTTATCGGAATCACCTCGGTGAAGTTTTACTACACTGAGCAGGTTTTGAACTTGCAGTTGGACTTCTGGAAGATCAACTTGAACAGCTCTTGTTGAGACCCACGATGCCATGCTGAGCTGGTATGGTTTCTGGCACATTCATTAAATTCTTTGTACTTTGTACAAGGAGTAGTAATGAAAGTAACATTATTTGACTATTTTCAAGCAATCCAGGGAAAGGTCCCCACCCCACCCACCCTGCGGGCGCCCAGTGGTGCAGGTATTAAGAGCTTCCGATAAAACAAATAGACAAACACGGGACTCGAAACTCTGTGTGCTCATCTTATAATAAATTTGAAGCTACTTTGAATGATGTATGCATGTTTGTTATATGTGTATACATGTGTGTATGTATGATATTGTCTCGTCTCAAATATATACAAGAACAATAAGTTTATAGTTTGTGTTTGTGCAGACATTGTTGGAACTAACGCTACCTGATTGTTCTGTGTCTAGTTAAATAACGAGCGTTTGAGAAAGACACTCCCCCGTGAGTCATTTTCTTAGAATGGCTCATTGGTTGTGTTCGTAAAAACGCTCGTATTGCTAGGCTAGGCTATTGGTATTGTAAGAACTAGGGTAAGTGGTTCGAATCCCGTGTTTGTTTATTTGTGTTTTTTTTGGGAAGCTCTTAATACCTGTACCTTGTTGATTTGTTGATCATTCTTATTTGCAGGTTAAGTCTAATTTCTTTTATTTTTGAGTTCCTCCTGGATAGATCTATTTGTTCTCTCTCTCTGTTCATGATATACAAAGAACTGGTCTGTAACACTTATATTCAAAAGTACATATAGGTTTTCCCACTGTCTTGTTAAATGTCCAAGCTTCACACCCATACGTTTCCACTGAGAATATGCATGCTCTTAGTATTCTGATCTTTTCAGAATTGTTTATCTAACAATTGAATTCCATACCGTTTTTAGTTGTTTAAGTGATTGTAAAAAATAATAAATATAGGAATAAAACATAATAACCTGAACATCCATGTCAATGGCACTACAATCAATCAAGAGCAAGAATTCAAATACTTAGGAAGCATATTCACAGGAGATGGAAGACTAGATAGAGAGGTAGAGGATAGAGTGTAAAAAGTAAATGCTGTAACCTACTAGCTAGCCCCATTGTTAAGGCACCCACAAATTTGACTGGCAGCTAAACAACATATGATCAACAGCATTGCCATACCTACTTTGTGTTACTAGAGCCAAGCATGGACAATGAGCAAAGCGAAGTCACAAAAAGAACTAACTGTGAAATGCCATGTCTACGAAATGTTACCAACAACATCAGAAAAGACAGAGTAACCAACATCAGCATAAGAAATAAGTTGGGGCAGAGCTTTCCTTGAATTACATTGAGAAACAAAGAATGAAGGGGTATGGCTGCTTAATAAGAATGCAACCAAACTCCACTGTATACAGTCTTCTACAACTGAACATCAGGAAAGAATGCGAGAGGAAGACAATAAAAACGATTTTTAGGTAGCATAGCAGAATCCTGCAATAAAAAAAAAAAGGTAACTATCAGACAAACTACTAGAGCAGCACAAGACAAAAATAGAAAACCACGACACTGGGCAACAATCCGATAACAATATGACGACAAAAGAAGAAGAAGTAGAAGGCCATGTTTGCTCTTCTTTTAATTTTCTTGACCCTATTTCCATCTCTTGTTAGCAGTGATCCAAGATATTCAAAACTGTTTCCATTTTCTAATTTTTGTGTGTCTGTGTAATAATGACACCCTCACAAACATGCTTAACTGGCAAGTCCCATTTTCAACATGGCGTCGACCACTTTACCTGCCAGACTTTACTTCCGATAACATTGATACCAATAGTTTCCCAAAGACATGAATTAATATAACTGTTTCCGCTCTTGTCGTTCGAACCCAATGTCAAGCAGTATTTCTTGTGTCCTTAACGTTGTTAAACTGAGATATATGTAGACTTTTATGCTGTTGACTAAGGTATTTTATTCTATTTCTCTAATTCAGTTTTGCCTCACAGTTTCAGGATAAGAAGAGATTTCTACAATAAGCCCTTGTGTGCGCTTCATAAACCGGTCTCTTCTTGTTACTACCAGCATTCTGCGTAGACACTTCATCTCTGTCGTGATAAGTGTTCTTCTATCGTTTGATGTCAGCGTTCAGGTTTAGCACTGGTATCATAATGTTGGGAGAAATGCTGTATTCAACAGTGCTCATGTTTGCATTTCAATATTGGCGCCATTTGTCACATTAAATCTCTCTCTCTCTCGCAATCTTATGTCGTTTTTATCATTCTAATGTGATATATAAACAGCCTAACACAAAGAACGGATGTATATGCACAACATTCAGTACCTATTGGAGCTCTGGTGCTTATCCTTCGGTGGTGTGTTCGGTTTCAACCAGCGTTTACTGGGTTCGCTCTCCGTTAGCCCTTTGCTGTTCCCAGCCAAAATCTGCAGGGGAGCAAGTCGCTATTTTCTTTTAGGGCAGCGACCCTTAGATGACCTGCTCTCCCGAGTTGATGAGCGTCAGCTGCCTAGTTAACCTGTCTTTTTGTAGACAAATTGGTTTGCCACCCGTCCAGTTTTGTGTACGGTTTGCTCCGCTAGACTTTGATTGTCCCCAATCAAACTACAAGGCAACAGTATCACATTATTTGATTTGCTTTGTTTTGACTAAAACTCTTACAAGGGCATATAAAAATAATGATATCCTGAACAGTTTCACAGTGATTGCACTAGCCATGCAGCTATGAAATTTCTCAGTCTAATGTCGTCCTTGTCCTACACCATCCTAACACAGACAGTAAAGTCAGTTTAACAACAACAACAAAATACAAGGGGAAGTCAATAAGTAAGCCACAAAGTTTATGTGAGATGGTAGGTAAATGTAGTTGGTGTTTTCTAAAAGTGTCATTAGGTGACAGCAACATCCAACTTTATATTCCCGTTCGCCAGGTGGCGCTATGTGTCTCATGCGCATGCGTAGTGCATAAACAAAATGGCGACTGTACTTACGGAGAGTACAACCAAAGAGCAACGTGCTGTTGTGCGTTATTTGTGGCAAAAGGACTGCCTGCAAAGGACATTCATAAGAAAATGAATCCTGTTTATGGTGACAAATGTTTGTCCCGTAAAACGGTGCATAGTTGGGTAGAAACATTTTCTTAAGGACGCTCTAAAATTGTTGATGAAATCCGATCTGGTCGTCCTGTTGAGATTGCAACAGAAGCATCAGTGCAGCGGGTGGAGGAGATGATTAGAGGTGACAGACGAGTAACGATAGACTCTGTAGCATCTGCAATAGGGTGCTCACATGGTTCAGCATACAGCATAATGCATGATCGATTGAAATTTAAGAAAGTGGGCTCAAGGTGGGTACCCATACAATTGAAAGAGGAACACAAAATGAACCGATTTGGCCTGTCCTTGCATCATCTCTGTCGATACGAAGATGAAGGAGAAGAGATGCTGAACAGGATTGTTACTGAGGATGAATCATGGGTGCATCAGTACCAGCCTGAATCAAAGCGTGCTTCAATGCAGTGAAACATCCTTCTTCGCCTTGTGTCCAAAAATTCAAGGTTACGTCATCAGCAGGGAAGGTTATGTTGACGGTGTTCTGGGATTGTCAGGAGTGCTTTTAACCAATTTCATGAAGAAAGGTGACAATGTGAATTCCGAATCGTACTGTGAAGTTCTATCGATGCTTCATGATACAATTCGAAAAAAACGTCCAGGGTTGCTGACTAGAGGAGTGTTGCTTCTTCATGACAATGCCAGACCACATACGGCTCGATTAACTCAGGAGAAAATTAACCAACTAAGGTGGGAAGTTCTGGAACATCCACCTTACAGTCCCGACTTAGCCCTAGCGATTTCCACCTCTTTGGTCCACTGAAAACCCATCTTGGCGGAAGACATTTCGCGAATGACGCCGAAGTTGAATGTGAAGTGAAAACGTAGTTTAGAAAATAGAGCCCGCAGTTCTATGCAGCCGGTTTGGGAGGATTGATAAAACGATGGGATAAGTGCATCAATGTTGGTGGAAATTATGTTGAGAAATAAAGGAACAATGTATGTATAAAAATAAACTAGTTTCAAGTTGTTATCATGTTTAGTTATTTTTCTACAGCCATTTGTGGCTTACTTATTGACTTCCCCTCGTATGACTAAAAATTCTCTGCAAGCTAATACGGTAGAACGGTAAAGGAAGCCAGGGATGCATTTAGTATGACAACAAGCAGCATGACAAACAATTGAGGTTCTGGTGGTGACTAAGACACTACTCGGACTAGAGTCACAAAACTACACTCATGCGTACATTTTGAGCGATACCTTGAGTATGAACCGAAAGGGGAAGACTGGTTCGGTGCGCAAGCAATGATCTGAATCACTAGAAGCGTCTACAATTTGCAGAATTACACTTATCTTCGTTTCAGTGCACATGGGTGTCTCTGGCAATGAAAGAGCAGACAGGCTGGCTGGCTGTGCCACCATATCAGGGGTCAGCCAATGGACAGAAACTGACACGTTGAACGCTCTCATAGAGTGTGGCAGCAAAGAGGATTTTCATGTAAACCAATCCACGTCAACAGCTAGATTGTAAGAGCTTGGATAGAATAATTGGAGTAGTCAGAAAAGAACAGCATAACAGGTATATAAGTAGGCGTATCAATCAAAATTGAACTGGTATGGTCAGTTGCTGGACGCTGTTGGAGATATTGTGAAGTAAATCGAATCACCTATGGACATATCCAGAGTGCATTGAAGATATTCCAAACTGATACTGAACCTAAAACGTATGCTGTTGATCGACCTAGTCAGACTCGCGTAGTTGAGCCATTACATTACTCCACATCATCAGATATCAGCTCCAAACAACAGCAACTTCACTATAAGAATACATCTGACAGTATACGTGTATATCATTTTACGTCTTTACAGATAGTTCAATTATCAAGTATTTTAGTGTGACAACTTCTGAGTTTGTGCTTGTCTTTACAGAGGGTTCAATTATCAAGTATTTTACTGTGACAACTTCTGAGTTTGTGCTTGTCTTTACAGAGGGTTCAATTATCAAGTATTTTACTGTGACAACTTCTGAGTTTGTGCTTGTCTTTACAGAGGGTTCAATTATCAAGTATTTTACTGTGACAACTTCTGAGTTTTGCTCTTGTCTCTCTCTTGTCTTTCAGCTCATCTCTAAGTTACTTTTCAAAATATTCCACACTTATGCGTAAAGTTCTTTTCCACATAAATATGTAATCAGCTAGTTTTTCCCATTTGTCGGAATCGATAGAAAAGTTCTTTATTGAGTCCCTGTAGACATTCTTATAACTGAGAAGTTGTCTTTTTTGTACTAATTCCCCCAGTTCATAGAACAACATTTGTTTTGGTATGCGGCCATTGTCCATTCTTCTAGCATGCCCTAGTTATCTTAGTTATCTAACATGCTGAACATCTGACGGTGTAATTATTACAATTATAACCCAACATGGCTCGGTCCTTCTCAGCATAAAGGGCATCCCACCTTGTTAAAGTATTGCGCAAAGTAGGAACTCCGTAAACTGGGCAACAATATTATATATCTCTGGAAAGAAATGCATTCATGAACAGAACCACGAGTTCCGGATTCGAGAAAACAACCTTCGGAACGCAAGACAACGGTTTAACCACTGTTTAGTAATACATCTTCTGAGTTATACTGTAGCATAACACCAGATCTGATTGGTGATAGGTGAAACCGACACACTCGCGCTGAAAACGTAATTCTAAAACACCTCACACAGAAATTATTCCCCTCGGTCTGTCCTCACTTCAGACTGAATTACACGAGTACAACCCACTGTAAAGCTTTTCTCAAATAATCTTCCTGGTGACTGCTCCTAAACTATGACGCCGGGAACAGTCATTAACTTCTTCAAAGCTACCAACAACAGCTCAAAGCAGTAGAGAGGAAAAACTCATCCTATACGGCTGCGACTCTGAACTGTCTAATTTGCTCTCGAACCCCTGCGGCAAAGTACAGAGGATGAATCGATGAGGCTGTTTTAGGAACTGATTAAGGGGTACAAAAGGTGTTAGGAGGAGTGAGAGAATGTGGAGAGGGAGGAGGAAAGTGGAGAGGATGGAGGTAAATGTAGAGAAAGAAATGAAGTATCTGTGTTAGAGAAACACAATTGGAGCGGTATGTTGTGTGTAGCTGGGCTTAAAGATAGGGCGCTGGTATTAGATTGTGTGTGGTCCCTAGGTATTCGGAGGGTGGACATGCACATGTAAACTGAATGACCCTACCAAGATTCGAACCCAAAACGTACAGAACACAAAGGCAGAATGAGGTGTGTTTAACCAGCTAGTCATTAACACCATCAGTATGCATACGCCTCAACATCTGCTGGGGGAAACTGCGCATCTATGGATCACAACAGCGTGCTATGACGCCGGTGTGGTGACCAATTACTAACGCACTGCATACTCGAACCTTTTTCACTTCACCTTCTTTGAACGCTCCATATCGACCCCTTGTTAAGCCACTCTTTGCGATTTGTATGGGATCTGAGCCTAAAAGCGTTTGTACATTGTGTCAGTTATGCGCCTACAAGTAGGCCAGCACATCCGAATTTTTTTCCTAGGTAGCTTCCTATGCCCCTACCTTAGTGGTCTCTAACGACATGCCTTGTAGGTCACAGTGGTATTATTTTATGCTTCCCTTGCGAACCCCGGCAACACACGTGCGTAATCTGAGCCTAAGACTGGTTGTACGTTTTGCCAGTTATGCGCTACAAGCAAACTAGCACATCTGATTTCTTCAATACTTTTTATTTACTAGGGTAGCTTCCCTAGGCCCCTACCTCAGTCACTTCTTACGACATGATTGTAGGTCGCAGTGGTATTATTCTTTGCTTTCCTAACGGGCCCCGGCACCACACATGCATAACCATTCTCACAAACACAAGAATAAACATTTGATTCAAAGATTTCCATCTTATAGTTTATTTTGAACAACAATTCTCATTTAAAAAAAACTAGAACTGATGAACTTTCCTGTGTCCTAGTTTTCATTGATTGGTTTCTTGTTGTTTCCTTCGTGGGAGTCTCTGTGGCGTAGGGGCTAGATGCTTGCCTTTCGTTCTAAGGATACTCGGTTCACTCCCTCGTGGAACCATCGGCTTATTTTTCCAGAGATCACTGATCTCAGTGTAGGTGAGATCGTGTTCCTAGTCCTACCGGGGACGTCAATAAAACAAATGTCCTGTGTTCATGTTGAGCAGAAGGTAGGAGGGCCAATACCTTTTCTCACATGTGAAACATCGAGTGGAGTATTGAAAGCACATCCCTCTTGTGTCAGAGTTGATAGGCGAACGCATTACGCTAATCCCACGTACAGTTTAAAATGTCATCAGGTGCCGTGCCGGTTGACGTAGACGATCATGGATCTCAATAAATTTCTGTCTCTGGTGTTTGCTATCATCTCAGATGTTGACGTTCTTTTATGCCATGAAGTCAGGCTGTCCAAAATTTTCTCTATCTACGTTTTCCTCTGTCTCCTCTCCCCTCGATTTTACCTGTTGTCACAATGTGTTATAAGCCACCCCTTCTCATCACATGTCCGAAAAATGATGACTGTCTCTTTCCTATATTGATGATAAGCTTTCTCTGTGTCTAGATCTCATTCAACACCTCCACATTAGTTATTGGAGAAGTTCATGGGATTCTCCTCCTCATTATTCTGTAAAACCACATTTCTGTGGCCCTCAGAGATTGTTCTATCTGTTTGTTTATCGTACATGCCTCGGATCTGTATGTCAGTCAGGATTCTATGTAGATATAAATATTCTACTTCTTTTCATTATCTCATTAAATTGATTCAGACTGTTTAAAAAGTTTTTAAAGTAGGTTTCATTGAAGAAGAATAGAAACAATAAAGTTAACTCTACTGTTTTAAAAGTAGGTTTAATTGAAGAAGAAACGAAACAATACAGATATAACTCTACTGTTCAAAAAGTGTTTCGAATAACCGAAACAAAACTAAATTAGTTATAATGCCAACAAACAAGAAGTACACAAATTAACTAAATTAAAGTGGACGTTAAAATAGCAAAAATCGGAACACAACATAAATAGCGAAGGCGATGGCGAACAAGACCATGTAGTTCTCCAAAATGTTAAAGTTTCCTGGTGGCAAAGGTCGAGTTTGAAGGGGTGCTGCGATTCGGCGCCACTGGTTCATGACTGCTTCCCTAGCACCCGCCCATTTTCCAGGTCCGTACAGGCGGAAGGTGTACGGCGTGACTGGACCAAATATAATCTTGAAGGCCAAAACTGGGTCCTTCTTGAGAAGGTCCACTGAAAGGAGAATAAAAAATATAGAGTTTAATAACAAATAATTGTATTGAAAGATTGATCAATTAATTGATTGACTGAAGGAGTGATTTACTAATTGTTTATCTGTTTTAATAAATGATTAACTGATTGATCTATAAATCGATTTATCTATTAATTGATTGATTAATAAGTTGATTGATTGACTAATTAAAGAATGAATTTATCGAATGAACGAGTTGTTTAAAATTAGATTGATTGTTATTTTAATTTATTGTTTGATTGTTTAATTGATTTATTGATTGATTGATTAATTCATTCGCTGGTTGATTGTGTAATTGATTGCTGAATTGATTAAGTGATTATTTAATCGATTGGTTGCTAAATTGATTGAGTGATTGATTGGTTGTTAGATCCATTATAATTGCACTTCGGTGAATAACCATATGGGCTTCGATCTGTTTCTTACATAGGAAGATCTCAGCTGTAGCACCGGCGAGGGTTCCCAATGTAATTTTGAAGATAGTTCAACTTTTATAAGAAATTAATTTTATTAGTTTTATAATTAGTGTTATCCCCGGACCCATATGTTGTCACTGAGAACATGCATGCTCTTTGTATTCTGAGAACATGCATGCTCTTTGTATTCTGAGAACATGCATGCTCTTTGTATTCTGATCTTTACTTTCCTATTAGTTATATTCTATACTGTATTTTAGTTGCTTAATTTGTTGTAAGTCCATGTTTGTTCTTTGTTTAATTTCCATCATCGTATTTCCATCTATTGTTAGCAGAGAAATGGGATGTTCAAAACTGTTGACATTTTCTATTTTCTATTTCGTTGATAAAAAAATCCTTTTTGAAGTCCCCAGGTTAGGAGCATCTTATTTTTTTTCTCCGATCCAGAAGCACCTGAGTTTTCAGCTATTCGGCTCGGTGCCGTGGACATCGTAACCCTTCGGTTCGGTGCCACGAACACCGTAAATCTGGAGAATGTGTGGCTTTTTCTGCCAGCCCGCAGAATTGAAACTGCACTCACAGAGGACTTGTCAACGTCAAACGCGCTATGAACACGCTGGGCAGGCGGGCAGGAGCATCTTATAAACAAACCGGGTACAAGCTCAACGCCAGGAATAGTACTAACAAATCGCTCTTATGTTGCCCAAGCCATCAAGGGGAGCAAAGGATAGCAACATTGCGACCTACAAGGCATGTCGTAAGAGGCGACTGAGGTAGGGGTCTACGGAAGCTACCCTAGTAGATAAACAGCATCACAGAAATCGAATGTGCTGGCCTACTTGTAGGCGAATAACTGACCTACTTGTAGGCGGATAACTGACCTACTTGTAGGCGGATAACTGACCTTCTTGTAGGCGGATAACTGACCTACTTGTAGGCGAATAACTGACCTACTTGTAGGCGGTAACCGGGTACAATCTCTCTTAAGCTCAGATCACATACAAATCACAAAGAGTATTTAGCAAGTGGTCGAAATGGAGCGTTCGGAGACGAATAAGAAAACAGAAGAAGAAGTACTAACACAGATAATAATATGAATATGAATATGAATAATAATAATAATATGAATATGAATAGTAATAATAATAATATGAATATGAATAATAATAATAATAATAATAATATGAATATGAATAGTAATAATAATAATATGAATATGAATAGTAATAATAATAATATGAATATGAATAGTAATAATAATAATAATCAAAAAATGATAATAATACTTACAATAATCCACAGAGCATCCAACAAGCTCAGCAATCTCATCCATAAATCCAATATAATCCACTTGGATAGTATGTCGTCGAGACTTGGTGTATCTCTTAGCTATAGCATCCTCTTTCAACCGAATATCTCTCCACATTTCTTCTTTGCTTGGCAACACATTATCTCCCTGTGTAAACAATACATGCAACACATTATCTCCCTGTTTAAACATTACACGCAACACATTATCTCCCTGTTTAAACATTACATGCAACACATTATCTCCCTGTGTAAACAATACACGCAACACATTATCTCCCTGTGTAAACAATACACGCAACACATTATCTCCCTGTTTAAACAATACACGCAACATATTATCTCCCTGTTTAAACAATACACGCAACATATTATCTCCCTGTTTAAACAATACACGCAACATATTATCTCCCTGTTTAAACAATACACGCAACACATTATCTCCCTGTTTAAATAATACACGCAACACATTATCTCCCTGTTTAAACAATACACGCAACACATTATCTCCCTGTTTAAACAATACACGCAACATATTATCACCCTGTTTAAGCAATACACGCAACACATTATATCCCTGTGTAAACAATACACGCAACACATTATCTCCCTGTTTAAACAATACACGCAACACATTATCTCCCTGTTTAAACAATACACGCAACACATTATCTCCCTGTTCAAACAATACACGCAACACATTATCTCCCTGTTTAAACAATACACGCAACACATTATCTCCCTGTTTAAACAATACACGCAACACATTATCTCCCTGTTTAAACAATACACGCAACACATTATCTCCCTGTTTAAACAATACACGCAACACATTATCTCCCTGTTTAAACAATACACGCAACATATTATCTCCCTGTTTAAACAATACACGCAACATATTATCTCCCTGTTTAAACAATACACGCAATACATTATCTCCCTGTTTAAACAATACACGCAACACATTATCTCCCTGTTTAAATAATACACGCAACACATTATCTCCCTGTTTAAACAATACACGCAACACATTATCTCCCTGTTTAAACAATACACGCAACATATTATCTCCCTGTTTAAACAATACACGCAACACTTATCTCCTGTTTAAACAATACACGCAAACATTATCTCCTGTTTAAATAATACACGCAACACATTATCTCCCTGTTTAAACAATACACGCAACACATTAACTCCCTGTTTAAACAATACACGCAACATATTATCTCCCTGTTTAAACAATACACGCAACACATTATCTCCCTGTGTAAACAATACACGCAAACATTATCTCCTGTTTAAACAATACACGCAACACATTATCTCCCTGTTTAAACAATACACGCAACCCATTATCTCCCTGTTTAAAGAATGCACGCAACACATTATCTCCCTGTTTAAACAATACACGCAACACATTATCTCCCTGTTTAAACAATACACGCAACACATTATCTCCCTGTTTAAACAATACACGAAACACATTATCTCCCTGTTTAAACAATACACGCAACACATTATCTCCCTGTTTAAACAATACACGCAACATATTATCTCCCTGTTTAAACAA
>CM036758.1:33785856-33800856 GCA_020796225.1 Arion vulgaris | reverse complement strand
CAGCAAGCGTCTTCTTTTCCAGTTCTGGTTGATACATGTACTTGTACAACTCAACTTTGTTGTCCTGTACATCAACAACCTGAGCAACATTCAGAACAGTGATTGATTGAGTGATTGAATTATTCATTGATTACTGACTGATTGATTGAGATTTTACTGATTGTTTGATTAATTGATTGATATGCAAAGAGATTGATTAATCAACATCGAACTGACGTGTTGGAGCGCTGGATGCTGCTGGATTTGTTTAGTTTGAGATTGGAGCATCTATGGACGTGTCCGGAGTGCTATGATGATAATCCTCATATAACTGATTACTGATGTCTCCAGCTTGTGTATGATGTTTTGACTTCTTTTCAAACACTCACTACTGTATAATAACACTCATAGGACACTGTATAATAACACTCATAGGACACTGTATAATAACACTCATAGAACACTGTATAATAACACTCATAGAACACTGTATAATAACACTCATAGAACACTGTATAATAACACTCATAGAACACTGTATAATAACACTCATAGGACACTGTATAATAACACTCATAGAACACTGTATAATAACACTCATAGGACACTGTATAATAACACTCATAGGACACTGTATAATAACACTCATAGGACACTGTATAATAACACTCATAGGACACTGTATAATAACACTCATAGGACACTGTATAATAACACTCATAGGACACTGTATCTATTTTTTTGGGTAAATTTAACTGCAATACTTTGACATGAATAGAACATGAGGTTAATGATGTTTTAAATCAATCCTGCACACAAAGAAATTGTATCAAAAGAATAAGAATCAGACAATCACGATTTTTCGGGCATATAATGCGAAGGGGAGGTTTAGAACATTTAGTGACAACGGATACAATTCAAGGAAGGAGAGATCGTGGTAGACAGAGAGAGAGAGAAGATGTTTGATGATCTGACATCGTGGTTAGACAAAAGACCAACGTTAGAACTGATTAACTGCATCAGGGAGAGAGAGAGTTGTGGAGAGACAAGATTGTCTATGCCTACATTCATGGCACTTGATTGATTGAATCCTTGAGTTTGCAGATTTTCTTGAGCAAGATGACAGTTATGCTTGCGTTCTTGACCATTCCAATGATGTCATTTTCTGAATCAACATCCTGCAATATTTTTATTCCCATGTATACAGAATTTTGCCAGGATGTTCAAACGAAAATAGATACACTTTATAACACAGCTGTTCTCTCTTGAAACGATGGATTAAACTACAACACATTCCGAGTGTCAGCTGTGTGCACATCATCATGACACCGTTCATCACTACTTCTTCAGGTGCCATGCACTAGATGACATCAGGAAGATCCTCCTTCCTCCAAGGTCAGATAAATGGAACACATTATACGGAACAAAACAACAACTAATAAACACATGCAGATACCACTTTATAGCATTGGGACGAAGGGCAAGAGCTCAAGTGCTACTGGATCATTAAAAAGAAAAAGAAGAAGACAGATGGATTCAGGATGTAACTGATGATTTTAGCATGACAGCTGCAGAGGCAAAACATCTGGCCTATATGAGAGAGAGAGAATTTCCGAAGGACTGTTAAGACGGCAAATTTCTGTTCACGACAAGCTACTTGATGATGATGATGACAAAGCAGCTCAAACAATAGAACAGGAAGTTAATTTTACAAAAATTAATGTAATAAAAAATAGATAGAAATCAGAAAAGTAAATTATGTCTCGTGGAGTCATCGATACATTTTACAGAGATCCTGATCCCAGTGTAGGTGAGATCGAGTTCCTAGTCTTATCGGACACGAGCGACAACACCCACGTCCCGTGTTCAAGCAGAGCACATAAAAGAAACATTGGCAGGTCAAAATTGAGAAGAACACTGGAAAGCCGCCGAGCGGGCAAAATTCACTAGAAAGATTAATATCCCACTAATAAAATTCATAAACATATTTTCACCATCTTCTAAGTTACATTGGTGTCCTTCGCTGCTGCTACTGAGTTCGTGCACTGCCATTGAGATCTTCCTGTGTAAGAAAACGATAGGAGTATACATGGCTGATTTACTCAATGAAGTGCAATAATAGTAGTCTTATCATTCAAACAAAATGAAGTCATAGAGGAAATCTAAAATCATTGGATACAAATTACATCTTCAAAACCATCAAGAAATGCACCCATCTGCTTATCAAGGAATACACCCACCTGCTTATCAAGGAATGCACCCACCTGCTTATCAAGGAATGCACCCACCTGTTTATCAAAGAATGCACCCACATGCTTATCAAGGAATGCACCCACCTGCTTATCAAGGAATGCACATACCTGTTTATCAAGGAATGCACCGACCTGCTTATCAAGGAATGCACCGACCTGTTTATCAAGGAATGTACCCACCTGCTTATCAAGGAATGCACCTACCTGCTTATCAAGGAATGAAAAACCAAAGGAGTATCCAGTCGCCAGTATGACTACATCAATGTTGTCTTCAAAGGTCCCATCCACAAACTCCACCCCTGTTGATGTGAACCGTTTGACGTCAGTCTTAATCTTGATGGATCCACAGATGATTCTGTTGGGCATGTCATCATTGACCAGGGGATGTTGATTGAAGGGGCCATAATCTGGACGAAGTCTGAGGAAATCAAAAAACAAGTGGATCACTTAGTATATCTGTAAACAAATCATTTAATTATTCAATAAATTTCCAGTACCTTTTTCAGATCTTATGGTATAAACCGGCTGTCACTTCATATTTCTACGCCCTAGTGTGCAGGAGGTAGGAGGGACATTTTCTTTCCTGGAATGTCAAGTGGTGAATTGAACCTAAAGCAATGACAGTAGTATTACTAGTAGAAGTAATAGTAGCAGTAGTAATAGTAGCAATAGTAATAGTAGTAGCAGCAGTGACAGTAGTGATAGTATTAACAGTAGTATTAGTAGCAGTAGTAGTAGTAATAGCAGCAGTAGTCGTAGTACTGGTAGTAGTAGCAGCAGCAGCAGTAGTAGTAGTAGTAGTAATAGTTGTAGTAGTGTTAGTAGTAGTACTAGTAGTAGTACTAGCAGTAGTAGTGTTGGTAGTAGTAGTGGTAGTAGTAGCAGTCTAGTAGTAATAATAGTAGTAGTAGTAGTACTAGTAGCAGCAGTAGTAGCATCAGTAATAGTAGTAGTAGTAGTAGTAGTAATAGCAGAAGCAGGAAAGTGATAACTCCATCTTTATGCTTCATAAAAAACAAGAGTATAGTGTGGTAGAAGTACAACCTCACATACACGCGCCATTATGTGCTATTGACTACATCAGAAACAAGACATAAAAATCACAAACCTGTACAAATCATGATCAATTCTTTGGTTCATTTTTCGCTTTTGAATTGCATCTGCAAGAAATGGCAACCTTCCAAAAATAAACTTGGTAACTCGTGAAGAATTCTGCATATCTGATGGGCGTCCCTTGTACGAGACTCGATTGAGTATCCATGTACCTCTTCGAGTGCTCAGAAAAACCTAAGGATGATAATAGGATATTCAATAATGCGAAGAAAATCAGTTTTTTCTTCTTCTTCTTTTGTCGTCACACTGCTTCCGTGTTGTTGCCCAGTGTCGTGGTTTACTGGCTTTGTCCTCTGCTGCTCTAGTGGCTTGGATGATAGTTACTTTTGCTGCTTGACAGGATTCATGCCATCTAACCCATCGTTTTGGTAGTCTTCCTCTCGTCTTCTTTACTGATGTTCTGTTGTAGAAGACTATGTATACTGTGGAGTTTGGATGCATTCTTAATAGTGGCAAAATCACGTCATTCGTTGTTTCTCAATGTAATTCAAGCGAAGTTCTGTTCCAACTTTCTTTCTGATGCTGTTGTTGGTTACTGTCTTTTCTGATGTTGTTGGTATCTTTTCGGAGGCATCGCATTTCAGGTGCAGTTATTTTTTGCGACTACGTTTTGCTCATTGTCCATGTTTGGCTCTGGTAACATAAGTAGTCATGAACATGCTGTTGACCATCGGTTGTTTAGCTGTCGGTAAGATGTTTAGAATGTAATTTGTAGAACGTTGCTCTCATTATAGCCGTCCATCGCATAGAAAGACAACTCGCTGACAAAAAATGTGCCACAAAAAGTATAAAAACACAAAATCTTTAATTGGATACTACATTATGTCACGGCAGAGGAAAAGTGTCTACGCAGAATGCTTGGAGTATCAAGAAGAGATCAGCTTAGAAATGCAAACATGTCGCCATGAACACTAAAGACAGTTGAACAACACAATCATTCTCCCAATATTATGCTATCAGTGCCAAACCTGGACGCTGACATCAAATGATAGAAGAAAACTAGTCACGACACAGATGAAGTGTCTGCGCAGAATGCCGGGAGTAACAAGAAGAGACCAGTTTAGAAATGAAGACATCAGGAACAAAAGTGGATACAACATCAGTACTGAACTTCATCAAGAACCAACAAATTAAATGTTTCGGCCACATAAGCAGATTACCAATAGCCAGTACGCCTCAAAGAGCAATGTTATTCCGATACAATGTATACAAATCAACAGGCAGTCTACGTGAAAGGTGGACTACAGAAATAACAGAGGAATTGAAAAATATTATTTATGAAGCGCACACAAAAGCCCATTGTAGAAATTCCTTTTTATCCTGACGCTGTTAGACAAAATGGGAGAAGAGAAAGTTGTTAGACAAAATGGGAGAAGAGAAAGTTGTTAGACAAAATGGGAGAAGAGAAAGTTGTTAGACAAAATGGGAGAAGAGAAAGTTGTTAGACAAAATGGGAGAAGAGAAAAAAAAGAAGAGAAGTTATTGTATCTCGTGATGAACATGATGCAATTAACAATAATTGCGTCATCAATATTCGTGTACGCATCCTACAGTTGTTAAACAACCTCAATAAGTTCCAAATTCATTGAGAGGGAGGTGGGGAGGGAGGGAGGTTTGTGTTGGAGGCTCGAGGAGATAATCGTTATTCTACATATTATTTGTTTGTTAGTTATGTATGGAATTAAAGCTTTCTTATGTCGAGGCACGGCACTTTTAACCTGAGGATGAACTTTGTTTTGGTTATATCAGAGCGTGTTTGCCTACGTTTTCTTATAAAAAATATCTCACGTAGAAGAATCCAAGTAATATTTAGTTAATATAATTCTACAGATTTAACTCTTAGTCTACGCACGCTAAAACCAAGTTTTCAAGTGCTGGTTTTCGAATAGATTTTCCATGAAACCGCCAGATGAGAATTTCAAATATTAGAAAGTGAAAAGTTGAAAGTTTTATTTCGTAAAGTTACCTTCTATATTCTACAAGTAGTTATCAATAAATAGTTTTAAATTGGTCCACTCTCAACAGTTACTAGACATCATGGCCGCCCATTACTACGCTTCATTGACACATGCAATCATGATCTAACTTCCTGCAACATAGACAACGAAAATTGTCAGCGCTTGGTCAAAGGCAGACAAGCTCGGCCAGCAGTAGTGAGTGGTGGCTCAAAAAGAAAATAAGAAAAACACCATCAAATATGGAGAGAGCGCAGAGAGAACATTCTTTTTATCAGTTTCAGTCTTCAGTTTCACCTGCAGTAACTGTGGCAAGGATTGCTACTCCAGAATAGACCATTACAACCACAAGAAACGTTATGATTCAGCACAAAACAAACTACGTGAAGCAAAACATATTGTCTCTTGAGACAAAGAGACCAATGATAATGACATTAAATGGATCTTAAATAACGTTGTTTTTTTTAAAAAACAAAACATTTTGGCGAGTGAAGTGTTTTGTTGAAACATTGGTACCGCATGAATGGTTTGTTATGCGACTTATCATATTCTACAAATTAAAACGAGAGAGTTATTTCACCAACCACTCACCTGAGAAGCTCGTCGGCTGAGTTCTACTGCGACATCACCACCAGAATTACCTATACCAATCACGAGGACTCGTTTATCCTCGAATCCATCTGGCTTACGGTAGTCATGTGAATGCACTATCTGGAGATTTAAAAAAAAATTGTCGATGCCACAAAATACTGCAAGAAAGAAACATACAAAACAAGAAACGTGTCATTCTGGGCAACTTGATGTCAGTCCTGCAGGAAACTGTCATTCTGTGTGGAAGAGAACAATAGTTTGACAGTAGACGGTAGGAAGGGGGTAGTATCTGTGGCTTAGATGTTAGTTGCTCGCCACACTTTTGAAAGGTACTCGGTTCGCTCCTTCGTGGAGCCAGTGGGGTATTTTTTTCAGAGATCCATGACCTCTATTTAGCTGAGATCAAGTTTCTTGTCGTATAGAAGACTTGTCGTATAGAAGACTTGTCGTATAGAAGACTTGTCGTATAGAAGACTCGTCGTATAGAAGACTCGTCGTATAGAAGACTTGTCGTATAGAAGACTTGTCGTATAGAAGACTTGTCGTATAGAAGACTTGTCGTATAGAAGACTTGTCGTATAGAAGACTTGTCGTATATAAGACTCGTCGTATAGAAGACTTGTCGTATAGAAGACTTGTCGTATAGAAGACTTGTCGTATAGAAGACTCGTCGTATAGAAGACTTGTCGTATAGAAGACTTGTTGTATAGAAGACTTGTCGTATAGAAGACTCGTCGTATAGAAGACTCGTCGTATAGAAGACTTGTCGTATAGAAGACTTGTCGTATAGAAGACTTGTCGTATAGAAGACTTGTCGTATAGAAGACTTGTCGTATAGAAGACTCGTCGTATAGAAGACTTGTCGTATAGAAGACTTGTCGTATAGAAGACTTGTCGTATAGAAGACGGAAGGTAAAACGTAGCTCCCATGTTCAATTTGAACACGTAAAAGAACTTTTGATAGTTCAAAATCGAGAAGAGCAGGATAAGAAGTCTGTGTTCGAATCCAGACCGCTCCGTTCTGTTCTCGAGTGCTATTTTCCAGAGATCTTTAGGATTGTTGCCGGATCTACGAACTTCGTGCTTTGTCTAATACTCTTGGCAGGTAAGGTTATCATTTCTGCGAAAATGGACGGAGCCGTAAATGGAAATCTGAAGCAGTGAACTTAATCTTTCGTCTTTTAGACCCATTAGATCAAGTGACATTTCCTCATCGAAGGTTTACGGTAATAGATCTCCAACATTTTCTGTTTCTCGTCTAGATCAGATAGGATCAAGTACCTTCTTCTCAACAACGTTTGCTTTTTATCCTCATCATCTTTTGACTCACTAACATGAAGGAGAATTACAACAAGCAGAATTCTTGAGAACACAGGTAGAGATGTCAAACAGGGTTAGATAGCAAGCAGAATTCTTGAGAACACAGGTAGAGATGTCAAACAGGGTTAGATAGCAAGCAGAATTCTTGAGGACACAGGTAGAGATATCAAACAGGGTCAGACAACACCTAAACTCAAACATGAGGGATCTCTATGGCTAAGTAGTTAGGCCTTTGCCTTGCGTTCCAAAGGACGGGTGTTCGAATCCGGACCACGCCGTTCTGTTCACCAGTGCATGTTTTACCAGATATCCCAAGGATTATTGCCGGAATTACGATTTTTGTGTTCTGTACAATACTCTCAGCAGGTGGCGTGTCATTTCTTCGGAGAAGGACCGAGCTATATGTGGTAAAACCCAGTGCAATGAAGTCAATCATTCGACTTTAAACCGCTCTTTAAAACCACTTAAACTAATAACAAAGCAAACGCAGTGACCTATCTATCAGCTGACACCATTACTACTACAACACACAAAGATCAAGATGGAAGTAATAAGAGAGAAGATAACATGTATTTTCCTACCAACACTTTATTACCAGTGCCAAACATGGTTTCTTACAGCAACACACCACAGAAAGCTCACCACGTGTGAAATGAAACGCTTGAGGAAGGCAGTGGGGATCACCAGGAACGATAGACTATGAAATGAGGATATCAGAAGCAGAGTGGGCATAACGTCATGCACCGAATACATTGAAAGACATCAAATGCAGTGGTTTGGACATTTAATTAGAATGAAATACAACCAACCACCAATAACAGCATACAATAAAAAGAGATCGGTACTAGAGCTAAGGGAAGACCAAACAAAAAGATGGATAGACAATATCAAGACCACACTAAATAGACAGGGATATTCTTCTTCAAATACTGCATATCGATCACTTGTTAAACGACTCTCTGTGATTTGTAAGTGATCTGATCCTAAGAGCGATTATACGTTGTGCCAATTATGCGCCTACAAGTAGACCAGCACATCTAATTTCTGCGACGCTTTTTTATTTACTAGTACAGCTTCCATAAGCCTCTACCTTAGTCGTCTTGCAGGCCTAAAAGGTTCTACGAAATGCCTTGCAGGCCTCAGTGTTACTATTCTTTGCTCCCGGCAACACTCGGGCCAAATGAATCATCCAATATCTTGTACTGAGCAGAACTTGTCACCCTAACCATAGCCATCTCTAATTGTTTATAGTTTAACTGTAATAAGTTTATTGTTGGCTCTGCACTAACATTCCTTCAAAATTGATCTCTCTTATAGACTAGATGTCCCGCCTTTGTAGCAGCCCCGGCAACACACTAGCAAACACAGATATAACACAACAATGGCGACACATATGGTCCTGTAACGCAAATTAAAACTTCCACCTCTACGCTTAACGACAAGTGTAGACAACCATCATCCACTTAAGGAAAGATAGCAATAAACAAGAGACTATAACAACAATACTTCTTACCTGCCCTTGAAAATCACTCATGCCTGGAAAAGTTGGGAGATGCTTATCAGCGTGATGTCCAGTACAAACTAGTACGCCATCAAATGTTTCTCTAACCACTTCTCCAGAGTTGATATCCCTGTGAGCTACATCCCACTGACCGCTTGCTGCAAAGTCTTGTGTCTTTCTAACAGTCAAGACTTCATGATGGTAGCGTATGTATTTTACTAGATCAAACTTGGACGCGTATTCTTTGAAATATTCATACACCTGTGAGACAGAAGAAGAATATTAACTATCATTATTGAAACCATCGATTGATTGATTGATTGATCGATCGATTGATTGATTGATTGATTGATCGATCGATTGATTGATTGATTGAATTCATTTAGGGGTCTAGGTAAAGTGGTTAAGACATTTGTCTGTCGTTCTGAAGGTTGTAGGTTAGAATCCAGCAATTTTTTTCGATCCAGAAGCACTTGAGCTTTCAGCTCTTCGGCTCGGTGCCATGGACATCGTAACCCTTCGGCTTGGTGCCATGGAGATCGTAACCCTTCAGTTCGGTACCACAAATACCGTAAATCTGGAGAACCTGTGATTTTTCTGCCAGCCCACGGAATTTAACCGCACTCACAAGGGGCTTGCCAACGCGCAACGGAAAACGCTAGTCACAAGTGAAATTTTGTTCATGTGATCATAGAATTGTTGCTGAAACGACGGAGTTCTTGCAGAAACCATATGTGCTGTGTTACAAGTCTATATGTGCTGTATTACAGGTCTATATGTGCTGTATTACAGATCTATATGTGCTGTGTTACAGGTCTATATGTGCTGTATTACAAGTCTATATGTGCTGTATTACAGGTCTATATGTGCTGTGTTACAGGTCTATATGTGCTGTATTACAAGTCTATATGTGCTGTATTACAAGTCTATATGTGCTGTGTTACAGGTCTATATGTGCTGTATTACAAGTCTATATGTGCTGTATTACAGGTCTATATGTGCTGTGTTACAGGTCTATATGTGCTGTGTTACAGGTCTATATGTGCTGTATTACAAGTCTATATGTGCCTAACTGGACTAACAAACTCAAATCCCAAGAATGCTAATCATATATAGACTACAAAGTATCGTTTAACAAGTGGTTAATGTAGAGAAAACCCAAGAAGACATGGTCTGGAGGTGGCGTAGAGGGTAGATGCTGGCCTGGTTAATGTAGAGAAAACCCAAGAAGACATGGTCTGGAGGTGGCGTAGAGGGTAGATGCTGGTCTGGTTAATGTAGAGAAAACCCAAGAAGACATGGTCTGGAGGTGGCGTAGAGGGTAGATGCTGGCCTGGTTAATGTAGAGAAAACCCAAGAAGACATGGTCTGGAGGTGGCGTAGAGGGTAGATGCTGACCTGGTTAATGTAGAGAAAACCCAAGAAGACATGGTCTGGAGGTGGCGTAGAGGGTAGATGCTGACCTGGTTAATTGAGAAAACCCAAGAAGACATGGTCTGGAGGTGGCGTAGAGGGTAGATGCTGGCCTGGTTAATGTAGAGAAAACCCAAGAAGACATGGTCTGGAGGTGGCGTAGAGGGTAGATGCTGACCTGGTTAATGTAGAGAAAACCCAAGAAGACATGGTCTGGAGGTGGCGTAGAGGGTAGATGCTGGCCTGGTTAATGTAGAGAAAACCCAAGAAGACATGGTCTGGAGGTGGCGTAGAGGGTAGATGCTGGCCTGGTTAATGTAGAGAAAACCCAAGAAGACATGGTCTGGAGGTGGCGTAGAGGGTAGATGCTGGCCTGGTTAATGTAGAGAAAACCCAAGAAGACATGGTCTGGGGGTGGCGTAGAGGGTAGATGCTGACCTGGTTAATGTAGAGAAAACCCAAGAAGACATGGTCTGGGGGTGGTGTAGATGGTAAATGCTGGCCTCTCGTTCCAAAGGTACTCGCTCAGCTCCATCGTGGTATTTATCCCAGAGATCCTTGATCTCAGTGTAGGTGAGATCGAGTTCCTAGTCCTATCGGAGACGGACAATAAAACATAAATCACGTGTACAATTTGAGCACGTAAAAGAACCATTGGTAGTTCAAAATAGAGAAGAGCAGGCTGGAAAGTCGCTGCCCAGGAAAAATATCATTTGAAACGATTAAAAGTAGAATTCCAACAAAGTATCTTCATTATCTTTAAAAATACATCGGGACCCTAGCAGGTACTACGGAGATTGCACACTGTCGCTGATATCTTCTTGTTTTAGTAAGAGATCGGAGCACATATGGTTACTCACCGAAGTGCAATGATGACGGTTCAATCAATCAATTAATCAGTCAATCAATCAATCAATCAATCAGTTATATGAGGACTATTATCATAGTGCTCCAGACATGTCCATAGGGGTTCCGATCTCCGCCTCAGCAAATCCAGCAGCGTCCAGAGGCCCAACACGCCAGTTCGATGTTGATTAATCAACCTCTTTGCATATTTAGTATGTCGTTCTTTTCGGTTGTAGGTCTTTTCGGTATGTCATTTCGATCCATGGCAGCTTCCTCTGATATTGTAGCCAAGTCAGCCAATCTATCAGCTCGTCCATTATCCCTAACTAATCACTCAAACAAAGAGGAAGAAGCAGAAGAGGGAGAAGTAAAAGAAGAATAATATCAACTGCAGTGTCCTTCTCCAGCAGACGTTAGATTATAGATTTCCGTCTGTCTGTTTTGTTCAAACTCAACTTTTCTTTCAGTAGCGCCATCATTTCACTTCACTTATTCTTCTCTGCTCCTCGTGGAGCATAAGACCTCAATAGTTGTTCGTCATTTTTCCCGGTCTCTGGCTATTTTGTTTATGGTCTCCCAGGATAGTCGAGCACCCTTCAGTGATATTCTCTGATGTAGGCATCCATTACCAAATGGAAAGATGGATGGAATACTTCAAGGAACTCCTGAACAGACCAGCACCTACAAACCCCCAGATATCCAACCGGCAGAAATTGACTTGGACATCAACTGTGAGAAACCATCCAAGGAGGAGATTAGTAAAGCCATTAAACTTTTAAAAGATGGGAAAGCGGCCGGTCCAAATGGTATTCCAGCGGAGGCGGTTAAAGTCAACATAAACACATCCACAGAAATACTGTATAAATTATTTAGCAGAATCTGGGAGACCGAAGAAATACCAGCAAACTGGAGAGAAGGATACCTGGTGAAGCTACCAAAGAAAGGGGACCTTCAGTGTGAAAACTATAGGGAATAATGCTGTTGTCAGTACCTGGGAAAATACTAAGCAGAGTCATTCTGGAGAGATTGAGAGAGGCCATCGATATAAAGCTAAGAGATGAACAGGCAGGCTTCCGACCAAATAGATCCTGTGCTGACCAGATAGCCACATTACGTATAATAATAGAGCAAAGTATTGAATTGAAATCCCCACTTTATATAGGATTTGTGGATTATGAGAAGGTTTTGACAGTATTGATAGGGATACCTTTGGAAATTAATGAGGCATTATGGAATCCCACAGAAAATTATTAACCTAATAAAAGCAACGTATACAGATATGAAATGTAGAGTTCTTCATGAAGGTAAACTAACAGATACTTTTGGAATAGAAACAGGGGTGCGTCAGGGATGTCTTCTATCACCTATGTTGTTCTTACTGACAATAGACTGGATTATGAAGACCACAGTAACTAACACCAGAAATGGAATCCAATGGACTCTGACAGAGCAACTAGACTATCTGGACTTCGCTGATGATATAGCCCTTCTGTCACATACACGAAATCAGATGTAGGATAAGCTAAACACATTGAATCAAAGGTCCCAGCAACTAGGGCTGAACAGTCATAAGGGAAAGACAAAGATATTGAGAATTAACCAAGCAAACGACAACTCGATCTCCCTGTGGGAAATCCCACTTCAAGAGGTAGAATCATACACATATTTGGGCAGCAACGTAGACAAAGAGGGTGGAACAGATAGAGATGTTAAAATAAGAATACAGAAGGCAAGAGGAGCTTTCATTGCACTGGGAAACATTTGGAAGTCTAAAGAAATCAAATCTAGAACAAAAATTCGGATATTTAACTCTAATGTTAAAGCAGTTCTACTGTATGGGTCAGAAACATGGAGAACAACTAAAACAATAGCGCATAAATTGCAAACATTCATCAACTGGTGTCTGAGAATAGAGGGAATAAGATGGTATGATAGGGTCACAAATGAGGAACTTATGGAGAGAACAAGACAGATTCCAGTGAACGAACAGGTTAAAAAAGACGCTGGCGCTGGATAGGACACACTTTGCGAAAACCGGAGGGAATATAACAAGAAGGGTCCTTGCCTGGAACCCGCAGGGGCAGCGAAAGAAGGGGAGGCCGAGAAATACATGAATACGAGATTTGGAGGCGGAGATCAACAATATAAAGAAGAGCTGGGGGAGCTGCAGGAGATATCTAGAGATAGGAGGACTTGGCATGAGTTGGTTGAGGGCCTATGCCCCAACCCGGGTAAAAGGCAAAGGAGAGAGAGAGAGAGGCATCCATTCGTCCCTATTCCTCAGCTCGTCTAGAGTACAGACCTATTAAATAACATCCTCTGATCAGTCATCCAGGATCGGCCTCTCTTCAGATGCCTGCCCTTGTTTTTATTTATAGTGTTGTGTAAAAGATGTTTTGCGTTTTCAGTTACTCTCAGGTAAACGTTTACCTGTGCGACTTTGTGTCTCCTGGTCATCGTTAGCAAGCCAATGATATTGCGCATTGCCTAAAATGAAGTGTCACGTGTGCAACCTAGTATAGGCCTCATCGCTTCATTTTGAATCTTGTTTAACTTATCCAGCGATGTTCTTCTCACTGTCAGAAGACCAAGACCATAGTCCACCAAGCTCAGCAGTAGCGCAACACAGATAAAGAATAAGCAGCAGACGTTGTTAAATATCCGCCTCCCCATTACTTTGAGAGCGGTTAGCCTTTTCTTGCCTTTAGGATTCCGTTCTCAACATGACTCTTAAATGACTGACTTCTCTCAACTGTTATTTCAAGTGTTTCGCTTATGACAATGACTTTGTTACACATGCTGACAACTGGAGTAGATGTCTTTGTTACACATGCTGACAACTGGAGTAGATGTCTTTGTTACACATGCTGACAACTGGAGTAGGTGTCTTTGTTACACATGCTGACAACTGGAGTAGATGTCTTTGTTACACATGCTGACAACTGGAGTAGATGTCTTTGTTACACATGCTGACAACTGGAGTAGATGTCTTTGTTACACATGCTGACAACTGGAGTAGATGTCTTTGTTACACATGCTGACAACTGGAGTAGATGTCTTTGTTACACATGCTGACAACTGGAGTAGGTGTCTTTGTTACACATGCTGACAACTGGAGTAGATGTCTTTGTTACACATGCTGACAACTGGAGTAGATGTCTTTGTTACACATGCTGACAACTGGAGTAGATGTCTTTGTTACACATGCTGACAACTGGAGTAGGTGTCTTTGTTACACATGCTGACAACTGGAGTAGGTGTCTTTGTTACACATGCTGACAACTGGAGTAGATGTCTTTGTTACACATGCTGACAACTGGAGTAGATGTCTTTGTTACACATGCTGACAACTGGAGTAGATGTCTTTGTTACACATGCTGACAACTGGAGTAGGTGTCTTTGTTACACATGCTGACAACTGGAGTAGGTGTCTTTATTACACATGCTGACAACTGGAGTAGGTGTCTTTGTTACACATGCTGACAACTGGAGTAGATGTCTTTGTTACACATGCTGACAACTGGAGTAGATGTCTTTGTTACACATGCTGACAACTGGAGTAGATGTCTTTGTTACACATGCTGACAACTGGAGTAGATGTCTTCAATATGTGAGTGTTAAGAGAGAATCATGTTATATAGGTATATTTATTCTTACATGTGTATTATTCTTCAGTCCTCATGAAGTTAGCTACCGTTTTGTTGCGTTGAATAAACTCAACAGTGCGTTATGCATTTTTACTACTTATCACCTGTGTGTTATAGATGTATACTAATAATCACCTTTTTTAACAGGTATATTAATTCTCACCTGTGTGTTATGCATATAGATTGGATACTGCTGCGGGATAGGAAAGTCACTGTATGACATCATCTCCTTGCTCGTGTTGATCACTGTTGACTTCATGACACTACCTTGACCTTCTATGGGGTCATCAGTATACCTCCACAACCCACCAAGTGCGTCCGTTCTCTCGAAACAAACCGGAACCAGACCTTCATCCAGACAGGCCTTAATGGCAGGGAGGCCA
>CM036758.1:33778356-33783356 GCA_020796225.1 Arion vulgaris | reverse complement strand
TTTCTGAAGCCCATATTTAACGTGGACAGCCTTTTAAAAAAAGAGTAAGTAAAGGAACCCTTTCATACCTTGTGGTATATAGGTCAATACAGTGTTAGACCTGTATTAGACATTGACCGTCGGCACATGATGTATGATGTGGTCAGCAACACGCCGGCCGCCTTTACTTTCCCAGAGCATGTCCATTTGAGGCTGGGTCGACCTGAGAGCCGTCGGGAAAAATTCCCCGCGCATTGCGGGAGCTCAACCCAGACCACCAGCCTTGAGAAGCGAGTTCACTAACAACTACGCTACAGCGGCTCACGGACAGCCTTTTGCTTTGTATTAACTGTATCGGAGTAGCATTGCTTTTTGAGGTGCACTGTCTGTTGGTAATTTTCTTATGCGTCTGAACCATTTAATTTGATGTTTTTTGATGAAGTTCAGTACTGATATTGTAGCCACTTTTTGTCCTGATGTCTTCATTTCTAAACCAGTCTCTTGTTGATATTCTCACCATTCTGTGTAGACACTTCATCTCTGTCGTGACTAGTTTTCTTCTTGATACCCCCAGCATTCTATATAGACACTTCATCTCTGTTGTGACTAGTTTTCTTCTTGATACCCCCAGCATTCTATATAGACACTTCATCTCTGTTGTGACTAGTTTTCTTCTATCATTTCATGTCAGCGTCCAGGCCCTGATTTCATAATTGTGGAAGAAATATTGTGTTGAACAATGTCTTTTGTGTTCATGGTGACTGGTTTGCATTTGAAAATTAGTGTCATTTGTCCTATCATTTGATTTGCATTATTGCATCCATGTTACTCTTCCATTTGCTGAAATTTCTCCAAAAAAATCTAAAGGTTAGAGTCAGTGGCGGCTCTTGAGCGCTTTTGTTGGTGGGGCCAGACACAAATTTTCGGGAAAATCATGGCTTTGGGTTAGGTTATATTTTAATTTATTAACAATAAATAAACGTTACACATTATTTTTGGTGGGGCCCGACCCCTCTGGACCTTAATGACGAGCCGCCACTGGTTAGAGTTATTTCTGGATAGAGCTATTTGTTCTTTTCTCTGTCAAGGATATATGGATGACTCTTCTCTAACACTTATATTCAAAAGCATATATATGTTGTTCCACTACCTTGTTAATTGTCCATGTTTTATATCCATATGTTGTCACTGGGAATATCCATGATATTAATTTTCTGATCTGTGTAATCTGTTCTGTTCCAGTTACCACACGCCAAGTGGCATGCTGAGGAGGAGATTGGAGCACTTATGGACTAATTAGTTCGATGCGCAGTGAGGATGATCTGACAACTAAACTAAACTAAGAACTGTTGTCGTTAGTTGTCACACGCTGAGTGACATACTGAGGAGGAGATCGACGCACTTAAAGACTAATTGGTTCGATGTACAGATGATCCGACGACTAAACTAAACTTAACTGTACTAAACTAAACTTAACTGTACTAAACTAAACTTAACTGTACTAAACTAAACTGAAACTAAATTATGAAAAATCAACTACCTTCTCTGAACTTACCTGTATCTCTGATTACTCCAAGAAAAAGAAGACAGGTGTTGAAGTTCACCTAGTGACGCAGCAAAGAAGAAAATATTTACGGTCAGCACATTTAAGCAATGACATTAATGTAAAACATCGGTTCACCTGCAGGAATTATATAGGTTAAAGTTTCTTGGTAACCTGGTTCAGGAACTATTATCATAGTAGGACTTATACTACTACTGCTGCTAATGCTGCTGTTACTACTACTATTACTACTGCTGCTGCTAATGCTGCTGCTACTACTACTATTACTACTACTGCTGCTAATGCGCTGCTACTACTACTATTACTACTGCTGTGCTAGTGCTGCTGCTACTACTCATTACTACTGCGCTGCTAGTGCTGCTGTTACTACTACTATTACTACTGCTGCTGCTATAGCTACTGCTTCTACTACAGCTGCTACTACAACTACTACTACAACTACTACTACTACTTCTGCTACTATTTCTTCTGCTACCATTGCTGCGACTACTACTGTTACTATTGTAACAACTGCTACTGCTGCTACTGCAATTACTACATTACTACTACTACTATTACTACTACTGCTATTGTTATTGCTACAACTACTGCTACTACTATTACTACTATTTTTACTACTATTGCTATATTACTACTGTTACTGCTACTACTGGTAATACTACAACAACTACTACTACTACTACTTCTAAAATTGCTACGTCTACTACTCATCTGACATACCAAATATGCAAAACGAACTATTAATCAATATATAACGGGTGTGTTGAACAGCTGGATGCTGCTAGATTTGTTGAGTCGGAGATCATGGCAAGTATGGACATGTCTAGAGTGCTATGATGGTAGCCCTCATATAATTGTTGAGTCGGAGATCATGGCAAGTATGGACATGTCTAGAGTGCGATGATGATATCCCACATATAATTGTTGAGTCGGAGATCGTGGCACCTATGGACATGTCTAGAGTGCTATGATGACAACCCTCATATATCTGTTGAGTCAGAGATCATGGCAAGTATGGACATGTCTAGAGTGCGATGATGATATCCCACATATAATTGTTGAGTCGGAGATCGTGGCACCTATGGACATGTCTAGAGTGCTATGATGATAACCCTCATATATCTGTTGAGTCAGAGATCATGGCAAGTATGGACATGTCTAGAGTACTATGATGATAGCCCCATCATATAATTGTTGAGTCAGAGATCATGGCACATATGGACATGTCTAGAGTGCGATGATAATAGCCCTCATATAACTGATATTTTAAATGTGACAACTTCTGAGATTACGCTTGTTTATCAATGAATTTCTCTCTCTCGATCACCACCCAGACCGATGTACCAGATCTCTTCATAAATTCTATTCATGTGGAAATCTGATTCATGCAGCCTTATCATTGGTGTGTTTTAGGTCACATCTTCAGCACCATTTGGAGCTCTGGTCCTTATCCTTCGGCGATGTGTCCGGTTTCAGCCAGCGTTTACTCGGTTCGCTCTCCGTTCTGTAGCCATCAAGTATTTTTTTACGGTGTAAGGTAGCTAGCCCCACGCCCATCCTCCTTAGCGCCTCTTACGACTTGCGTGGTAACAGTGGTTCTATTCTTTTCACCCCAATTTGTTCAAGTGGTTCAGAACTGTTAACAGTGGTTCTATTCTTTACACCCCAATTTGGGCCCGGTAACCACTCGGGCAATCAATGAATTCAAGCTCATTCCAACGCTTTTTTTTCCTTTCTGCATCTTTACGTAATATTGTTTTCAGCAAAACTCAATCATCAGCTAGTCCCCCACATTTGTTGTGTCTGATAGAAAAAGGCCTACATTAATATCTAGTAGATTTCTTTAAAATTAATAAAAAATAATGATTTAATTTTAATAATAAAACTCATGGACTTGCAAAAAATTAAACAACTAAAAACAGTATCTTCTTCTTCTTCACGTTCGTTCTTTACGACCAATTTTAATCACACTCTTGTGATAGGTTTGATCTTTGCCAAGAACGTGTATACGTTGCACATTGGTTTGGTAGGCTCCTAAGCGCATAGACTTCTACACGTTTAGGACACATGCATCCCATTTCAGCCAAACCTCCTTAGTCGCCTCTTACGACATGCGTGGCAGGTAACAGTGATTCCATTCTTTAAACCCCAAATTTGGGCCCCGGAACCACTCAGGCGTCTAAAAACAGTATAAAATGGAACTGATAAGAAAACAAAGATCAGAATACTAAGAGCATGTACATTGCCAGTGGCAATGCATGAGTGTGAAGCATGGACATTTTACAAGGCAGTGAAAAAACATGTGTATGATTTTGAATATAATTGTTACACGAAGGGTTGGAAAGACCATCATGGAAAAATGCATCTGACAGAGGGAGAAGAGGAATGTTATAGTCCCCTCCTCTAAATGTTGTCGCTCCTTCCTTTATTGTTCTCCTCTTCTTTATTGTTGGGTTCATAGTTTTGTTTTGTTGATGATGTAACTCTTCTGATGGTAATCATTAGATTTATAGTTTGTTATATCATTTTAGTTTGGTCCATCCTTTTTCTCTCTCATTTAGTTCTCCTCACACGACGGTATTCATGTTGTAGTCAAGACAATACATGATGGTATTCAACAATATAGTAAACAACTAGGATTCGTTCACATTTCTATATTTTTAATGATGTTTGACGGTTACAGACAAGAACACGTCCATCTGCATCCAATGTTTATTGTTGTCTCTTGTGTTTACTACCATTTCTACGCCGTCACTACACAACTACGTCAATTAGTTTTACTACGTCATGTCTCGTTTAGTGTTGCCATACTGCTTATAGTGGACAGATGCAGATTTAGTGCGCAAACACTACGGTCAGCTAATAAGAATCTCTAAATATCTACCAACTACACACTAAAGCTAACTGTCTGGTTCATCAGCTGCCACCTGGGGGAAGGGCTGGCTACTACAGGAAGACGACGGAGAAGATGGATTTAGAATGTAACCTACGATTTGAGAATGACGGCTGCAGAGACTGGACATCTGAAATATGAGAGCGAGAAATTCTGAAGGACTGTTAGGGTGGCAAAGTTCTGATCAGGACAAGCTATTGGATGATAATTTCAGCATGACGGCTGCAGAGACGGGGCATCTGGCCCATGAGAGAGAGAATATCCGAAGAAGTTAAGAAGAAAAGAACTCTGTCCTGAAGACTGAATAACCTATGCCCTAACAACTTTGCTGCGTGCTACTACATATATATATATATATATCAATAAAGTGCCGTGCCTGCCGGCGTAGGCGATCATGTCTCGCCACAACTCTCTTTGCTTGGTGCATGTAATCAGTTCTGACGTCGATATTTTGTCGAACCATGTTGTCAGGTCATCCAACATCTTCTCCCTCTGTCTTCCACGATCTCTCCTTCCCTGAATTTTACCTGTAGTCACCAAATGTTATAAACCTTCTCTTCGCAT
>CM036758.1:33748356-33773356 GCA_020796225.1 Arion vulgaris | reverse complement strand
TTTGAACATGATGACTGCAGAGGCTGAAAAGAAATTCGGATTACTGTTGGGGTGGCAAAGTTCTGCTCAGGACAAGCTATTTGATGATGATAATGAATAGCCAACTCTCTTTAATATCAAGCTGTTGCAGAACAGAAACATTTGTTCTTTTCTTGAAAGGGAAATTTACTTCTCGGAATAGATCAATAATAGTAAAAAAGTCCAAAAATCATGATTTTTCCCAAAATTTGTTCTGGCTCCAAAAGAAAATGACCATGAACCGCCACTGACTGAACTATATCAGACCATGAACCGCCACTGACTGAACTATATCAGACCATGAACCGCCACTGACTGAACTATATCAGACAATGAACCGCCACTGACTGAACTATATCAGACCATGAACCGCCACTGACTGAACTATATCAGACCATGAACCGCCACTGACTGAACTATATCAGACCATGAACCGCCACTGACTGAACTATATCAGACCATGAACCGCCACTGACTGAACTATATCAGACCATGAACCGCCACTGACTGAACTATATCAGACCATGAACCGCCACTGACTGAACTATATCAGACCATGAACCGCCACTGACTGAACTATATCAGACCATGAACCGCCACTGACTGAACTATATCAGACCATGAACCGCCACTGACTGAACTATATCAGACCATGAACCGCCACTGACTGAACTATATCAGACCATGAACCGCCACTGACTGAACTATATCAGACCATGAACCGCCACTGACTGAACTATATCAGACCATGAACCGCCACTGACTGAACTATATCAGACCATGAACCGCCACTGACTGAACTATATCAGACCATGAACCGCCACTGACTGAACTATATCAGACCATGAACCGCCACTGACTGAACTATATCAGACCATGAACCGCCACTGACTGAACTATATCAGACCATGAACCGCCACTGACTGAACTATATCAGACCATGAACCGCCACTGACTGAACTATATCAGACCATGAACCGCCACTGACTGAACTATATCAGACCATGAACCGCCACTGACTGAACTATATCAGACCATGAACCGCCACTGACTGAACTATATCAGACCATGAACCGCCACTGACTGAACTATATCAGACCATGAACCGCCACTGACTGAACTATATCAGACCATGAACCGCCACTGACTGAACTATATCAGACCATGAACCGCCACTGACTGAACTATATCAGACCATGAACCGCCACTGACTGAACTATATCCGACCATGAACCGCCACTGACTGAACTATATCAGACCATGAACCGCCACTGACTGAACTATATCAGACCATGAACCGCCACTGACTGAACTATATCAGACCATGAACCGCCACTGACTGAACTATATCAAGAAACAAGAAATGAAATAGTTCTGACACATGTGCAAATTACCAGCAAACAGTGTGCCACAAAGAACAATGCTACTCCAATATAGTGTTTACAAAGCAAAAGGGCGTCCACAGAAATGGTGGACTTGAGTGAAAGATACCAAGTTTGAAGCCCACATAAAGCCTGTTCTAGAAACATCTTCATATCTCGACGCTGTGAGATAAAACGAGAATTAGAAAACATCTTCTTATCTCGACGTTGTGAGGTAAAACGAGAATTAGAAAACATCTTCTTATCTCGACGCTGTGAGATAAAACGAGAATTAGAAAACATCTTCTTATCTCGACGCTGTGAGATAAAACGAGAATTAGAAAACATCTTCTTATCTCGACGCTGTGAGATAAAACGAGAATTAGAAAACATCTTCTTATCTCGACGCTGTGAGATAAAACGAGAATTAGAAAACATCTTCTTATCTCGACGCTGTGAGATAAAACGAGAATTAGAAAACATCTTCTTATCTCGACGCTGTGAGATAAAACGAGAATTAGAAAACATCTTCTTATCTCGACGCTGTGAGATAAAACGAGAATTAGAAAACATCTTCTTATCTCGACGCTGTGAGGTAAAACGAGAATTAGAAAACATCTTCTTATCTCGACGCTGTGAGATAAAACGAGAATTAGAAAACATCTTCTTATCTCGACGCTGTGAGATAAAACGAGAATTAGAAAACATCTTCTTATCTCGACGCTGTGAGATAAAACGAGAATTAGAAAACATCTTCTTATCTCGACGCTGTGAGATAAAACGAGAATTAGAAAACATCTTCTTATCTCGACGTTGTGAGGTAAAACGAGAATTAGAAAACATCTTCTTATCTCGACGCTGTGAGATAAAACGAGAATTAGAAAACATCTTCTTATCTCGACGCTGTGAGGTAAAACGAGAATTAGAAAACATCTTCTTATCTCGACGCTGTGAGGTAAAACGAGAATTGGAAAACAGAAGAAGCTCGTTCAATCACTATCCTGTCAACTCCAATTTTCTACTCGATTTCTGTCTCATATCTTCTGTCTCATATCTTCTGTCTCATATCTTCTGTCTCATATCTTCTGTTTCATATCTTCTGTTTCATATCTACTGTCTCCTATCTTCTGTCTCATATCTTCTTTCTCATATCTTCTGTTTCATATCTTCTGTTTCATATCTTCTGTCTCATATCTTCTGTTTCATATCTTCTGTCTCATATCTTCTGTCTCATATCTTCTGTTTCATATCTACTGTCTCCTATCTTCTGTCTCATATCTTCTTTCTCATATCTTCTGTTTCATATCTTCTGTTTCATATCTTCTGTCTCATATCTTCTGTTTCATATCTACTGTCTCATATCTACTGTTTCATATCTTCTGTTTCATATCTACTGTCTCATATCTTCTGTCTCATATCTACTGTCTCATATCTTCTGTTTCATATCTACTGTTTCATATCTTCTGTCTCATATCTACTGTCTCATATCTACTGTCTCATATCTTCTGTCTCATATCTACTGTCTCATATCTTCTGTCTCATATCTTCTGTCTCATATCTACTGTTTCATATCTTCTGTTTCATATCTTCTTTCTCATATCTTCTGTTTCATATCTTCTGTTTCATATCTTCTGTCTCATATCTACTGTTTCATATCTTCTGTCTCATATCTTCTGTCTCATATCTTCTGTTTCATATCTACTGTCTCCTATCTTCTGTCTCATATCTTCTTTCTCATATCTTCTGTTTCATATCTTCTGTTTCATATCTTCTGTCTCATATCTTCTGTTTCATATCTACTGTCTCATATCTACTGTTTCATATCTTCTGTTTCATATCTACTGTCTCATATCTTCTGTCTCATATCTACTGTCTCATATCTTCTGTTTCATATCTACTGTTTCATATCTTCTGTCTCATATCTACTGTCTCATATCTACTGTCTCATATCTTCTGTCTCATATCTACTGTCTCATATCTTCTGTCTCATATCTACTGTCTCATATCTTCTGTCTCATATCTTCTGTCTCATATCTACTGTTTCATATCTTCTGTTTCATATCTACTGTCTCATATCTTCTGTCTCATATCTACTGTCTCATATCTTCTGTATCATATCTTCTGTCTCATATCTACTGTTTCATATCTTCTGTTTCATATCTACTGTCTCATATCTTCTGTATCATATCTTCTGTCTCATATCTTCTGTATCATATCTTCTGTCTCATATCTTCTGTCTCATATCTTCTGTCTCATATCTACTGTTTCATATCTTCTGTCTCATATCTTCTGTTTCATATCTACTGTCTCATATCTTCTGTCTCATATCTTCTGTTTCATATCTACTGTCTCATATCTTCTGTCTCATATCTTATGTTTCATATCTACTGTCTCATATCTACTGTCTCATATCTACTGTCTCATATCTACTGTCTCATATCTACTGTCTCATATCTACTGTTTCATATCTTCTGTTTCATATCTTCTGTTTCATATCTTCTGTCTCATATCTTCTGTCTCATATCTACTGTCTCATATCTTCTGTCTCATATCTACTGTCTCATATCTTCTGTCTCATATCTACTATGTTCTATCATTTCTTTCAGTGATTGATTAATGGATTGGGCTGCCATCATTGCTCTTCGGTGAGTAACCATTTGTGCGTCGACCTCTTTCTTACACAGAAAGATCTCAGTGGTAGTGCACGAACTCCGTAGCACCGGCAATTGTCCCTGGTGTAATTTAGAAATAATACAAATATTTTGTAGACGTTTAACTTTTAATTTTGATAACAAACGTTTCATTGGCATCGGCTTTCTAGCCTGTTCATCTCGATGTTGAACTGTCAATGTTGTTTTTTTTACCTACGGTTTGTTGTCCGTCTCCGATAGGACCAGGAGCTCGATCTAGCCTACACTGAAATCAGGGATCTCAGAAAAAAAATCCCTATGGCTCCAGGAGGGAGCGAAGAAAAAGATTGCAATGATTCTCACGGTGGTTATCTTGTCATTGCAAGATCTATCTTTCTGGAATCCAACATGTTCATCTATAAAGCATCTGGTCAATGATATCTTTCATCATGTCTAGGATAATCCTAGTGAGGACTTTGCTGGGAATGGAAAGCAGCATGATCACTCTCCACTTGTCACATAGGGATAAACCTTCCTTTTTTGGCAGTTTTACGAATAGTCCTTTCTTCTAGTCTGCTGGAACCCTCCCCATCCCTCCTTCCCTCTGTTCCACACCAAGTTAAACACCAAGTTAAACACCAAGTTAAACACCAAGTTAAACAATATGTAGAACTGACCATCTCTTCTACTTCCTTCCTCCCCGCTCATCCCTACTTCCCTCTGTTCCACACCAAGTTAAACACCAAGTTAAACAATATGTAGAACTGACTTACCATCTCTTCTACTTCCTTCCTCCCCGCTCATCCCTACTTCCCTCTGTTCCACACCAAGTTAAACACCAAGTTAAACACCAAGTTAAACACCAAGTTAAACACCAAGTTAAACAATATGTAGAGCTGACTTACCATCTCTTCTACTGCCTTCCTCATTGCTTCTGACGGGGATATTATCTACTCCTGCCACCTTGGCATTTTTTAGGTTCTTCAAGTCTTTGCGTATTTCCTGTTTTGTGATCTCTCCTACATTTATTTGCCAGTGAATCTCTTGGCACCAGGTCTGGTGGGCTTTGTGGGTAAGGTTTATTTAACACTTCTTGGAAATGCTCTTCCCAGCGACCCAGTTGGTTCTCTTATTTTAGTCAAAAGTTGTCCAGTCTTGTCTCTCACTGACCTGTTTGAGTTACTTTTCCTCCCACTCAACAATCTGGTTGTCTCTGGCAATATCTTGGACAAAAGCATTGCCATTATCCCCATAGTCATACTGCTGGTAGTTGGTTGTCGTATATTCGCCACTTGCCTCTTTGAAAACCATTCATTTAGTTCTGAAAGAAAAGGGCCCCATGCAACCCGTTTTGGAATCCGGAACTATCAGTGTAAAAAATCTTCCCCCTTATTAACGCGACCTGGTTAACCTTGAAAGTAGCGAATTTTGGGCGTTTGTTTTTTGATCACTAAAAAGTTAAATTTGTACCCTTTCGGTTTGCGAATAAACCCCAGCTTTTTAACGCGTTTTGTTTTCTACTTTTAGTTCAGTATTTTGCCATTGTTTTTAAAAAATCCACGCGAAAAATTTGCCTCTGCCCGGCGTGATTCGAACCAGAACGTGAGGATTAGACCAGTAATCCCCTAAACAGCACCACTTTCGTGTTATCCCCCCAATATTGTCTGTGTTCAGGGGAAGGGGTACCCCCTCTTCTCCGATCAACGTCCGGGATGCCCTACCCGTTCTGACCCCCTTATGGCCCCAGCTTTTCATTTGAATGTCAATATGTATCTTTTGAAATTTAAAAACTGCAAGATAGACAAAATGTGGTTGTCTATTCTCTGTAAGGGTTTTATATAAGCTATCGTATCTTTTTCTCCGTTTATCAACACCTAATAGATAATTCTCTGCCCTGATACTCGGTCTCTTTTTGTAACACATTTTAAAAAACACATTTATCTTTTTTTCCCTTTTGTTTCCCATACTATATTTTTTCTAAACTTTTTTTTTATTAATGGTTTGTAAAGGGTCCAAATAAATCAGCTTCAACTGCCAACTTGGCAATCATTATAGAGCTGAAGCTGGTAAAAAATAATGATTTAGCTAACACAAGGATCTGGTAAATGTGGAACAGAAGTTTGGGAGCTGCGGTGCCCGGTCACAACCTAATCATTTTTCTGTATTGAGTAGTTTGCCCCGAGAATCAAACTTTATATGGTTCTTTCGACCCCAGGACTCAACCCCACTTTTATGCTTTTAATACATTCACTTTTTAAAGCTATAAATATATTTTTATGTTAAATGTATATTTTCATTAATAATAATAATAATTTCTCTTACGTTTACAAAAGGGCCTGCAATAATTTCCATACCCTCTATCCCGGGGAACTCACTAATCTCATCCATGTAAGGACCATACCTCTTTTCCCTCTCAGCAAAGTTCGTTTAGGGGTCTCTTTAGGGCGACCTTTGTATTTGGGCCCTGTTCCACATTCCCAAAAACCAATTTTTTGTGTGTGTTTTTTGGGGCCAAATAATGCAAGTGGTTTTTGACTTCCGTAAAACGGCTTTCATCAGCAACCGTCATTGATGCACGGTGCACACACCACCTGGCTGGGCGGGTTTTTCGGGATGGGGTCCTTTCTTGCAAATTTTTTGGGCCCTTTCAATTTCTTGTGATGGGGTGCTGGCCCACGCACAATCCCTCCTTTTTATCCGGGGTTTGGAAAACCCCTTGCCAGGTTCATTACTATTTTTTATCTACTTTTTTTTCCTTTTTAGTGTGTTTTTTTTCCCTTTTTTCATTGTTCGTTTTTTTTAATTTATATTTTCAGTTTAGAAAGGATAAATTGTCTGACTTTTATGTTATATCTGTCTTTTAGGCAGTCAAGTTCTTTGTATCCCCGGGTAACAACCTTTGGAAATAAAAATTTGTTATAAAACCTTTTGCTTTTAACCTTTTGTTTTAACCTTTTTGCGATAAAACCTTTTGCTTGATAACAACCTTTGCTTATAAAACCTTTGTTATAACAACCCTTTTCTTGTAAATAACCTTTTGCTTGATAAAACCTTTTTTTTATAAAACCTTTTTGATAACAACCTTTTTGTTTAACAACCTTTTGCTTGATAAAACCTTTTTGATAACAACCTTTTTGTTGATAACAACCTTTTTTTTGAAAAATTTGCTTGATAAAAACCCTTTTTTGCTTGATAAAAACCCTTTTTTCGAAAAACAACCTTTGCTTGATAACAACCTTTGCTTGATAAAAACCCTTTTTTGCTTGATAACAACCTTTTTGAATAACCCGTTTGATAACAACCTTTTGCTTGATAACAACCTTTTTTGCTTATAAAAACCGCTTGATAACAACCTTTTGTTGATCAAAACCTTTGCTTGATAAAAACCCTTTTTGCTTGATAAAAACCCTTTTTTTAATAAAAACCCTTTTGCTTGATAAACCTTTGCTTGATAAAAAACCTTTTGGATAAAAACCTTTTGCTTGATAACAACCTTTTTGCTTGATAAAAACCCTTTGCTTGATAACAACCTTGCTTGAAAAAACCTTTTTGTTGTAACCCTTTGCGATAACAACCTTTTTTTTGAAAAACAACCTTTTGTTGATAAAAACCCTTTTTGTTGATAACAACCTTTTTTGATAAAAACCCTTTTTTGTTGATAAAACCCTTTTGCTTGATAAAAACCCTTTTTGCTGATAAAAACCCTTTTTTGTTGATAAAAACCCTTTTTGCTTGATAAAAACCCTTTTTTGCTTGATAAAAACCCTTTTGTTTGATAAAACCCTTTTGTTGATAAAAACCCTTTTGCGATAAAAACCCTTTTGTTGATAAAACCCTTTTGCTTGAAACAACCTTTGCTTGATAAAAACCCTTTTTGCTTGATAACAACTTTTGCTTGAAAACCCTTTTTTGTTGATAACAACCTTTTTTGATAAAACCTTTGCTTGATAAAACCCTTTTCCCATAAAAACCCTTTTTGCTTGAAACAACCTTTCTTATAAAACCTTTTTGTAAAATTGCGTAAAAACCCTTTTTTGTTGAAACAACCTTTTTGATAACCTTTCCCGATAACAACCTTTTGCTTGATAAAAACCCTTTTTGGATAACAACCTTTTTTGATAAAAACCCTTTTTGCTTGATAACAACCTTTGCTTGATAACAACCTTTGGATAACAACCTTTTTTTTATAAAACTTTTTGAAAAAACCTTTTGATAAAAACCCTTTTTTGTTGATAAAACCCTTTTTTGTTGATAAAAACCCTTTGTTTGATAACAACCTTTTGCTTGATAACAACCTTTTTTTGATAAAAACCCTTTTGCTTGATAACAACCTTTTTGATAACAACCTTTTTGATAAAAAACCTTTTTGATAAAAACCTTTTTTTGATAAAACCCCTTTTTGATAAAAACCCTTTTTGCTTGATAAAAACCCTTTTTTGTTTGATAAAAACCCCTTTTTATAAAACCTTTGCTTGAAAAAACCTTTTGCTTATAACAACCTTTGTTTTTAAAAACCTTTTGCTTGATAACAATTTTGCTTGATAAAAACTTTTGTTGATAAAAACCCCTTTTTGATAACAACCTTTTGCTTATAACAACCTTTTTGCTTTGATAAAAACCCTTTTGCTTGATAACAACCTTTTGTTGTAACCCCTTTTGTTGATAACAACCTTTTTTGATAAAAAAAATTTTTGCTTGAAAAAACCCTTTTTGGATAAAACCTTTTGCTTGATAAAAACCCCTTTGCTTGATAACAACCTTTTGTTATAAAAACCCTTTTTTTTTTGAAAAACCCTTTTTGCTTGATAACAATTTTTTGCTTGATAACAACCTTTTGCTTGATAAAAACCTTTTGTTGATAACAACCTTTTGTTATAACAACCTTTGCTTGATAACAACCTTTTTTGATAAAACCTTTTATAACAACCTTTGCTTTTTTAACCCTTTTTTGCTTGATAAAAACCCTTTTTGCTTGATAAAACCTTTGTTGATAACAACCTTTCTTGATAAAACCCTTTTGCTTGATAAAAACCCTTTTTGTTGATAAAAACCCTTTTGTTGATAAAAACCCTTTGCTTGATAAAAACCCTTTTTGTTTGATAACAATTTTTTAAGTTTTCAAAAAAAATTTTTTGTTAAAAACCCTTTTTTTTTGATAAAAACCCTTTTGCTTGATAACAACCTTTTTATTTGGATAAAAACCCTTTTTTTTTTTGATAAAACCTTTTGCTTGATAAAAACCCTTTTTGTTGATAACAACCTTTTTGATAAAAACCCTTTTTGCGATAACAACCTTTTGTTTGATAAATAACCTTTGCTTGATAACAACTTTTTTTGATAAAAACCCTTTTTTGTTGAAAACAACCTTTTTGCTTGATAAAACCTTTTGCTTGATAACAACCTTTTTTTGATAACCCTTTTTGCTTAAAAAATTTTTAAAAAACCCTTTTTGCTTGATAAAAACCCTTTTTTGCTTATAACAACCTTTGTTTTGATAAAACCCTTTTGCTTGATAAAACCTTTTTGAAACAACCTTTTTGGATAAAAACCCTTTTTTGTTGATAAAACCCTTTTTGCTTGATAAAAACCCTTTTTGCTTGATAAAAACCCCCTTTGTTGATAACAACCTTTTTTGTTTTTTTAAACAATTTTTTGCTTGATAACAACCTTTTGCTTGATAAAAACCCTTTTTTGCGATAACAACCTTTTTTTGATAACAACCTTTTTTTGATAAAAACCCTTTTGCTTGATAACAACCTTTGCTTGATAAAACCTTGATAACAATTTTGCTTGATAAAAACCCTTTTTTGTAAAATAACCTTTGTGATAAAAACCCTTTTTGTTGATAAAAACCCTTTTTGCTTGATAACAACCTTTTGCTTGATAAAAACCCTTTTTGTTGAAACCCTTTTTTGCTTGATAACAACCTTTGGCTTGATAACAACCTTTTGCTTGATAACAACCTTTTGCTTGATAACAACCTTTGCTTGATAACAACCTTTTGCTTGATAACAACCTTTTGCTTGATAACAACCTTTGCTTGATAACAACCTTTGTTGATAACAACCTTTGCTTGATAACAACCTTTTGCAACAACCTTTGATAACAACCTTTGCTTGATAACGAACCTTTGCTTGATAACAACCTTTGCTTGATAACAACCTTTTGCTTGATAACAACCTTTTGCTTGATAACAACCTTTGCTTGATAACAACCTTTGCTTTGATAACAACCTTTTGCTTGATAACAACCTTCTTGATAATGCTTGATAACAACCTTTTGCTTGATAACAACCTTTGCTTGATAACAACCTTTGTTTGATAACAACCTTTTGTTGATAACCTTTTGTTTGATAACAACCTTTTTGATAACAACCTTTCCCGATAACAACCTTTGCTTGATAACAACCTTTTGCTTGATAACAACCTTTGCTTGATAACAACCTTTTGCTTGATAACAACCTTTGCTTGATAACAACCTTTTTGTTGATAACAACCTTTGCGATAACAACCTTTGCTGATAACAACCTTTGCTTGATAACAACCTTTGCTTGATAACAACCTTTTGTTTTGATAACAACCTTGCTTGATAACAACCTTTTGCTTGATAACAACCTTTTGCTTGATAACAACCTTTGTGATAACCTGTTGATAACAACCTTTTTGCTTTTGATAAAAACCCTCCCTTGCTTGATAACAACCTTTTTTGCTTGATAACAACCTTGTTGATAACAACCTTTGCGTAAAACTTGGATAACAACCTTTGTCGATAACTTTAACCCTTTGTTTGATAACAACCTTTTGCTTGATAACAACCTTTGCTTGATAACAATTTTGCTTGATAACAACCTTTTGTTTCAACCTTTTTGATAACAACCTTTGCTGATAACAACTTGCGATAACTTTGCTTGATAACAACCTTTGTTGATAAAAACCCTTTGCTTGATAACACCTTTTGCGATAACCCTTTGCTGATAACAACCTTTTTGCTTGATAACAACCTTTTGCTTGATAAAAAACCTTTGCTTGTAACAACCCTTGCTTGATAACAACCTTTTGCTTGATAACAACCTTTTGCGTACACTTGTTGATAACAACCTTTTTGCTTGTAACCCTTTTTGATAAAACCTTTGTTGATAAAACCTTTTGTTGATAACAACCTTTTTCCCGGATAACAACCTTTTGCTTGATAAAAACCCTTTTGCTTGATAACAACCTTTGTTGATAACAACCTTTGCGATAACAACCTTTGCTTGATAACAACTTTTTTTGCTGATAACAACTTTGCGTAACAACTTTTTTGTCTTGGGATAACAACCTTTTTGCTGATAAAACCTTTTGTTTGGAAAAACAACCTTTTTGCGATAACAACTTGTTTGGATAACAACCTTTTGTTGATAACAACCTTTGCTTGATAACAACCCTTTTTGTTGATAACAACCTTTGCTTGATAACAACCCTTTTTTTGATAACAACCTTTGTTGATAACAACCTTTGCTTGATAAAACCTGCTTGATAACAACCTTTGCTTGATAACCTTTGCTTGAAAAAACCCTTTGCTTGATAAAAAACCTTTTGCTTGATAACAACTCTTTTTTGATAAAACCCTTTTTGCTTGATAACCTTTGCTTGATAACAACCTTGCTTGATAACAACCTTTTGCTTGATAACAACCTTTGTTGATAACAACCTTTGCTTGATAACAACCTTGCTTGATAACAACCTTTTTTGAAAAAATGCATACAACCTTTTTGCTTGATAACAACCTTTGTTTGATAACAACCTTGCTTGATAAAAAACCCTTTTGTTTGATAACAACTTTTGCTTGATAAAAACCCTTTGCTTGATAACAACCTTTGCTTGATAACAACTCTTGTATAACCTTTGCTTGATAACAACCTTTGCTTGATAACAAACCTTTGCTGATAACAACCTTTTTGTTTGATAAAAACCCTTTTTGCTTGATAAAATCTTTGTTGATAACAACCTTTTTGCTTGATAACAACCTTTGCTTCGATAACAACCTTTTGCGATAAACAACCCTTTTTGCTTGATAACCTTTTGCTTGATAACCTTTTTGATAACAATTTTTGCTTGATAACAACCTTTGCTTGATAACAACCTTTGCTGATAATAACCTTTGCTTGATAACAACCCTTTGCTTGATAAAACCTTTTTGCTTGAAAACCCAACCTTTTGCTTGATAAAACTTTGCTTGATAACAACCTTTGTGATAACAACCTTTTGCTTGATAAAACCCTTTTTGCTTGATAACAACCTTTTGCTTGATAACAACCTTTGTTTTGATAAACCTTTTGTTGATAACAACCTTTGCTTGATAACAACCTTTGCTTGATAACAACCTTTGTTTGATAACAACCTTGCTTGATAACAACCTTTTGCTTGATACACACTTTTTTGCTTGATAACAACCTTTGCTTGATAACAACCTTTTGCTTGATAACAACCTTTTGCTTGATAACAACCTCTTGCTTGATAACAACCTTTTGCTTGATAACAACCTTTTGCTGATAACAACCTTTTGCTTGATAACAACCTTTTGCTTGATAACAACCTTTGCTTGATAACAACCTTTTGCTTGATAACAACCTTTTGCTTGATAACAACCTTTGCTGATAACAACCTTTGCTGATAACAACTGCTTGATAACAACCTTTTGCTTTGATAACAACCTTTTGCTTGATAACTAACCTTTTGCTTGATAACAACCTTTTGCTTGATAACAACCTTTTGCTTGATAACAACCTTTTGCTGATAACAACCTTTTGCTTGATAACAACCTTTTGCTGATAACAACCTTTTGCTTGATAACAACCTTTTGTGATAACAACCTTTGTTGATAACACCTTTTGCTTGATAACAACCTTTGTTGATAACAACCTTTGCTTATAACAACCTTTGTTGATAACAATACCTTTGCTAATGTAACCTTTGCTGATAACAACTTTGCTGTAACAACCTTTGGATAACAACCTTTTGCTTGATAACAATTGCGATAACACCTTTGCGATAACACTTTTGCTGATAACACCTTTTGCTGATAACAACCTTGCTTGATAACAACTTTTGCAGTAACAACCTTTTGCTTGATAACAACCTTTGCTTGATAACAATTTGCTTGATAACAACCTTTGTTAGATAACAACCTTTTGCTTTGATAACAACTCTTTGCTTGATAAATAAACCTTTGCTGCAACCTTTTGATAACCTTTTTTGATAACTCTTTTGCTTGATAAAACCTTGCTTGATAACAACCTTTTGTGTAACTCTTTGATAACAACCTTTTGCTTGATAACAACCTTTTGCTTGATAACAACCTTTTTGCTTGATAACAACCTTTGCTTGATAACAATCTTTTGTTGATAACAACCTTTGCTTGATAACAACCTTTGCTTGATAACAACCTTTTGCTTGATAACAACCTTGCTTGATAACAACCTTTGCTTGATAACAACTTTTGCTTGATAACAACCTTTTGTTTGATAACAACCTTTTGCTTGATAACAACCTTTTGCTTGATAACAACCTTTTGCTGATAACAACCTTTTGCTTGATAACAACCTTTTGCTTGATAACAACCTTTAGCTTGATAACAACCTTTTGCTTGATAACAACCTTTTGCTTGATAACAACCTTTGCTTGATAACAACCTTTTGTTGATAACAACCTTTGCTATACAACTTGCTTGATAACAACCTTTTGCTTGATAACAACCTTTTGTGATAACAACCTTGCTTGATAACTTTTGTGATAACAACTTTTGTTGATAACAACCTTTTGCTTGATAACAACCTTTGTTGAGCTAACAACCTTTGTTGATAACCTTGCATAACAACACGCGATCCTTTGTGATAACAACATTGCTGTATTTTGTTATAACAACTTTGATAACAACTCTTTGTTTGATAACAACTTTTGCTTGATAACAACCTTGCTTGATAACAACCTTTGCTGATAACAACCTTTGCTTGATAACAACTTTGCTGATAACTTTTGCTGATAACAACCTTTTGTTGATAACAACTCTTTGCTTGATAACAACCTTTTGTTGATAACAACCTTTGCTTGATAACAACCTTTGCTTGATAACAACTCCTTGATAACAACCTTTGCTTGATAACAACCTTGTTGATAACAACCTTTTTGATAACACCTTTTGCTTGATAATAATTTCTTTTGCTTGATAACAACTTTGTTGATAACAACTTTTGCTTGATAACAACTTTGTATAACAACCTTTTGCTTGATAACAACCTTTGCTTCGATAACAATTTGCTGATAACAACCTTTTGCTTGATAACAACCTTTTGCTTGATAACAACTTTGCTTGATAACAACCTTTGCTGATAAAACCTTTTTGTTGATAACAACCTTTTGTTGATAACAACCTTTGCTTGATAACAACCTTTTTGCTTGATAACAACCTTTTGCTTGATAACAACCTTTTGTTGTAACAACCTTTGCTGATAACAACCTTTTGCTTGATAACAACCTTTTGCTTGATAACAACCTTTGCTTGATAACACTTTTGCTGATAACAACCTTTGCTTGATTTAATAACCCTTTGCTTGATAACAACTTTGCTTGATAACAACCTTTGCTGATAAAACCTTTTTGCTTGATAACAACCTTTTGCTTGATAACACAACCTGTGATAACATTGCTTGATAACAACCTTTGCTTGATAACAACCTTTGCTTGAACAACCTTTGCGATAACAACCTTTGCTGATAACATGAACCTTTGCTTGATAACAACCTTTTTGCTTGATAACAAACTTTTGCTTTGATAACAACTTTGCTGATAACAACCTTTTGCTGATAACAACCTTTGCTTGATCCCTTTGTGATAACAACCTTTTGCTTGATAACAACTTTTGCTTGATAACAACTCTTTGCTGATAACAACCTTTTGCTTGATAACAACCTTTTTGATAACAACCGCGATAACAACCTTTTGTTGTAACCTTTTGTGATAACAACCTTTGCTTGATAACAACCTTTTGTTTTGATAACAACCTTTTGCTTGATAACAACCTTTTGCTTGATAACAACCTTTGCTGATAACAACCTTTGCTTGATAACCACCTTTTGCTTGATAACAACCTTTTGCTTGATAACAACCTTTGCTTGATAACAACCTTTGCTTGATAACAACCTTTTGCTTGATAACCTTTGCTTGATAACAACCTTTGCTTGATAACAACTTTGCTTTTGATAACAACCTTTGCTTGATAACAACCTTTTGCTTGATAACAACCTTTTGCTTGATAACAACCTTTGCTTGATAACAACCTTTTGCTTGATAACAACCTTTTGCTTGATAACAACCTTTGCTTGATAACAACCTTTTGCTTGATAACAACCTTTTGCTTGATAACAACCTTTGCTTGATAACAACCTTTTGCTTGATAACAACCTTTGCTTGATAACAACCTTTGCGATAACAACCTTTTGCTTGATAACAACCTTTTTGTGATAACAACCTTTTGCTTGATAATAACCTTTGTGATAAGCGAACCTTTTGCTTGAGCTGATAACAACCTTTTGCTTGATAACAACCTTGCTTTGATAACAACCTTTGCTGTGATAACAACCTTTGCTGATAACAACCTTTGTGTAACCTTTCTGATAACAACCTTTTGTGATAACAACCTTTTGCTGATAACAACCGCTTGATAAATAACCTTTTTGATAACAACCCTTGAAACAACTTGCTGATTAACAACCTTTGCTTGATAACAACCTTTTGCTTGATAACAACCTTTTGATACAACTTTGCTTGATAACAACCTTTTGCTGATAACAACCTTGCTTGATAACAACCTTTGCTTGATAACAACCTTTGCTTGCCGATAACAACCTTTGCTTGATAACAACTGCTTGATACAACCTGCTTGATAACAACCTTTTGCTTGATAACAACCTTTGTGATAACACTTTGCTGATAAAACCTTTGTTGAAAAACCTTTGCTTGATAACAACCTTTGCTTGATAACAACCTTTGCTTGATAACAACCTTGTGATAACAACCTTTGCTGTGATAACAACCTTTTGCTTGATAACAACTCTTTGCTTGATACACTTTGCTTGATAACAACCTTTTGCTTGATAACAACCTTTGTTGATAACAACCTTTTGCTTGATAACAACCTTTTGTGATAACAATTTTGCTTGGCAGTAACAACCTTTTGCTTGATAACAACCTTTTGCTTGATAACAACCTTTGCTTGATAACAACCTTTGCTATAGTAACCTTTGCTTGATAACAACCTTTGCTTGATAACAACCTTTTGCTTGATAACAACCTTTTGCTTGATAACAACCTTTGCTTGATAACAACCTTTTGCTTGATAACAACCTTTGCTTGATAACAACCTTTTGCTTGATAACAACCTTTGCTTGATAACAACCTTTTGCTTGATAACAACCTTTTGCTTGATAACAACCTTTGCTTGATAATAACCTTTTGCTTGATAACAACCTTTTGCTTGATAAAACCTTGTAAAACCTTTTGCTTGATAACAACCTTTTGTTGATAACAACCTTTTGCTTGATAACAACCTTTTGCTTGATAACAACCTTTGCTTGATAATAACTTTTGCTTGATAACAACTTCTTGATAACAACCTTTTGCTTGATAACAACCTTTGTTGATAACAGCACTTTTTGCTTGATAACAATGCTTGCTTGCTTGATAACAACCTTTTGCTTGATAACAACCTTTGCTTGATAACAACCTTTTGCTTGATAACAACCTTTTGCTTGATAAAACCTTTGTTGATAACAACATTTTGCTTGATAACCCTTTGTGATAACAACCTTTTGCTTGATAACAACCTTTTGCTTGATAACAACCTTTTTGCTTGATAACAACTTTGTTGATAACAACCTTTTGCTTGATAACAACCTTTGCCTTGATAACATAACCTTTTGCTTGATAACAACCTTTGCTTGATAACAACCTTTGCTTGATAACAACCTTTGCTTGATAACAACCTTTTTGTTCGATAACAACCTTTTTGCTTGATAACAACCTTTTGCTTGATAACAACCTTTGCTTGATAACAACCTTTTGCTTGATAACAACCTTTGCTTGATAACAACCTTTTGCTGTAACCTGTGATAACAACCTTTGTTGATAACAACCTCTTTGCGATAACAACCTTTGCTGATAACAACTCTTGCTTGATAACAACCTTTGCGATAACAACCTTGTGATAACAACCTTGTCTTGATAACAACCCTTTTGCTTGATAACAACCTTTGCTGGTGTAACAACCTTTGCTTGATAACACCTTTGCTGATAATAACCTTTGCTGATAACAACCTTTTGCTTGATAACAACCTTGCTTGATAACAACCTTTGCTGAAATAACCTTTGCTTGATAACAACCTTTGCTGATAACAACCTTTGTTGATAACAACCTTTTGCTTGATAACAACCTTTTGCTTGATACAACCTTGTTGATAACAACCTGCTCAATGTGACCGTGATAACAACCTTTTGCTTGATAACAACCTTTTGCTTGATAACAACCTTTGCTTGATAACAACCTTGCTGAAAATCTTGATAACAACCTTTGCTTGATAACACTTGCTGATAACAAACCTTGCTTGATAACAACCTTTGCTTGATAAAACCTTTGCTTGATAACAACCTTTTGCTTGATAACAACCTTTGCTTGATAACAACCTTTGTGATAACAACCTTGCTTTGATAACACCTTTGTACCTTTTGCTGATAACAACCTTTTGCTTGATAACAAACCTTGCTTGATAACAACCTCTTGCTTGATAACAACCTTTTGCTTGATAACAACCTTTTGCTTGATAACAACCTTTGCTTGATAACAACCTTTTGCTTGATAACAATTGCTATAACCTTTTGCTTGATAACAAACTCTTTGCTTGATAACAACTTGCTTGATAACAACCTTTGTTGCATTGATAACAACCTTTGCTTGATAACAACCTTTGCTTGATAAAGACCAACCTTTTTGATAACAACCTTTGTTGATAACAACCTTTTGTTGATAACAACCTTTGCTGATAACAACCTTTGCTTGATAACAACCTTTTGCTTGATAACAACTTTGCTTGATAACAACCTTTGTTGATAAATCCTTTTTGCTTGATAACAACCTTTGCTTGATAACAACCTTTTGCTGATAACAACCTTTGCTTGATAACAACCTTTGCTTGATAACAACCTTTGCTTGATAACAACTGCTGATAACAACTTGCTGATAACAACTTTTGCTTGATAACAACCTTTTTGATAACAACCTTTTGTTGATAACAATCTGATAACAACCTTTGCTTGATAACTACCTTTTGCGATAACAATGGCGATAACAACCTTTGCTGATAACAACCTTTTGCTTGATAACAACCTTTTGCTTGATAACAACCTTTGTTGATAACAACCTTTGCTTGATAACAACCTTTGTTGATAACACCTTTGCTTGATAAACCTTTAGCTTGATAACAACCTTTGTTGATAACAACCTTTTGAACAATTGCTTGATAACAACCTTGCTTGATAACAACCTTTTGCTTGATAATGCAACCTTTGCTTGATAACAACCTTGCTGATAACAACTCTTTGCTTGATTAACAACCTTTTGCTTGATAACAACCTTGCTGATAAACCTTTGCTTGATAACAACCTTTGCTGATAAACAACCTTTGCTTGATAACAACCTTTTGCTTGATAACAACCTTTGCTTGATAACAACCTTTGCTTGATAACAACCTTTGCTTGATAACCTTTGCTTGATAACAACCTTTGTTGAAAACCTTTGTGATACAACTCTTGCTTGATAACAACCTTTTGTGATAACATTTGATAACAACCTTTTGCTTGATAACAACCTTGCTTGATAACAACCTTTTTGGAGTAACAACCTTTGCTTGATAACAACCTTTGCTGTAATCTGATAACAACCTTTGTGATAACAACGCTTTGCTGATAACAACCCTTTTGCTTGATAACAACCTTTTTTTGCGATAACAACCTTTTGCTTGATAACAACCTTTCTGTACAACCGAACAACCTTTGCTTGATAACAACCTTTGCTTGATAACACCTTTTGTGATACCTTTTGCTTGATAACAACCTTTTGCTTGATAACAACCTTTGCTTGATAACAACCTTTTGCTTGATAACAACCGCTTGCTTGATAACAACCTTTTTGCTTGATAACAACCTTTGCTTGATAATAACCTTTTGCTTGATAACAACCTTTTGCTTGATAACAACCTTTTTGCTTGATAACAACCTTTTGCTTGATAACAACCTTTGCTTGATAACAACCTTTTGTATAACCTTGTGATAACAACCTTGTTGATAACAACCTTTTGTTGATAACCTTGTGATAAACTTTGCGATAAAACCTTTGCTTGATAAAACCTATAAGCACCTTTTGATAACAACCTTTGCTGATAACAACCTTTTGCTTGATAAAACCTTGCTTGATAACAACCTTTTTGATAACAACCTTTGCTTGATAACAACCTTTTGTGATAACCTTTGTTGATAAACAACCTTTTGCTTGATACAACCTTGCTGATAACCTTTGCTTGATAACAACCTTTTGCTTGATAACAACCTTTGCTTGATAACAACCTTTGCTTGATAACAACCTTTTGCTTGATAACAACCTTTTGCTTGATAACAACCTTTGCTTGATAACAACCTTTGTTGATAACAACCTTTTGCTGATAACAACTTTGCTTGATAACAACCTTTGCGATAACATGTCCTTTGCTTGATAACAACCTTTGCTGATAACAACCTTTTGCTGATAACAACCTTGCTTGATAAACCTTTCTTGATAACAACCTTCAAACAACCTTTGCTTGATAACAACCTTTGCTTGATAAACAACCTTTGCTGATAACAACCTTTTTGAGTAACAACCTTTGCTTGATAACAACCTTTGCTTGATAACAACCTTTGCTAAACAACCTGCTTGATAACAAACTTTTGCTTGATAACAACCTTTTGCTTGATAACAACCTTTGCTTGATAACAACCTTTGCTATGATAACAACCTTTTGCGATAACAACCTTTGTGATAACAACCTTTGCTTGATAACAACCTTTTGCTTGATAACAACCTTTGCTTGATAACAACCTTTTGCTGATAACAACCTTTGCTTCGATAACAACGCTTTTGCTTGATAACAATCCTTTTGTTGATAAGCCTTTTGCTTGATAACAACCTTTGTTGATAACAACCTTTTGATAACAACTGCTTGATAATAACTTTTGCTGATAACAACTTTGTTGATAACAACCTTTTTGCTTGATAACAACCTTTTGCTTGATAACAACCTTTGCGATAAATTTTTGTGATAACAACCTTTTGTTGATAACAACCTTTGCTGATAACTTCCTTTTGATAACAACCTTTGCTTGATAACAACCTTTTGCTTGATAACAACCTTTTGCTTGATAACAACCTTTGCTTGATAACAACCTTTTGCTTGATAACAACCTTGCTTGATAACAACCTTTGCTTGATAACCTTTTGCTTGATAACAACCTTTGCTTGATAAAAGTCCTTGCTTGATAACAACCTTTTTGCTTGATAACAACCTTTTGCTTGATAACAACCTTTGCTTGATAACAACCTTTGCTTGATAACAACTTTTGCTGATAACAACCTTTGTTGATAACAACCTTTGCTTGATAACAACCTTGCTTGATAATAACCTTTGCTTGATAACAACCTTTTGCTTGATAACAACCTTTTGCTTGATAACAACCTTTTGCTTGATAACAACCTTTGCTTGATAACAACCTTTGCATAACAACCTTTTTGTTGATAACAACCTTTTGCTTGATAACAACCTTTTGCTTGATAACAACCTTTTGGTAGAAACTTTGCTGTACATTGTTTTGTCATTTGTAAACTAGTACTTCGTATTTTACTTGTTTCTCCACTGCCTCCTTAAATATCCATGTTTCACATCCATATGTTGTCACTGCCTCTTAAATATCCATGATTTACATCCATATTGTCACTACCTCGTTAAATATCCATGTTTCACATCCATATGTTGCCACTGCCTCGTTAAATATCCATGTTTCACATCCATATGTTGCCACTGCCTCGTTAAATATCCATGTTTCACATCCATATGTTGCCACTGCCTCGTTAAATATCCATGTTTCACATCCATATGTTGCCACTGCCTCGTTAAATATCCATGTTTCACCCATATGTTGTCACTGGGATTTTCCAAGCTCTTAGTATTCTGATCTTTGCTTTCCTATCAGTTCCATTGCCTACTGGTTGTAATTGTTTAAATTTGTTGTAAGACAATCTTTATTCTTCGTTTCTCCTTCTTCTTCTTTGCAATAGCTTTCGTATGCTCGTCTCAACCATGAGATGTGTTGACTCTATGAAGCTACAAGTCAGTTGGAGTTCCTTGAGAGTTCCCATAGCTTGCTCTGTAAGCTTCGTTCACTGGGGAATGTTCGTTTCGTTGGTGTATGTATGATAGACATGACTACAGGATGTGCTTGGAATATGTGTTTCAGTCTGACATGCAGACTTGTGCAATTTAGCTGCTTTATTTTGTGTATGTGATGGTTGAGTCTGCAGTGTCCATTTCTTCTGCGAAATATTGTTGTGTGCTGTTTTCTGTTCAGTATGCTGATGGGATCTTGTGGGTGTTTGCTGTGGGTTTGTTGCCTCCACGACTCTTCGTTTTTCACTTGATATATATGTCTTGATTTATGATAATGACAATGGGTGTCTGTGTTGTATCAATTTTGTTCCCTCCTTATCTAGCTTGCTTTCTCTCTCATTTCCTGATATGCCACAGTGAGTTGGAATCTACTGGATAATAATTTGGTGTTGTTCTGAGAGCTTGTTTAGCTGTAATGTCAGCTCTCACTCCATAGTATCGTGTGGTTCCCTTTGTATGGCCTGCAAGACTGACATACAGTTGCACAGAAAGACAAGTTTGTTGTTTTGTTTGTATCTTTCTTGCAGGTAATTTTGTGGCATCGACAATTGCCTGTTGCTCTAATCTAAAATTTGTCGAGAGTTCTCCGATGTCCCATGAGATTTGCTATATGGTGCCATCTTGGAGTATGATGATAATAATAATTCATCTCATACGTTACATAGGGCCTGCAAGCAATTTCTCCATTCCGCTCTATCCCGGGCAACTCGATCAATCTCCTCCGTGGAACTGAGAACGATAGTTCTTGCCTCTCTCAGCAAAGTTCACTTCAGGGTCGCCTTTTGTCGTCCTCTCTTTCTTAAATTCTTTGCATCCCACTTCAATGCCTGCTTTGGTATTATTTGATCATTCCTTCTCAAGATGTGTCCAACGTATTTCCAATTTCTCCTTCTTATAACATTTGTCACTAGTGGTTGACCAGATATTTCTTCTCAGAGTATGCCCAACATATCTCCATCTTCTCCATCTTATAACAGTTGTTAATAGTGGTTGACCAGACATTTCTGTGATTTCATCACTTCTCCTGAATTCATTCCATTTTATATTCATTATTTTTCGAGACATCTATTTTCAAATGCATTCAACTTGCTTTCTATATCTTTAGTCATTTTCCAACTCTCGCTGGCATATGTTAGGATTGATACAACATTTGAATTGAAAATTCGTAATTTAGTTTAATACTATATAACTTGCAGTTCCATATTTTATTTAGACTTTAAAAGCTGATGTTGCTTTGCCAATTCGTATCATAATTTATTTTTTAACATTTCTGTGCAATCAAAATTGCTACCCAAATAGGTGAACTGCTCTGTTATTTTTATCATTTTAGATTCCAGTGTGATATCTGCAGTACTTGCCATAGGTGTCTTCATTATATTTGTTTTTTTCATAGCTTATCTGTAGTCCAACTATTGAGTATAATGATACATTTCGTTTAATATCATTGATTTCCTGACATGTATGTGTTCATAGTATACAGGTCTGTGCCGTGCATAGTACACGGAGAGGCGGCCGCATCAGGCTGTCAGGGGGACGGCATAAACAGCAAAATTAAAATTGAAGGTTATTTTAAAGAAAAACATTTAAGGGACGGCATTTCTCTCTTTCTCTCTCTCTCTCTTCTCTCTTTCTCTTTCTCTCTCTGGTTCCCCTTGAGACGGATGAACAAGATTTTTAATGAATTCTGTTGTTGTTTAAGGGACTGCGTCCTCCGTACAGCTTCTCGTTAAAGTCTGATATCGGGCCACGTTTCGTTTCTCAGGCCTGCTAGCAATTGGCAGTCTTGCAGTATGTGCTCTGCCGCCATGTCCACCTTTTCACAGTGGCACAGGCTAGTTGTTGCCAATTTAAAATTTGTTGAACATGTGGGCCCGAAGTCTATTATGGCCGGTACGGAGGCGGAATATAACAACTTGCTCGCTGCGATACAGACCATAGTACCCATCTCTGACACTGTGTTGAGGGTGGTCTTCGATCATCTTTCTCTGTATCGCCATCCGATGGTTGTTTTGACTTTCTCGTAGCTGATCTTGTGATTGGTCTAATGTCCGGTGATTCGAAGGCCTGGAAAGAACAATAATTGAGGGCAGGGTCCCAGGACGCAGAGGCAGACCAAGAAGAAGGCTACAAGATATTAAAGAAACCATGAATATGACCATTGACGAAGTGGGTGAACTGACTAGAGACGCTGACTGGAAACAGAACTGACTGGAAATTTCAGAAACGCTGCAAAGGAGCAACGTCCTATAAAGGATACGCACCTTGATGATGAGTATATCTTAGGTGCGAAACGTGTGCTTGTGTTTGATAGATAGAGCGTTATTTAAGTAATATTGGGCTGCTATTGCGTTATGGTGTGTGGAGAGAGAGAGAGAGAGAGAGAGACAGAGAGAAAGTTGCTTAGGAAATATTTGCATTTGCCTTCTTTTGCACTACAAATTTTAGTTTTTATATGGCATTTTAAACCTCCAGAATATATATGAGAAAACGCAAACAAAATGATTGTACCAGTCTCCAGTCAATACTTTCGGTCGAAAATGAATGAAATATAAATGCAAATTATCCTCTTATGCCAATTGGATGTATCATAAATGCTACCATATTCTAAGAAATCCTTGGTTGTTTGAAATTATTGACCATAAATCATTTAATTACTTTGCTGCATCCAAATACTGTTGAAGCTCTGAGAATTTAATTAACACTCCTTGTCTCTGTAGCTAGTGTAGAAAGAAGTTTTTCCAAATTAAAATAAATAAAAAAAACTACTTAAGAAGTTCACTAAATCAAACAAAACTTAGAAATCTGTCATTAATTCCTATTGAATCTACATTGGCTGTCACACTAGACTACACATCCATAATTAACGAATTTGGTTACATTTAAAGTTGCAAGTGTAAAACTGTAGTAGATTGTTTTAGCTAATATCATTATTTGAAAGCAGTTTATATTTTCAAAATAAAAATAGTATTCGTACATTTTGTTCAGTTAAAAAAATCCCAATCAGGTTTTCTTAAAGAAAACATGTAGGAGCAGCATTTCGAAACCTTGCATCATACTGAGAAAATATACCACACGGTCCTGACTGTTAGCATAGTTTTGGTATGAAGATTGCATTTATAATCTGTCTTTCAGTCTCTACTGGAATTGCTGGGTGTTTTTAGATTGGGGTAAGCTGGTATGTAACGTTGTTGACTTGCTGGATTCTATTTTCGATCTCTCTGTCCAGTCTACTATCAGATGTGAAGACGCTTCCAAGGTATTTGAATTCTCTCACCAGCTTTAGCGTTTGGTGTTTTATTCAAGGACTCTACTGTAAAATAAAACCGTAACAATAGGTCAGACTAGTAAGCAAACATGAATCGAAGTAGAAGAAGTAAACACATTTTGGAGGGGTTTTTTCTCTAATTTGTCTCTTTTTATTCTTGTATAATTCAAAACGTATCCAAAAAGGAAATATCATGTCTTCAATAGAGGGGACGGGAAAGATT
>CM036758.1:33543256-33748256 GCA_020796225.1 Arion vulgaris | reverse complement strand
GTCCCCTGAAGCTCAACACTTGTACCTTTCTATTTATTGTTACCTGAAGCTTCTAACACTTGTACACTTTCTATTTATTGTTACCTAAAGCTTCTAACACTTGTACACTTTCTATTTATTGTTACCTAAAGCTTCTAACACTTGTACACTTTCTATTTATTTTACCTAAAGCTCTAACACTTGTACACTTTCTATTTATTGTTACCTAAAGCTTCTAACACTTGTACACTTTCTATTTATTGTTACCTGAAGCTTCTAACACTTGTACACGTGTCTTCCTTTGCGTTCCCGGCCTAGACTGATGAACCAATTTTTATCATGAATTTTACTGTTGTTTTTGGGACTCCGTTTCTCCGTACAGCTTTTCGCGAAGCTCTGTGTGTTGTGGCCAGTACTCTTTCCTTATACCTGCTAAACGTTGACAGTCTTGCAAAACGTGTTCTGCCGTCATGTCTGCCATATTGCAGGGGCACAGGCTAGTTGTGTAAATTTTAAATTTATGGAACATGTGGGCTCGGAGCTTGTTGTGGCCGGTACGGAGGCGAAGTATTGCAACTTGTTCACTGCGAGAGAGACCATAGTATCCGTCACTGTCCGTGTAATGAGGGTGTTCTTTTGTCCACTTGCTTTTATAGTGCGAACCGATGGTTGTTCTGGCTTCCTCATAACGAGATCCCGAGATAGTCGACCGCCCTCTTTGGCTAGTTTGTCGGCTGCTTCTTTTCCCCTAACGTTGCAGTGTGACGGTATCCACTGGATGACAGTGCGTTTGAGTGAACTCATTAGTTTAGCGAGGGACGTTTTGAGCTCATTCATCTCAGTTTTGCCGACGCATTTGAGTGCCGTGATGACCGATAGAGCATCGGTGAATATCACGACCTTGTTGCGTGTAGTGCTTCTTCTCTCCAAGATCATTTCGGCCGCCGCTTTGATTGCCTCTGCCTCTGCTCGGTAGTTATTCGAGTATTTGCCAGTGGCAATCGCTTTCTTGACTGTTACTTTCTTTGAGATTGTAAGCACTATTCCTCCTCCGCCATCGCTTATTGCGTTATTGGCCGATCCGTCCGTGTAAACGTGCGTCCACTCATTTTCAGGGTACTCTGATTCTATGTACTCTTCTGTTGCAATTTTTCTCTCGAGGTTTTTGGACCCTTTTGTTCAGTATGCCTGGATTGATTCCTAGTTCTGGCATTGTGGTCTTCCATGGCGGGCACTTGTCGATTGCCGGGATTGGTTTGGGTGTGCATTTGGAAAGGACTGGATGGTCTATGGTCAGTGCCTTAGAGATTCTAACGAAGTTAGATCTCTGTATTCTCCACTTTCCGAATTCATACATTCTTTCATGCATTGGATGAGATTCGAGCCGTTTGAGTTTTTCTGCAAGTACTACTACTTTTTTTGTCCCTTCGGTCAGTCATTGGTTGGATGCCGGAGATTGTCTCCATCGCCTTGATGGGCGTGTACTTCATGGCTCCAGTGATGATGCGTAAGGCCGGTTTTACTGCTGCTCACTTTTGCAAATTGCTTGTTAGATGCATTGCTCCAAGCTGTCATACCGTACTCTAGGATCGGTCGCACTCTACCAGAGTAAAGTATCTTGAGAATTCTGCTGTTTGCTCCCCATGTGGAACCTGCGAGTTTACGCATCATTGTTAGCCTGTGTCTCGCTTTTGCCGTAGCATTTTCAATCTGGGTGCACCAAGTCAGCTTTCTGTCGAGTGTGACTCCTAGGTACGTTGGGGTTTTGTTCTCTGGAAGATTCTGCCCATTGACTTTAAGCGTTATCTTGTAATCCTTGTTGTTCTGGGAGAACACAGTGTAAGTGGTCTTTGAGGGATTTATTTTCATATTCCACTTTGCTGACCACACTTCAAGGTTATTTAACGTAGCTTGCAGTCGATGTTCTGCTGTGGGCATTGACTCTTCTCGCGTCCATATTGCCAAGTCATCGGCATACATGGCAGAGTGTACTCGTTCAGGAGGCATGTTGCAATGTCATTGACGAAGATTAGAAAGAGAGTTGGTGAGAGCACTCCTCCTTGGGGAACTCCTTGCTCCAGTGTGGTCTTCATACTTTTGTACCCCTGAACCTGAACTCCTGCTGTTCTGTTCTCTAGGTATCTATCAAGCCAATTGTACATTCTTCCCTTTACGCCGAGGATGAGGAGTTTCAGCCTTAAGCCTTCTTTCTAGACTGTGTCAAATGCCTTCTCCATATCTACCAAGACCGCCAGTGTCTGTTTCTTATCTTGGAAACCATCCTCGATTTCCTGGACAATGTAGGTTACTTGATCCTCTGTGGATCTGTATCTCCAAAAGCCTCCTTGTTGTGCCATAAGCAGCCCTTTGCTTTCCAAGTGCCAAGATAGCCGTTTGTTCACAATGCGTTCCATAAGCTTGCCCCTGCAGCTTAAGAGGCTTATTGGTTTGTAACTCGCTGGGTCGAGTTTATTTTTGCCTGGTTTTAGGATGGGTACCATGATTGCTTCTTTCCATTCTTGTGGTACTATGCCTGTTCTCCACGACATGTTGAGAACGGACAGTAAAGCTGCCTTTGCTCTGTTTCCCAAGTTTTTAAGCATCTCATTGGTGATCCCATCTGTTCCGGGCGACTTTCTGGGTTTCAGGTCCCTTAAAGCCTCTTCCAGCTCGTTACTGGTGAATGTGTCCGTTAGGTGACTATCTGCTTTTCTTGGCTCGCCTTGGAGAGCCCGTGCTTTTCTCTTAGTGGCATCAACTTTTTCCTTTGCTATGCTTACTCTGCTGACTTCGGCATATTGTTGCATCAGGATGTTTGCTGCTTCCCTACTCGAAGCCATCTTCGTTTTTTGTTCGAGGACTATAGGTGGTCTGCTGGTGTTTTCATCACTCAGCGTTTTGGCCAGTTTCCACAGTTTATGGCCGTCCATATCGAGGTTCAGGGATTCGGTTGTTTTGACCCAACTCTGTCGCGCCGCTCGTTTGACCTCTCTTCTGTATTTTGCTGCTGCCGCCTTGTAAGCAGTATTGGTCTCCACTGACTGTGCCTGTTCTGCCTCACTCCTTGTCTTCTCAAGGTCTTTTTCAAGCTTCTGAACCTCTGCTGTCAGTATGACTTGTAATCCTTTCAGTGCGCCTCTAGGGATGGTTCCCGTGCCGCTTTCAGGATTGCTTGTGAGAGTTCCCTTGCTACGATTCGCATGTTTTTCTTTTCATGCATGTTGATTCGTTCAACATTTGCATCAGTCAGTGCCCCATACTGTTTCCAATTTGCTCTTTTATAGTTCCACCGTGGCAACCACATTTTGGGCTCAGGTACGAAATTGAGGTCTACTTGCAGTTTGACTGGTCTATGGTCACTATCCCCTAGTTGCTGGGTAACCGTACGGACTACTTTGGTGGATATGTCGCTTGTTGCAAAGGCCAAATCCGGGGTGCTCGTTGTATGCCACGTTCTCGAGTAGAAGGTTGGTGGATCGTCTGGGGCATTGATAAGGAACAGGTTGTTCTCAATCTCCCAGTCTTCCACCTCTACGCCTCTGCTGTTTGTTTCGGGGTACCCCCATCTCTCCGAGCGGCTGTTGAAATTGTCGACCACGATGCATGAAGTGTCGCTGATATTCATTGTTTCGAGTGACAGCGGCGTGTAACTTGGACAGTAGAGGTTATACAGAAGAATCTGTGTGTCGTTACACGTAATTTGAACGTCTATGATCTCTACTGCGCCGGCGTTTCCATTTGTTCCTTCCATCTGCTTGGTTGGAATGCCATTTCTAACTAGGGTGAGGACTCCACCCTTGTGCCCTTCTCGGTCTGTTTTGAAGGTCTGGTAACCTTTAATCTCGAACTTATGTTTGGGATTTAGATGCGTTTCTTGTATGCACGCAACGTCTATATCGTCTTCTGCAAGTCTTATTGCGAGTGCTTGCTTCTTGTGGTGGATACCTTCCGCATTCCATTGGGTGATATTTAATTTCTTATGGCCAATACTCGACCGTATCGAACCAGTAACTTTAACTTGGTTACCTCGTTCGCTGCTGTGCCGAGTTGGAGGGCGGGGACCGTCGATAGCATAAAGCGGGCCCCTTCGAGGCATGGGGCCCGGCACTCGTCCTGCTCGGCGGGACTTCTCAGGCGTAGCACCATATCGAAATTCATTATTAAAAAACATATTCATGATAAAATTTGGTCCATGCAGCGTCAGCTGGTAGCTACGTTACACTTTCAGTGCCGTTTTGAGCGCTGGTGCTTATCTTTCGGGCGTGTATCCGGTTTCAACCAGCGTTTGCTCGGTTCGCTCTCCGTTAGCCTTCGACTGTCCCCAGCCAAAACTCACAAGGCAGTGAGTTGTCATTTCTTTCGGGCTGCTACCCTTAGATGACCTGCCCTCCCGGGCTTATGAGCGCCATCTTCCCAACGAACCAGTCGTTTTTCTGAACACATTGGTTCGTCACTCGTTCAGGTTTTTTTACGGTTTGCTCCGCTAGCCTTTGGTTGTACCCAACCATGACACCACAAGGCAGCGGTAGTTCCCTGCGAGAGAACAGAGTTATGTTTCATGGGACGCTTTCGTAGGCTTCTTTGTTTGCGGTCTTTGGTCAGGAAATGTGTGTATTTTCAGGGATTTCCAGTTTTCTGCGTTGCAGTAACCACTATTTTGTTCGCGGACTCATGTACTCTACTGTTTCGTACTCTTTATAGTTTTAGGCGTATTTTTGCGGTCGTCGGCCAGGAAATGTGTGTACTTTCAGGGATTTCCAGTCTCTGCATTGCAGTGACCCCGGTTTTGTTTGCGAGGCGTTCATACTCTGTTGTCTCACAGTTCTTTTTGAATATGGACATATATTTTGCGGACTTCGACCAGGAAATGTGTTATTTTTCAGGGATTTTCGTTCATACGTTGCGTTTCTAAGCTCACACTGTCACCACAGATAATTTCGCACGCTGCTGTTTCGTGCCTATTTCAGAGGACAATCGGCCAGGAGATGTGCGAATTTTCCAGAGATTTTCTGCCCCTGGTTTGCTTTCACGTGTTTGCACTTCAAGTCTCCCGATCCCTGCCCCCTTTAGCCAGACCGGAACCTAAGTCTGTTTTCAGGGTCACCGCGTGGAGGTTTTGGGGCAGGGTCTTGGTTAGCGCGTCCCTTCGCTAACCCTGGCTCATTTTCCGCCGTGAACATGAGCCTTTGACCCCGTACATGTGTCTATTTATTGTTACCTGAAGCTTCTAACACTTGTACACTTTCTATTTATTGTTACCTCAAGCTTCTAACACTTGTACACTTTCTATTTATTTTTACTTAAAGCTTCTAACACTTGTACACTTTCTATTTATTGTTACCTCAAGCTTCTAATACTTGTATACTTTCTATTTATTGTTACCTGAAGCTTCTAACACGTATACACTTTCTATTTATTGTTACCTCAAGCTTCTAACACTTGTACACTTTCTATTTATTGTTACCTCAAGCTTCTAACACTTGTACACTTTCTTTATTTTACTTAAAGCTTCTAACACTTGTACACTTTCTATTTATTGTTACCTCAAGCTTCTAATACTTGTACACTTTCTATTTATTGTTACCTGAAGCTTCTAACACTTGTACACTTTCTATTTATTGTTACCTGAAGCTTCTAACACGTATACACTTTATATTTATTGTTACCTGAAGCTTCTAACACTTGTACACTTTCTATTTATTTTTACCTACAGCTTCTAACACTTGTACACTTTCTATTTATTGTTAACATTTCATTGGTTCCGTTGCTTCCGCTGAGGTTTCTTCAAATTCCTTAGTTTTGCTCAGTAGTTTTCAAAATACCACTTTTGTGATCAAGTATCAGAGTGTGACTTACTTTTTCCATTGTTATGTGCTTAGCCATACTGTAGTGATGCAGCCTGTACCAGAGCTGCAACTTCTATATGGATCATGGTCTCTAGTCCTAGTCTGTTCAGATCAGATCACCATGACTTCTGTCGTCAAGTTTACTGCTTCTTTTCTTTCGAGGACAAAGTAATTTAAAACTCATCATCATTATCATCATCATAATTATCATCATTATCATCATCATCATCATCATTATCATCATCAACAGCATCATCATCACCATCAGCATTATCATCAGCATCATCATCAGCATCATCATAATCATCAGCATCATCATCATTATCATCATCATCACCATCATCATCATTAGCATCATCATCATCAGCAGCAGCATCATCATCATCAGCATCATCAACATCATCACCATCATCATTATCATCATCATCATCAAAATATCTTGTCCAGAACACAACTTTGTCACCCTAATAGTCTTTCGGAATTTCTCTCTCGCTCTCTCTTCTTCATATATATATATATATATATCATACGCTAGATGCCCCGTTTACTGCCAATGTCAGCAGGTGAAACATACACCGGAGCATGTCCTGCCAATGCCAGCAGGTGAAACATACACTGGAGCATACATATCCAGCAAGACTGTTCTGTGTCAGCTGAGAAGCAACACGTGGCGACACCCAGACGACCTAACAACTAAGCTTGAGTGAAACCTGAAAGACCTGAAGCTGATTGCACATGTTGTGGTACACATTAAACTAGGCGTAAGACCAGAGATCAGTCAAGAAGAAGAATAAGAATATCTTCAATCCATTTTTGCCGTTGTCTTTCTCTTCTTCGGTAGTTGGCTTACCATTTATGTCAAGAGAGGTAGATCCATATGGGGAAACCCGGTGCAATGAGATCAGTCCTTCGGATTTAGCGGCACATGACCCAGTACAAAAGTAAATCTTATATGGATCCTGTGTTAATTACGCTGATCCATTCATCTATCTATCTATATATATATAAGAATAAGTTAAATGTAATTGTAATCATGTCTGTTGGCGTTAATGGAAGCTATCTGGACATTCTACGGACTTGAAATTTGGCAAAGGTAAGCTTTATAGATGGGAAAATGTAAAAATTATAAAACCGGACTATTGGTTCGTCTCTATAACTAAATTCCAACTTAACGAAATGGTCATGAAAACATAAAAACCGAAAAACGAAAATCTATGTTTTCCCTTTTCAGTCACATGTTAAAGCGATGATAACGGCTATTATTATAAAGTATTTTAACACATTTGCTAAGAGGTAGGCCATGCGGTAGACCCGCGTTCGATTCACGCTCGGACCAAATATTTTTGTGCTAAGTACATCTGGTCACTGGATAAGCTTATAATCTGATGAAATAAAATTTGCAATTGTTATTTTAGCCGATTTTGAGGGACGGTTCATGTTTCTTTAATATGCTCAGTCTCACACTGTTTGGGACTTCAAAATTTCGGAAATGATAGAATTTCGTAGATATATCGAAAGTAATAAAGTTAGAGATATGCGCTTGGAGAATGATAAGAAAAGAAAAAAGAAGGCCAGAAATATGGAGATTGAGGGCAACAGATTAGTTATTAGACTTGACTACAAGCGTCGGATGAGTGTAAAGGCGATTGAATGAGGAAACTAAAGACGAACAATTTGGAAGATCATCGAAAAAGGATAACAAATGTAACTGTAAACTAGATTTAAACTAAAATCCTGTGCGAAGAATGACAACATCTACTAGTGTCGTATATAGCCAGACTGGATGCTCTTGAGCATGTTCACGAAGTCACTTGGAATACGAGCATAGTTGTAATCTTGTATGCAAATCAAGGAAAGACACATTCGACAAATTGTGTCCTACCCATTCTCTCTCTCTCTCTCTCTCTCTCTCTCTCTCTTTCACTTCTCACTCTCTCTCTCTCTCTCTCTCTCTCTCTCTCTCTTTCACTTTCTCACTCTCTCACTCTCTCTCTCTCTCTCTCTCTTTCCTTTCTCACCTCTCACTCTCTCTCTCTCTCTCTCTCTCTCTCTCTCTCTCTTTCACTTTCTCACCTCTAGCCTGTAAGGCCCCTAGAGTTGACCAGCCCATCCAATTTCTGCACGCTTTTTATTTACTAGTGTAGCTTCCTTGACCCCACTTCAGTCACCTCTTACGACCAGTGCCGGATTAGGCTAGCGCGGGCCTAGCAAATTTTAGCGCCGGTCCTAGGTTTTGTATGATAATAAAATAAACACAACTTTTACAAACAAACTTGTCTCGATTTAATGTGAGCAAATTTAGAGATAATACTAGACAAATCAATTTCTTCAAGTAAATTACATTCAATGTTCATTAAGGTGAGGTTATTTAGACGATCTTGTCCCATCATGTTCCTTAACTCACTTTATATACGCTTTAATGTCGAAAAAGAACGCTCTCCGTTGCAGTTAGTAATCATTAAAGACAAGTAAATTCGTAAGACAATTTCTACATTTGGGAAACACGACTCTAATGAATTTTCCATTATAAGTTTATAAAATTGCAGTTCAAGGACCTCATTCTTTTCGTTGCTAATAGCAGCAGCAACATTAGTTTTAGAGTTCAGCGAACTGCATAAGTTCGTCGCCAAGGCTTTCTTCCAAATCCTCTTGGTAAGAGCTGACAATATTTGGAGTTCTTTTCAAGATCTCTTCTGTTGTAATGGATTTTAACTGCCGAAGTATTCCAAATACACCATTCACTCTATGGTACAGCCTAAATCAATAACTTTGCAAACAAAACAGAACAGTTGTCCTTTAGTTTCTGTACAACACAACCATTCTCTCACGTGAATTTTGTTTGTTGGTGTATATGTGTATGTGAAAAACGACTTTCGACAAAATCGTGGATTGTTTTCTTTATCGTATGTTTTTTTGTGGGTTTTTTAAAGACATGAAATCACTGTTCATATGTTGCACTTCGCTACTTTCTTTCACAATCCAATAATCTCGATTAAAGTTGTTTGGCCATTCACCAATATTGTTGGAGTACATTTTACTTTCGTTGTGTTTTTGGCTTGTAGAAGATGTTGCTACATTAGAAGCATGTGCTGTGCTTTCTGCCTCTCTTTGGCTTGAAGATGATATGGCTAAATTGGGAGGACTTTCTGTACATTCGATTTCAGTTTGTCTTGTGAAAATGTGGCTAAATCGTGAAGAGTTACTGATCTTAATGGTAATATTGGTAATGATGATTCTTCTATAGCACTGCCTTCACCTACTACACCGTGAGACGTGACTTCTGTATTTTCTGCTTCAATTTCATTGGATTCAGCACTATCACACAAGACATTTAAACATTCAGACAGCATGCGTGTTTTTGATACATCTGGTTATTATTTTCATCTCTGTCACATAGACCGGGCCCCCTAGAAGCGCGGGGCCCGTAGCATTTGCTACTTCTGCTACTAGGCTAATCCGGCGCTGCTTACGACATACCTCATAGGTCATAGTATTATTATTTTGTTGCTGTCCTTGTGAACCCCAGCAACACACGATCGTTGGCAGCAACATATGCACACGATACTTCTCTGTTCTTGGCTCGTCCCTGTATTGTGGCGCAACATATGCACACGATACTTCTCTGTTCTTAGCTCGTCCCTGTATTGTGGCAGCAACATATGCACACGATACTTCTCTGTTCTTGGCTCGTCCCCTGTATTGTGGCAGCAACATATGCACACGATACTTCTCTGTTTTGGCTCGTCCCTGTATTGTGTTCCAGCTATTATTTCTTTCAGTTCTTGTTCTACTGTTCTCCTCCAGGTGGTTTTTCTGTCTTCCACATTTTTTTACCCTCTGTTGTCTATGTCAGTGGTTTTCGTGACTGAGTTAGTTTCCATGCGTATCACACGTCCGATCCAACTCCATCATCTCTTTTGGAAGATGGTATTCATATTCTCTTGTTGACACTATGTAAGCAGTTCTTGGTTAGAGATAGTATTTGACCAGAAGACGCGGAAGATCTTTCGCAGACATGTTGTGTGGATTATGGAGAGTTGGAACATTGATTGATTGATTGATTGATTGATTAATAAGACCCTCATCATTGGACTTCGGTGAACAACTATGTGTGCTCCGATCTCTTTCTTATGCAGGAAGATCTCAGCTGCAGTGCATGAACTCCGTAGCACCGGCGTGGGTCTCCGATGTGATTTTGTAAATAATGAAGACATTTTGTAGGAATTGAATTTTAATTTTTTTCTAATGAATTTTGCCTGGGCAGCGGCTTTCCAGCCTGCTCTTCTCGATATTGAACTGCCAAGGGTTCTTTTACACGTTCAGTTTCAACACGGGACCTACGTTTTATTGTCCGTCTCCGATATGACTAGGAACTCGATCTCACCTACACTGAGCTCAGGGATCTCTGAAACAATGTCTGGATTTCTTCACTAGGAAGCGAACTGAGTACATTTGTAACGAGAGGCGAGCAGCTAACCTCTCCGCTACAGAGACTTCCTAACATACTCACTGACTTATTGCTCTCCGCTACAGAAACTTCCTAACATACTCACTGACTTATTCCTCTCCGCTACAGAGACTTTCTAACATATTCACTGACTTATTCCTCTCCGCTCCTCGTGGAACATAGGCCTCAACAGTTGTTCGCCACTTTTCTCGGTCTCTGGCTGCTTTCTGTATGGTCTCCCAGGATAGTCGAGCTCTTTTGAGTTCTTCAAGAAGACTTCATCTCCAGGTCTGTTTATGGTCTCCCAGGATAGTCGAGCTCTCTTGAGTTCCTCAAGAAGACTTCATCTCCAGGTCTGTTTATGGTCTCCCAGGATAGTCGAGCTCTCTTAAGTTCCTCAAGAAGACTTCATCTCCAGGTCTGTTTATGGTCTCCCAGGATAGTCGAGCTCGCTTGAGTTCCTCAAGAAGACTTCATCTCCAGGTCTGTTTATGGTCTCCCAGGATAGTCGAGCTCTCTTAAGTTCCTCAAGAAGACTTCATCTCCAGGTCTGTTTATGGTCTCCCAGGATAGTCGAGCTCTCTTAAGTTCTTCAAGAAGACTTCATCTCCAGGTCTGTTTAGGGAGTCCTTTTTAAAGTTTTACTTTGCGGGATCCATTTGAATGATCCACTTTTTTTGGGTCTCTGTGGCTAAGTGGTTAAGCCCTTTGCTTTGTGAGTCGAAGGTCGTAGGTTCGAGTCCGGACCGCGCCATTCTATTCCCGAGTGCAGTTTTTTCCAGAGACCCCTAGGATTGTTGCTGGTGCTACGGAATTTGTGCTTTGTGTAATACTCTCGGCAGGTGGCGTGCTATTTCTGCAGAGAGGGACCGAGCCGTATGGAGTAAAACCTTGTGCAATGAAGTCAATCCTTCGGCTTTTAAACCTTTTTAAACTTGAATGTTTGTCGAGTGACATGACTGTGTCGTCCATAAGGTATACCAGACCCACCGCCATTTTCTCCGCTTTACATAACACAATTCATACTATGGTCCACAATATCCATACTGTGGTACTAGATATTCATACCTAATTAGCATATCCAATACAAATACGTTACTGTTATTGACTAATCACAGATTCTTCTGATGTTAGTATTAAACTGAAGCAGAGACTAGACACAGTGTGGTCACGTTACAGAAACTGTTATCAGTTGTTATGTATATCGTTTGATATAAGAAGGAAGTCAAGCCGTGCATCGCCATAGTTATTGTTACAGTTTGTGTTAACATATTGTCCATATCAAACTGAAGAACATAAGTGTGCTGTCCAGGTTCCGGTAAGTCTGATACAAGTGGTAGTCGTATGTAGTTCTTCTTTTCTTGTTTTCTTTCGTTTTACTGACCTATTGTATTTATATTCACTGTATGTCTGTTTGTTTTTCTGATCTGTCTCGCTGTCTATCTATCTATCTATCTGATCTGTCTCGCTGTCTATCCACCTGTTACAGTTCCTCTTTTATTTGATGTTTACTTCTTTTATTTATAACGATGATTATTTCTGTGCTCTGATTTCTGCTTGAGTGCTTATCGAGACGTTGTTGCTTACTTAGGTTGTAGTCCTTCTCTTATGATTTTGGGTTTCCATTTCTTAATGTCCGGCCGTCCTTGACATATTGCTTTCCTTTTCATATAGTTTTCCTTTTTATATAGTGTAAGTTGTTATAATTTGATGGTTTTCCTCTGACATGTTTATTATATGGTCTTCACAACATTCACATGATGGTACGACATAGGAAACAACCATAAATCTTTGTTCGATTTCCTTATATTTATTGATGTTTGACAGACATACAAAAATACATCCATCTTCTTGCAATGTTTTATCTCGTCTCCTTGTTTACTCATTCGTTACTAACACGTCACTATTTTTCTACACAAAAACGTCGTGTCTTGTAGTCATGTGTTGTACTTCTGCATAGAGAGTACAACACATAGTCTCAACTATAAAATAATCTAATTATACTACCTATCTATCTGACTAACTGTCCATTCCTCCGCTGCCATCTGGGGAGCTATGACACCCCCCTGGAGACCTCGCCGTCGCCCCGACGGCGAACTTCCAAGAAAAAAATCGCACAGGTAGTATCCAATAGGGTGATTAGAGTGGTGAGAGCTGAAAGGGAACAAGTCACCTCACGTTTTAACCGTGGCTCCACAACAACTAACTATAACAGCCAACCATGGTCGAAAAGAAAAGAAAATCCTGACGGGATCTCAGGAAGACCCAAGTTGAATGAGCTAATGGGAACTAGTCACCACACGTCGTTGAACGTGACTCATCAACTGGTCATAGGTGACCATGGTTAACAACAACAGTAAACCCTCTGTGCTCTTGTGCTGAAACCATAGTAATAGAAATTAATCAGCATTATTGCATATCAAAATATGAAACATCAGCCGTGTAACTCCGACGGTGACCCAACAGCATAACACTTGGCCAATATGAGGTGGCTGTACTGGGACATCCATTCCTCACATGAGGTAGTATTGGTTTGATGGCAGCTTGCATCCGGATGTCACTATCACTATGTCTTTGTTGCATGTCAGAGTCTTGTCACATTATCTGAAATCTCAAACAAAAAAAAACAAATTACAAATCGAAATAAAAGGAAAAACATATATATAACGTTAAACTTTTCACGTTATATGTCCTCAACGAGGTAATATCAACCAACCCCCAAACCCAAGGGAAATAATGAACTCCCAAGATTTAACATATGACCAACAGATATGGAACAACATATATATGATGCCTAATAGCCAACATCATATATTAATATTAACCAACCCCAATCCCGGGGCATAAATAATCCAAGAATCCAAAATAATCGGATCAACATCATATAACCATATCTAGCAATGAACGGTGAAAAGTTAATGTCTGCCATCAACATCAACCGACCTCAAATATCTCCACCATTATCAAATAGCAAATAATTAATGTTTGTCATCAACATCAACCGACTTCAAATATCCCCATCATTTCCAACTATCAAATAATTAAATGGGGTGATTATCAAATATATTTCCCACCATTTGGGAGTGACCAAAAATATCACATCTAATCACAAAGTAATCAATTAAAACATCCGACATGTGGATCCCCATTATAAAATTACTCCAAATACGCAAATTATATTCAATTCAACACAATGCATCCACATTGAGGCATTAAAATCACCTAACAATCTCAAGTGGACCCAAACAATATCCAATTTTTGGTTCCCAATCACATAACCCCCATCAATGAAATATTACCATTCATCCAAAAACCCCCAAGGAATCCACCAAATTCCCGAATGATTTTGGAGTTCCCATCCCAGGACCGTAAGAAAGGCAATACAATGCAGCTTTCCAATGACCCAAACAAAAACCTCAATAACCACTTTATGTGATTTAAAATGGATCCAGACAGATCCATGACGATCTATCGTTATAATCCCCCAGAACGTAGACAGCGAGTCTAATATTTCCCAGATCTGGTTCAACCTCATCTTCGACATCAGGCTCGTTTTGGAACGTTGGGTTCCTGTATATTTGTGGAAATCACCAAAATCACGGTTGTCATCATGATCAACCACCTTCCCACGGACCGTCCCTGGGGTTACATCAGTGGGATCCCGTGTACCAACTTCACAACATCTACCCCGAAGTATTTTGTCATGGTTCATGAAGACCCCAATCATTAAATAGAGAGGGCGAGGCATATAACCTCGTTGACAAATCGAAAGAATCAACCCTTGCAACCCATGCTGATGAGAACACAGGGCACCAGCACTAAAAAATAGTATCAGGAAACCAATTACCACAGTATTCCATCTCAAACGCTTGGTCGTAGGATGGACACAATACCTCCCCCGAACCAACGCATTGTTTATGTTATCAAGGAACTTCCGTTCAATTTGCACATCAGAACCAGATCGTACAGGATTTGATGTTGACCAAATTTTAATATTAAAACTAGCATTGCAGTTCATATTTAGCTCATAATCTGAGTTCCGGGATTTGGCATCTGTCCTATACATTTTAGAACTTATTGGTAGTGAGGTGCATTTATTTTCACCACCACTAGCTACTGGGGGGTTAACACTAGCAGTATGCACGTAGGCACACTCACTGGATCCTGAGACCTTTATATCGTCATTGTTGAACTCAACCACTGGGATCTCAATTACTCGTGTTGTCGATTTTGACGTGTCCTTGGACGGAGACACTGGCAGTCGACTAGATTCTTGTACAGGCGGATCCCTAACCTGTTCCTGTTGTAAATGATCAGTAGGGTCTAATCTAAAGATAGACTTAGGCCACTTTGCTTTTCTCCGTACTCTTTCGGACTGACTGCTACAGGCAGCACCCTTGAATTGAAACATACGCCCCTTACTATTGTGGCCCACCAACACTTGTTTAAAATTTTTCGAATTAACCTGTACTCTTTTATAACGTCCTCGCCGTTTTACTTTTGTTTGAACATTAGTAGTATCCTTAAAACCTGATGTATTAATCTTGCAACCTGTACGAGTTGCCTTCGCGCTCATAGAATCAATGCCATGTGTCCCATGAGGATAAAGTATACGATTTACATTGCGTTTTAATCTTGAGTGGTGAACATGAACAAAATCCACATGTTCTATTGGTCGTACATTGTCGTGGATGACCTTTCCAGAAGGCGGCGATAAACTGCTATGTGCAACTCTCAATTCCTCCCCGGAATCACTAATGACTTTCTTAATGTCAGTCTCTTCATGTTCATGTATATTATCCTCCAATGCACACTGATTATCCTCTATTATATCCCGCACTACAATTGCCCCACAGATGAGGGACTCATTCACCATCTGGATTTCCTGTAATTTTACTTCCACTATCAAGGGAGGGTCTGTTAAGACATACAGCTCATCATCGGACCAATCGACAACGGATTCGACTGTACTGGTAATTTGAGAAGTAACCACTTCTACACAAGAAAACTGTAATAAGAAGTTAGGTTCTTCACATGCCACATCGTCGGAAGATATCAAAGCAATAGGCTTAATATCGGAGCAATCCATAACAGATCCCATTGTATCGCCATCTTGCGAATCAACTTCTTCTATCCGTGAAAAATGCAATAAATTCGGCTCTGCATTTGAACCATTGACGCTTGAAACTAATTTGTGATTTTCCTCTACACAGGGAAAATCTAATAAAAAAATTAGGCATGGTACATAAATCATCAACATCGGAAATAGTCATATCAACAATTTGTTTTTCCTGGCACACGTCATTCGAAACCTGGAAGAAATTTAGGTGTTCGTTCGACATACTATCGAACAAATTATTACAAGTATCTCTCGGCTCTACCTGGCAACTGCCTATCGATATGGATGGACTAATGGGAGAGAATTGCTGCTCCTCCCTCGCCTCATATCCAACCACATCGTATGTGTCAATAGACTGGCTGTCATAGGCCATGCCCATGGGTTGAGCGCCCCGTCTTATGTCCTGGCTGTGGAGAGAAGAACAATCAAAATAGCCCCCCAAATTTACTCTCTTATGGCGCCTCGTGGAACCCTGTAGGCGATTCTGCGGACAAAACCCATTCTTGACAGAATGAGGTATGACGGGAGGGTCTGGCAGAATACGGCAGCGTGCCCCGGAATGTCGCTCTGCTACCTTGGATTCCAGGTCTTCCATGCAACGTTGCATCCCAGAAATTGTATGGGCGTCTGACGCGGGGATGGGACTGCACTCCCATCGTATGGCATCATCTCTGCAATGCAGGAAGGTGGTGGATGGGGTTCCCGCCACCTTGGCCATCAACATGTTGGAACATAATTTGTCCCTAAGGGACGCAATAAAATGATCCCTCAGGTTATTGGCATCCATGGGGACGGTTCCCTCCCGAGTCTGAGCTTGTGGACCTTTGTAAACAACTCGGCTAGTCGATGGGAGAAGTCTAGACAAGACTCTCCAACACTCTGTGAGGATCGATAAAAGGCGGACAGGAGGTCATGGGCCGATCTATTGTCTCCAAACACGTGCAGGAGACTAGCCAATAGAGCGTCCGGATCCTGAGAAGACATCAATTGAATCTCCAATTCTCCACGAACTGAGTCCGACACGTATTGGAATAGGGAATCAATTTTGTCCTGGCCTTCCAACCCATAGTAACGCCAATAATGGCGTATGTCCTCGAAATTCTTCCACTGAAGGACCATCACAATGCCCAAACGTCCGCAGAGGCCTGCAGGGTGGACGAGGACAAGTCCTTTGATGGGGAGGCAGTAACGCTGAAACACCCTGCCAATCCTGGCCAACCTGTACTGGTACAGGAGGATCGACTAATTCGAGGGGAGGAGCCACTGAATCGGAAGGTACGACCTCAACCACGACATCCTCAATAATTTTTCCACTCCGTGTGCCTCTGTGCGACATCAGTGAAAATTACACCAATCGCGATCACGCGATATAGCTAGAGAAATATATAAGCACACGTATGAACTAGCACAATTTGTATAAGTAATTATTATTATGAAAATAACAATATACAAAAAAATGCTGCAACTGGAGGTATCAACTGTAAGAGGAACAAAAATCCACATTAGCATATATAGCAAATGAAAAGTATGGAAAGAGCTAGAAAATCATACTTACTTAAAAAATATAGAATGCACACATAGCAATCAATGCTTAATAATCAAAGTTCAATGTGCAATGTTCAAAGGTCAATGTTCATCGTTCAATTTTCAACCGCTCCTACAGCCAGGCATATCAAATTTGATACTTAGTAAATATTGATAATTCACCAAGGTGAAACATCCAATGTCATCATTAGTTGCAGTAGCATGTGTGTATAGTCTATTAGAAAAAGTTCCTCACTTCAAACAGCAAAATTCCCATTGCATAGCCAGTCGTAGCAAGATATATGTAAAGTCAATCAAAAATTAGTCATCCTCAAAGTGCAATCTCCATCTGTGTCAAAAGTAAAATCAATCGCATGGACTTATAATATGTAGATAGTATCAATGTTCAGCATCTCGCAGAATATGCCAGGCGATCCAGCATTTGTATATAGTGTCCATATATAAAATCATATCATCCTCCAATTGATACATAGTAATGATAATCGCCAGACCATTCAAACAATTGTATAGTCTCCTGACAGGATCATTTCCATTGAAGAAATATATATAGTTGGAATCACGATTGGTGGGTTTACACACCAGTTCTGATCGAAGTCATGTCAAAAGGTACGACTGGTAGGTCCTATGAAGAATATTGTAAGAATAAAATAATCCTGACTGGTGGGTTATCACACCAGCTTTGACCGTAGGAAGGCCAAAGAGGACGACCGTTAGGTCTTATGAAGTATGTTGTAAGAATAAAATAATCCTGACTGGTGGGTTATCACACCAGCTTTGACCGTAGGAAGGCCAAAGAGGACGACCGTTAGGTCTTATGAAGTATGTTGTAAGAATAAAATAATCCTGACTGGTGGGTTATCACACCAGCTTTGACTGTAGGAAGGTCAAAGAGGACGACCGTTAGGTCTACCGAAGAACTAAAATTTATGTAGATGAAAAGGATTGACGTTGTGTGTTATAGCGAGTGAGAGATCGTAGGGTGTAAAAAGGTACAAAACGTTACTCACTTTCTGGTCCACGAATGTATATCACAAGGCAGACTAACCTTTCTTCTGGACACCATTTGTAATAGTTCCTCTTCTTATCTTCTGATGATGTTGATTACTTCTTTTATTTATAACGATGATTATTTCTGTGCTCTGATTTCTGCTTGAGTGCTTATCGAGACGTTGTTGCTTACTTAGGTTGTAGTCCTTCTCTTATGATTTTGGGTTTCCATTTCTTAATGTCCGGCCGTCCTTGACATATTGCTTTCCTTTTCATATAGTTTTCCTTTTTATATAGTGTAAGTTGTTATAATTTGATGGTTTTCCTCTGACATGTTTATTATATGGTCTTCACAACATTCACATGATGGTACGACATAGGAAACAACCATAAATCTTTGTTCGATTTCCTTATATTTATTGATGTTTGACAGACATACAAAAATACATCCATCTTCTTGCAATGTTTTATCTCGTCTCCTTGTTTACTCATTCGTTACTAACACGTCACTATTTTTCTACACAAAAAACGTCGTGTCTTGTAGTCATGTGTTGTACTTCTGCATAGAGAGTACAACACATAGTCTCAACTATAAAATAATCTAATTATACTACCTATCTATCTGACTAACTGTCCATTCCTCCGCTGCCATCTGGGGAGCTATGACACACCTGTCTGTTTGTTTATCTATCTATCTATCTATCTGATCTGTCTCGCTGTCTATCCATCTGTCTGTTGTCTATCTGATCTGTCTTGCTGTCTATCCATCTGTCTGTTTGTCTATCTGATCTGTCTTGCTGTCTATCCATCTGTCTGTTTGTCTATCTGATCTGTCTCGCTGTCTATCCATTTGCCTGTCTGCCTTTCTATCTATATGATCTGTCTCGCTATCTGTTTGTCTGATCTGTTTCGCTGTCTATCCATCTGTCTGTCTGTCTCGCTGTCTATCTATCTGTCTGTCTGTCTCGTTGTCTATCCATCTGTCTGTCTGTTTCGCTGTCTATCTGTTTGTCTGATCTGTTTGATCAGGTTTCATTGTCTATCCATCTGTCTGTCTGTTTTGCTGTCTATCCATCTGTCTGTCTACCTGTCTGATCTGTATCGCTGTCTATCCATCTGTCTGTCTGTCTATCTGATCTGTATCGCTGTCTATTCATCAGTATGTATATCTATAAATATGGTGTACATTAGTTATTCCTCCTGTACGATAGATCTTACTGTATGATAGATCTTACTGTATGATAGATCTTACTGTACGATAGATCTTACTGTACGATAGATCTTACTGTACGATAGATCTTACTGTACGATAGATCTTACTGTACGATAGATCTTACTGTACGATAGATCTTACTGTATGATAGATCTTACTGTATGATAGATCTTACTGTACGATAGATCTTACTGTACGATAGATCTTACTGTACGATAGATCTTACTGTACGATAGATCTTACTGTACGATAGATCTTACTGTATGATAGATCTTACTGTATGGATCAGAGACATAAATAAGAAGTCTAAAATACGAAGGATTGACTTCATTGCACCGGGGTTTATATCATATGATTCGGTCCATCTCCGCAGCAATTGAACGCCACCTGCCGAGAGTAGTGCACGAACAACGAACAATTCCTGGGGATTTCTAGAAAGAGTGAACTTGCTAACAGAATGACACAGTCCGGATTTCTAGAAAGAGTGAACTTGCTAACAGAATGACGCAGTCCGGATTTCTAGAAAGAGTGAACTTGCTAACAGAATGACACAGTCCGGATTTCTAGAAAGAGTGAACTTGCTAACAGAATGACACAGTCCGGATTTCTAGAAAGAGTGAACTTGCTAACAGAATGACACAGTCCGGATTTCTAGAAAGAGTGAACTTGCTAACAGAATGATACGGTCCAGATTTCTAGAAAGAGTGAACTTGCTAACAGAATGACACAGTCTGGATTTCTAGAAAGAGTGAACTTGCTAACAGAATGACACAGTCCGGATTTCTAGAAAGAGTGAACTTGCTAACAGAATGACACAGTCCAGATTTCTAGAAAGAGTGAACTTGCTAACAGAATGACACAGTCCAGATTTCTAGAAAGAGTGAACTTGCTAACAGAATTATAACAGACTATGATCACAGGTATAAAGAATTACAACAGATAACTGATTAGAAAATTCATAAGTATATTTAATCACTTGTAATATCAATTTCTCTCTGTCTTGGAGAGTGAATAACAACAACAAAGAAAATGACGCTTGTAACAGACTATGATCACAGGTATAAGGAATTACAACAGATAACTGATTAGAAAATTCATAAGTATATTTAACCACTTGTAATATCAATCTCTCTCTGTCTTGGAGAGTGAATAACAACACTTGCACTATCAAATTCCTGAATCCTTCTGAAATATTATGTCTTATCTTCTGTGCTCGTCGGTCTATATTAATAAAGTTAGTTTTTCGCCGATGTCCCTTTTAGGAATTCAGTCCACACTGTAAAATAGTTCATTAACTTATAACAGTTCATTACCTGGCGTTGATGTTCGAGATACTATGGTCGTTCACAATTCCCTTCAATCTCAGGGAAAAATAGGATGCTTCTGGCACTTTACTGGTCTCGTCTTTGGTTGCGGAAAGCTAGTCTTCACAGTCAGCGGGTCGCTTACTCATCTGCTTCTATAGTCTTCAGGCATCAGTCCTCTGGTCGTCAGGCACTGGTCATCGGTTAGTCTGGCATCGGTTCATCTAGGCGTCAGTTATCTGGTCGGCATCTCGTCGTCTTGGTTCACAGTACATATAAAAAACCTCGCTGTTCTTCTCTGGTAAATGGCTGTTTATTGATGTGTACTAGTTAACAACTTCATGTTAGTTCACCGCTCTATCTCTCTTTGACTTTAAGTGTTGCTCTTAGCAGTTCCAATCAATTTAAAATCACTGTTAAAGGCATTCTAGTTTTCTCTCTCAAAATCAAAGTAGTATCTACTTGCTACTTAAACATTATTATGATCCGTTCTACTCAACTTCTCCAGTCAGTCTGTCTTTCTCTGCTGCTCAAATGTAAACTTCTCAACTCCCAAATAACAGAATATTCCTCTGAAAACCTCACTAACTCGACGGTATTTCTCTTGTACTTCAATGTATCCGTCCGACCTCCTCACTTCTCAAGTTGTAACTGTCCTACTGTTCAAACCAAAAGCTCCCAATTGTCCCTTCTCTGGTTCGAGATCCTCGATTTTACGAGAGTCCTCGCCTATCTCAGGTTAGAACCCTTTTCATGAATTTAACTCCCTACTGGTCAGCAACTGGACTGGTAAACAATTTAATACTAATAGTATTCAAGGACGCCCGTGCAAAAATAAGGGTCGTGGTTGACCCCGACTGTACCCCTAATTAGGATAATAGTGAAACTGTTACAGAATGACACAGTCCGGATTTCTAGAAAGAGTGAACTTGCTAACAGAATGACACAGTCCAGATTTCTAGAAAGAGTGAACTTGCTAACAGAATGACACAGTCCAGATTTCTAGAAAGAGTGAACTTGCTAACAGAATGACACAGTCTGGATTTCTAGAAAGAGTGAACTTGCTAACAGAATGACACAGTCCAGATTTCTAGAAAGAGTGAACTTGCTAACAGAATGACACAGACCAGATTTCTAGAAAGAGTGAACTTGCTAACAGAATGACACAGTCCGGATTTCTAGAAAGAGTGAACTTGCTAACAGAATGACACAGTCCGGATTTCTAGAAAGAGTGAACTTGCTAACAGAATGACACAGTCCAGATTTCTAGAAAGAGTGAACTTGCTAACAGAATGACACAGTCCGGATTTCTAGAAAGAGTGAACTTGCTAACAGAATGACACAGTCCAGATTTCTAGAAAGAGTAAACTTGCTAACAGAATGACACAGTCCAGATTTCTAGAGAGAGTGAACTTGCTAACAGAATGACACAGTCCGGATTTCTAGAAAGAGTGAACTTGCTAACAGAATGACACAGTCCGGATTTCTAGAAAGAGTGAACTTGCTAACAGAATGACACAGTCCGGATTTCTAGAAAGAGTGAACTTGCTAACAGAATGACACAGTCCAGATTTCTAGAAAGAGTGAACTTGCTAACAGAATGACACAGTACAGATTTCTAGAAAGAGTGAACTTGCTAACAGAATGACACAGTCCAGATTTCTAGAAAGAGTAAACTTGCTAACAGAATGACACAGTCCGTATTTCTAGAAAGAGTGAACTTGCTAACAGAATGACACAGTCCGGATTTCTAGAAAGAGTGAACTTGCTAACAGAATGACACAGTCCAGATTTCTAGAGTGAACTTGCTAACAGAATGACACAGTCCGGATTTCTAGAAAGAGTGAACTTGCTAACAGAATGACACAGTCCAGATTTCTAGAAAGAGTGAACTTGCTAACAGAATGACACAGTCCGGATTTCTAGAAAGAGTGAACTTGCTAACAGAATGACACAGTCCGGATTTCTAGAAAGAGTGAACTTGCTAACAGAATGACACAGTCCGGATTTCTAGAAAGAGTGAACTTGCTAACAGAATGACACAGTCCAGATTTCTAGAAAGAGTGAACTTGCTAACAGAATGACACAGTCCAGATTTCTAGAAAGAGTGAACTTGCTAACAGAATGACACAGTCCAGATTTCTAGAAAGAGTGAACTTGCTAACAGAATGACACAGTCCGGATTTCTAGAAAGAGTGAACTTGCTAACAGAATGACACAGTCCGGATTTCTAGAAAGAGTGAACTTGCTAACAGAATGACACAGTACAGATTTCTAGAGTGAACTTGCTAACAGAATGACACAGTCCGGATTTCTAGAAAGAGTGAACTTGCTAACAGAATGACACAGTCCAGATTTCTAGAAAGAGTGAACTTGCTAACAGAATGACACAGTCCGGATTTCTAGAAAGAGTGAACTTGCTAACAGAATGACACAGTCCAGATTCTTCATCTTCGAACGCTCGATATCGACCACTTGTTAATCATTCTGTGTGATTTGTATGTCATCAGAGTCTAAGAGCCATTGTACGTTCTGCCAGTTATGATCCTACAAGTAGGCCAGCACATCCGATTTATGCGATGCTTTTTATTTACTAAGGTAGCTTCCTAGGTCCTACATCAGTCGCCTCTTACGACATGCCTTGTAGATTGCAGTGGTACTATTCTTTGCTACCTTTGCCGGCACCATACAGGCGGTTCGGATTCTAACCCACCACCTTCAGAATGCAAGCCATCGGTTTAATCATTTAGCCACAGAGAGCCCACAAAACAAGTATACAAATGAAATGTACGCTCAATTCTCCTACTGTATGGGCATCAGAGATATGAAATGTACGCTCAATTCTCCTACTGTATGGGCATCAGAGATATGAAATGTACGCTCAATTCTCCTACTGTATGGGCATCAGAGATATGAAATGTACGCTCAATTCTCCTACTGTATGCATCAGAGATATGAAATGTACGCTCAATTCTCCTACTGTATGCATCAGAGATATGAAATGTACGCTCAATTCTCCTACTGTATGGGCATCAGAGATATGAAATGTAAGGTTAATTCTCCTACTGTATGCATCAGAGATATGAAATGTACGCTCAATTCTCCTACTGTATGGGCATCAGAGATATGAAATGTACGCTCAATTCTCCTACTGTATGCATCAGAGATATGAAATGTAAGCTCAATTCTCCTACTGTATGGGCATCAGAGATATGAAATGTACGCTCAATTCTCCTACTGTATGGGCATCAGAGATATGAAATGTACGCTCAATTCTCCTACTGTATGCATCAGAGATATGAAATGTACGCTCAATTCTCCTACTGTATGGGCATCAGAGATATGAAATGTACGCTCAATTCTCCTACTGTATGCATCAGAGATATGAAATGTAAGGTTAATTCTGCTACTGTATGCATCAGAGATATGAAATGTACGCTCAATTCTCCTACTGTATGGGCATCAGAGATATGAAATGTACGCTCAATTCTCCTACTGTATGCATCAGAGATATGAAATGTACGCTCAATTCTCCTACTGTATGCATCAGAAATATGAAATGTACGCTCAATTCTCCTACTGTATGCATCAGAGATATGAAATGTACGCTCAATTCTCCTACTGTATGGGCATCAGAGATATGAAATGTACGCTCAATTCTCCTACTGTATGCATCAGAGATATGAAATGTACGCTCAATTCTCCTACTGTATGCATCAGAGATATGAAATGTACGCTCAATTCTCCTACTGTATGCATCAGAGATATGAAATGTACGCTCAATTCTCCTACTGTATGGGCATCAGAGATATGAAATGTACGCTCAATTCTCCTACTGTATGGGCATCAGAGATATGAAATGTACGCTCAATTCTCCTACTGTATGCATCAGAGATATGAAATGTACGCTCAATTCTCCTACTGTATGGGCATCAGAGATATGAAATGTACGCTCAATTCTCCTACTGTATGGGCATCAGAGATATGAAATGTACGCTCAATTCTCCTACTGTATGCATCAGAGATATGAAATGTACGCTCAATTCTCCTACTGTATGGGCATCAGAGATATGAAATGTACGCTCAATTCTCCTACTGTATGGGCATCAGAGATATGAAATGTAAGGTTAATTCTCCTACTGTATGCATCAGAGATATGACATGTACGCTCAATTCTCCTACTGTATGGGCATCAGAGATATGAAATGTACGCTCAATTCTCCTACTGTATGGGCATCAGAGATATGAAATGTACGCTCAATTCTCCTACTGTATGCATCAGAGATATGAAATGTACGCTCAATTCTCCTACTGTATGGGCATCAGAGATATGAAATGTACGCTCAATTCTCCTACTGTATGGGCATCAGAGATATGAAATGTACGCTCAATTCTCCTACTGTATGCATCAGAGATATGAAATGTACGCTCAATTCTCCTACTGTATGCATCAGAGATATGAAATGTACGCTCAATTCTCCTACTGTATGGGCATCAGAGATATGAAATGTACGCTCAATTCTCCTACTGTATGCATCAGAGATATGAAATGTACGCTCAATTCTCCTACTGTATGCATCAGAGATATGAAATGTACGCTCAATTCTCCTACTGTATGCATCAGAGATATGAAATGTACGCTCAATTCTCCTACTGTATGCATCAGAGATATGAAATGTACGCTCAATTCTCCTACTGTATGCATCAGAGATATGAAATGTACGCTCAATTCTCCTACTGTATGCATCAGAGATATGAAATGTACGCTCAATTCTCCTACTGTATGCATCAGAGATATGAAATGTACGCTCAATTCGCCTACTGTATGGGCATCAGAGATATGAAATGTACGCTCAATTCTCCTACTGTATGCATCAGAGATATGAAATGTACGCTCAATTCTCCTACTGTATGGGCATCAGAGATATGAAATGTACGCTCAATTCTCCTACTGTATGGGCATCAGAGATATGAAATGTACGCTCAATTCTCCTACTGTATGGGCATCAGAGATATGAAATGTACTCTCAATTCTCCTACTGTATGGGCATCAGAGATATGAAATGTACGCTCAATTCTCCTACTGTATGGGCATCAGAGATATGAAATGTACGCTCAATTCTCCTACTGTATGGGCATCAGAGATATGAAATGTACGCTCAATTCTCCTACTGTATGCATCAGAGATATGAAATGTACGCTCAATTCTCCTACTGTATGGGCATCAGAGATATGAAATGTACGCTCAATTCTCCTACTGTATGGGCATCAGAGATATGAAATGTACGCTCAATTCTCCTACTGTATGGGCATCAGAGATATGAAATGTACGCTCAATTCTCCTACTGTATGGGCATTAGAGATATGAAATGTACGCTCAATTCTCCTACTGTATGGGCATCAGAGATATGAAATGTACGCTCAATTCTCCTACTGTATGGGCATCAGAGATATGAAATGTACGCTCAATTCTCCTACTGTATGCATCAGAGATATGAAATGTACGCTCAATTCTCCTACTGTATGCATCAGAGATATGAAATGTACGCTCAATTCTCCTACTGTATGGGCATCAGAGATATGAAATGTAAGGTTAATTTTCCTACTGTATGCATCAGAGATATGAAATGTACGCTCAATTCTCCTACTGTATGGGCATCAGAGATATGAAATGTACGCTCAATTCTCCTACTGTATGCATCAGAGATATGAAATGTACGCTCAATTCTCCTACTGTATGGGCATCAGAGATATGAAATGTACGCTCAATTCTCCTACTGTATGGGCATCAGAGATATGAAATGTACGCTCAATTCTCCTACTGTATGCATCAGAGATATGAAATGTACGCTCAATTCTCCTACTGTATGGGCATCAGAGATTTGAAATGTACGCTCAATTCTCCTACTGTATGCATCAGAGATATGAAATGTACGCTCAATTCTCCTACTGTATGGGCATCAGAGATATGAAATGTATGCTCAATTCTCCTACTGTATGCATCAGAGATATGAAATGTACGCTCAATTCTCCTACTGTATGCATCAGAGATATGAAATGTACGCTCAATTCTCCTACTGTATGCATCAGAGATATGAAATGTACGCTCAATTCTCCTACTGTATGCATCAGAGATATGAAATGTACGCTCAATTCTCCTACTGTATGCATCAGAGATATGAAATGTACGCTCAATTCTCCTACTGTATGCATCAGAGATATGAAATGTACGCTCAATTCTCCTACTGTATGCATCAGAGATATGAAATGTACGCTCAATTCGCCTACTGTATGGGCATCAGAGATATGAAATGTACGCTCAATTCTCCTACTGTATGGGCATCAGAGATATGAAATGTACGCTCAATTCTCCTAATATATGGGCATCAGAGATATGAAATGTACGCTCAATTCTCCTACTGTATGGGCATCAGAGATATGAAATGTACGCTCAATTCTCCTACTGTATGGGCATCAGAGATATGAAATGTACGCTCAATTCTCCTACTGTATGCATCAGAGATATGAAATGTACGCTCAATTCTCCTACTGTATGGGCATCAGAGATATGAAATGTACGCTCAATTCTCCTACTGTATGGGCATCAGAGATATGAAATGTACTCTCAATTCTCCTACTGTATGGGCATCAGAGATATGAAATGTACGCTCAATTCTCCTACTGTATGCATCAGAGATATGAAATGTACGCTCAATTCTCCTACTGTATGGGCATCAGAGATATGAAATGTACGCTCAATTCTCCTACTGTATGCATCATACAAATGAAATGTACGCTCAATTCTCCTACTGTATGGGCATCAGAGATATGAAATGTACGCTCAATTCTCCTACTGTATGGGCATCAGAGATATGAAATGTACGCTCAATTCTCCTACTGTATGGGCATCAGAGATATGAAATGTACGCTCAATTCTCCTACTGTATGCATCAGAGATATGAAATGTACGCTCAATTCTCCTACTGTATGGGCATCAGAGATATGAAATGTACGCTCAATTCTCCTACTGTATGCATCAGAGATATGAAATGTACGCTCAATTCTCCTACTGTATGCATCAGAGATATGAAATGTACGCTCAATTCTCCTACTGTATGCATCAGAGATATGAAATGTACGCTCAATTCTCCTACTGTATGCATCAGAGATATGAAATGTTCGCTCAATTCTCCTACTGTATGCATCAGAGATATGAAATGTACGCTCAATTCTCCTACTGTATGCATCAGAGATATGAAATGTACGCTCAATTCTCCTACTGTATGCATCAGAGATATGAAATGTACGCTCAATTCGCCTACTGTATGGGCATCAGAGATATGAAATGTACGCTCAATTCTCCTACTGTATGCATCAGAGATATGAAATGTACGCTCAATTCTCCTACTGTATGCATCAGAGATATGAAATGTACGCTCAATTCTCCTACTGTATGGGCATCAGAGATATGAAATGTACGCTCAATTCTCCTACTGTATGGGCATCAGCGATATGAAATGTACGCTCAATTTTCCTACTGTATGGGCATCAGAGATATGAAATGTACGCTCAATTCTCCTACTGTATGGGCATCAGAGATATGAAATGTACTCTCAATTCTCCTACTGTATGGGCATCAGAGATATGAAATGTACGCTCAATTCTCCTACTGTATGGGCATCAGAGATATGAAATGTACGCTCAATTCTCCTACTGTATGGGCATCAGAGATATGAAATGTACGCTCAATTCTCCTACTGTATGCATCAGAGATATGACATGTACGCTCAATTCTCCTACTGTATGCATCAGAGATATGAAATGTACGCTCAATTCTCCTACTGTATGGGCATCAGCGATATGAAATGTAGCTCAATTCTCCTACTGTATGCATCAGAGATATGAAATGTACGCTCAATTTTCCTACTGTATGGGCATCAGAGATATGAAATGTACGCTCAATTCTCCTACTGTATGCATCAGAGATATGAAATGTACTCTCAATTCTCCTACTGTATGGGCATCAGAGATATGAAATGTACGCTCAATTCTCCTACTGTATGGGCATCAGCGATATGAAATGTACGCTCAATTTTCCTACTGTATGGGCATCAGAGATATGAAATGTACGCTCAATTCTCCTACTGTATGGGCATCAGAGATATGAAATGTACTCTCAATTCTCCTACTGTATGGGCATCAGAGATATGAAATGTACGCTCAATTCTCCTACTGTATGGGCATCAGAGATATGAAATGTACGCTCAATTCTCCTACTGTATGGGCATCAGAGATATGAAATGTACGCTCAATTCTCCTACTGTATGGGCATCAGAGATATGAAATGTACGCTCAATTCTCCTACTGTATGGGCATCAGAGATATGAAATGTACGCTCAATTCTCCTACTGTATGGGCATCAGAGATATGAAATGTACGCTCAATTCTCCTACTGTATGGGCATCAGAGATATGAAATGTACGCTCAATTCTCCTACTGTATGGGCATCAGAGATATGAAATGTACGCTCAATTCTCCTACTGTATGCATCAGAGATATGAAATGTACGCTCAATTCTCCTACTGTATGCATCAGAGATATGAAATGTACGCTCAATTCTCCTACTGTATGGGCATCAGAGATATGAAATGTAAGGTTAATTTTCCTACTGTATGCATCAGAGATATGAAATGTACGCTCAATTCTCCTACTGTATGCATCAGAGATATGAAATGTACGCTCAATTCTCCTACTGTATGGGCATCAGAGATATGAAATGTACGCTCAATTCTCCTACTGTATGGGCATCAGAGATATGAAATGTACGCTCAATTCTCCTACTGTATGCATCAGAGATATGAAATGTACGCTCAATTCTCCTACTGTATGGGCATCAGAGATATGAAATGTAAGCTCAATTCTCCTACTGTATGGGCATCAGAGATATGAAATGTACGCTCAATTCTCCTACTGTATGCATCAGAGATATGAAATGTACGCTCAAGTCTCCTACTGTATGGGCATCAGAGATATGAAATGTACGCTCAATTCTCCTACTGTATGCATCAGAGATATGAAATGTACGCTCAATTCTCCTACTGTATGGGCATCAGAGATATGAAATGTATGCTCAATTCTCCTTCTGTATGCATCAGAGATATGAAATGTACGCTCAATTCTCCTACTGTATGCATCAGAGATATGAAATGTACGCTCAATTCTCCTACTGTATGCATCAGAGATATGAAATGTACGCTCAATTCGCCTACTGTATGGGCATCAGAGATATGAAATGTACGCTCAATTCTCCTACTGTATGCATCAGAGATATGAAATGTACGCTCAATTCTCCTACTGTATGGGCATCAGAGATATGAAATGTACGCTCAATTCTCCTACTGTATGGGCATCAGCGATATGAAATGTACGCCCAATTCTCCTACTGTATGGGCATCAGAGATATGAAATGTACGCTCAATTCTCCTACTGTATGGGCATCAGAGATATGAAATGTACTCTCAATTCTCCTACTGTATGGGCATCAGAGATATGAAATGTACGCTCAATTCTCCTACTGTATGGGCATCAGAGATATGAAATGTACGCTCAATTCTCCTACTGTATGGGCATCAGAGATATGAAATGTACGCTTAATTCTCCTACTGTATGCATCAGAGATATGAAATGTACGCTCAATTCTCCTACTGTATGGGCATCAGAGATATGAAATGTACGCTCAATTCTCCTACTGTATGGGCATCAGAGATATGAAATGTAAGGTTAATTCTCCTACTATATGGGCATCAGAGATATGAAATGTACGCTCAATTCTCCTACTGTATGGGCATCAGAGATATGAAATGTACGCTCAATACTCCTACTGTATGGGCATAAGAGATATGAAATGTACGCTCAATTCTCCTACTGTATCCATCAGAGATATGAAATGTACGCTCAATTCTCCTACTGTATGCATCAGAGATATGAAATGTACGCTCAATTCTCCTACTGTATGGGCATCAGAGATATGAAATGTACGCTCAATTCTCCTACTGTATGCATCAGAGATATGAAATGTACGCTCAATTCTCCTACTGTATGGGCATCAGAGATATGAAATGTACGCTCAATTCTCCTACTGTATGGGCATCAGAGATATGAAATGTACGCTCAATTCTCCTACTGTATGCATCAGAGATATGAAATGTACGCTCAATTCTCCTACTGTATGGGCATCAGAGATATGAAATGTACGCTCAATTCTCCTACTGTATGCATCAGAGATATGAAATGTACGCTCAATTCTCCTACTGTATGCATCAGAGATATGAAATGTACGCTCAATTCTCCTACTGTATGGGCATCAGAGATATGAAATGTATGCTCAATTCTCCTACTGTATGCATCAGAGATATGAAATGTACGCTCAATTCTCCTACTGTATGGGCATCAGAGATATGAAATGTACGCTCAATTCTCCTACTGTATGGGCATCAGAGATATGAAATGTACGCTCAATTCTCCTACTGTATGGGCATCAGAGAAATGAAATGTACGCTCAATTCTCCTACTGTATGGGCATCAGAGAAATGAAATGTACGCTCAATTCTCCTACTGTATGGGCATCAGAGATATGAAATGTACGCTCAATTCTCCTACTGTATGGGCATCAGAGATATGAAATGTACGCTCAATTCTCCTACTGTATGGGCATCAGAGAAATGAAATGTACGCTCAATTCTCCTACTGTATGGGCATCAGAGAAATGAAATGTACGCTCAATTCTCCTACTGTATGGGCATCAGAGATATGAAATGTACGCTCAATTCTCCTACTGTATGGGCATCAGAGATATGAAATGTACGCTCAATTCTCCTACTGTATGGGCATCAGAGATATGAAATGTACGCTCAATTCTCCTACTGTATGGGCATCAGAGAAATGAAATGTACGCTCAATTCTCCTACTGTATGCATCAGAGATATGGAAAACAGATATAGAAGAAGTCTCAGATGTTCACATACGAATTTCAACTTTTAAAAATTCTTTTCGATGTTAACAAAATATGTTACCACTTTATTCTTCCTTGCGTTCACAGATAGATTTGACCTTGTAATTCTTCCTTGCGTTCACAGATAGATTTGACCTTGTAATTCTTCCTTGCGTTCACAGATATATTTGACCTTGTAATTCTTCTTTGCGTTCACAGATAGATTTGACCTTGTAATGCTTCCTTGCGTTCACAGATAGACTTGACCTTGTAATTCTTCCTTTGCGTTCACAGATAGACTTGACCTTGTAATTCTCCTTGCGTTCACAGATAGACTTGACCTCGTAATTCTTCCTTGCGTTCACAGATAGACTTGACCTTGTAATTCTTCCTTGCGTTCACAGATATATTTGACCTTGTAATTCTTCCTTTGCGTTCACAGATAGATTTGACCTTGTAATTCTTTCTTGCGTTCACAGATAGACTTGACCTTGTAATTCTTCCTTGCGTTCACAGATAGATTTGACCTTGTAATTCTTCCTTGCGCTCACAGATAGATTTGACCTTGTAATTCTTCCTTTCGTTCACAGATATATTTGACCTTGTAATTCTTCATTGCGTTCACAGATAGACTTGATCTTGCAATTCTTCATTGCGTTCACAGATAGACTTGATCTTGTAATTCTTCCTTGAGTTCACATATAGACTTGATCATGTAATTCTTCGTTGAGTTCACAGATAGACTTGATCATGTAATTCTTCATTGAGTTCACAGATAGATTTGATCATGTAATTCTTCCTTGCATTCACATATAGGCTTGATCTTGTAATTCTTCCTTGCGTTCACAGATAGACTTGATCATGTAATTCTTCCTTGCGTTCACAGATAGACTTGATCTTGTAATTCTTCCTTGCGTTCACATATAGACTTGATCATGTAATTCTTCCTTGCGTTCACAGATAGACTTGATCTTGTAATTCTTCCTTGCGTTCACAGATAGACTTGATCTTGTAATTCTTCCTTGCGTTCACAGATAGACTTGATCATGTAATTCTTCCTTGCGTTCACAGATAGACTTGATCTTGTAATTCTTCCTTGTTTCACAGATAAACTTGACCTGTAATTCTTCCTTTGAGTTGACAGATAGACGATCATGTAATTCGTCCTTGCGTTCACAGATTTCACAACTTTATTTGTCTTGTCCACAGAGACAGACTGCAGAGATTTCTGACTTTTGTGTCATAAATTTGGTGGCATAATATCTCCAGACCCTCACAGCCTATTTTTTATTAAAATGTCACTCAAAAAAGTTGCAATAATTGGTGCAGGAGCTAGCGGCCTCCCTGCCATTAAGGCCTGTCTGGATGAAGGTCTGGTTCCGGTTTGCTTCGAGAGAACGGACGCACTTGGTGGGCTGTGGAGGTATACTGATGACCCTATCGAAGGTCAAGGTAGTGTCATGAAGTCAACAGTGATCAACACGAGCAAGGAGATGATGTCATACAGTGACTTTCTGATTCCTGAGAAGTATCCAGTTTTTATGCATAATACACAGGTGAGAATTAGTATACCTGTGTAATACGCAGGTAAAAATTAATATACCTGCATACCCCACAGGTAAGAGTCAATATCATCATCATCATCATCATCAGGTGCAATGCTGGCTGGCGTAGGCGATCATGAATCTCCACAAATCTCTGTTTCTGGTGTTTGCTATCATCTCAGATGTTGATACTTTTCCGTGCCATGAAGTCAGGCTATCCAAAAATGTTTCTCTCTGTCTTCCTCTGTCTCGTCTACCCTCGAATTTCTAGTTATTACAATGTGTTTAAAACCTCCCCTCCTCACCACATGCTCGAAAAATGATGATTTCCTCTTTCTTGCATTGATGATAAGCTTTTTTTGTGTCTTGACCTCATTCAACAACTCCACATTCGTCATTTTAACAGTCCATGGGATTCTCATTATTCTTCTGTAAAACCACATCTCCGTGGCCTCCAGAGATTTTTCTATCTGTTTGTTTACCGTGCATGACTGGCATCCGTATGTCAGTATTGGTTCAATGTAGCACTGTATAATTCTCATTCTGATCTCAATTGACAAGGACTTGTTACATATAATACTTCTCATTTTTTGAAACGCTGGTTTGCCCGGCCCTATTCTGCTCTTTATTTACAGTTGAGGATTAATATATCTGCATAACATACAGGTGAGAATTGATATATCTGCATAACATACAGGTGAGAATTAATATATCTGCATAACATACAGGTGAGAATTAATATATCTGCATAACATACAGGTGAGAATTAATATATCTGCATAACATACAGGTGAGAATTAATATACCGGTATAACATGCAGGTGAGAATTGATATATCTACATAACATACAGGTGAGAATTGATATACCGGTATAACATACAGGTGAGAATTGATATACCGGTATAACATACAGGTGAGAATTGATATATCTACATAACATACAGGTGAGAATTGATATATCTACATAACATACAGGTGAGAATTTATATATATAATAACATACAGGTGAGAATTTATATATATAATAACATACAGGTGAGAATTTATATATATAATAACATACAGGTGAAGATTAATATACATGCATTTTTTTAAAAACTGTCTTTACTGCCGGTAATACCGCTTTTTAGGGCGGTGTAGGACAGGGGGGACATACGCTTGTGGAATTTAATGGCCTCATGTCTAGCGCAGTCACCGGGAAACTGTTCAGATTCGGATTTTTCTTTATACCTGTGCAATGAAGTAAATCGTTCGCCTTTAGATCCTTTCTAGAGTTTATTTCAGGTGGGCTGTGATGTCAATAAAAATGTTTTAAACGGTTTGGCCTTACTGAGGATTAAACCCGGGTCTCTCAAATAGGAGCTAGTGTTCTAAACTATTCGACCAGCCACTCCGCCCACACAGGTAAATAATCAATATACCTGCATATCGCACAGGTTGATATCAATGTATATTACTTTTTTATTTTGCAAAGTTTGGTGAACATAAAATTTCAAACTTTGTTCCCTTGAAACTGACATGCAATATGAAAGAAGAATGAAACATTCAGGGTTAAGGTCGACCTCACGTCGAACGTATTTACTGGAACCAGAGTTTTGCTGTCAGTAATTTGGTAGAGAACATGAATGTTGAATCCAACACAATTCTATATTAGAGATTGAGCGAGTTGCCCATGACAGAGCGATATAGAGATCGCCGATGCTACTGAGATCGTGCACTATCGCTGAGATCGTGATGTATAAGAAAGAGATCGGAGCACACATGGTTATTATTCAGCGAAGTTCTATGACGATGGTCTTATAAAACAATCAATCTGTTTGTTAAGTGCTACAGTTACTCGTCTGTACGCAAGTATGTTCTGTTGGATAATACGCACACTCTCTCTAAGCTGTGACGCCCTTGGCGATTAAGACAGTAACAAATGCACACCGCTCTTCACTATTGTTGTCTGTCTTCTGTGTTGTATTCCAGCTGTGATTCATTTCTTTCAGTTCTTGTTCTACTGTTCTCCTCCAGGTTGTTTTGTGTCTTCCACGTTTTCATCAGTTATCAGTTATATGAGAACTATCATCATACCACTCTAGACATTTTGGATAGGTGCTCCGATACCCACGTCAACAAATCCAGCAGCCTCCATCGGCCCAACATGCCAGTTCAATGTTGATTAATCAATCTTTATGCATATTTGGTATGTCGTTCTTTTCTAGCCGTACCAATATCGACACCTATCTCTCTCAAACTGGTCAGCGAGTGGGATTCACAACCCTGAAACCTCTCTGTTCGGAAAGACTCTTTCAAACTGGTCAGCGAGTGGAATTCACAACCCTGAAACCTCTCTGTTCGGAAAGACTCTCTCAAACTGGTCAGCGAGTGGGATTCACAACCCTGAAACCTCTCTGTTCGGAAAGACTCTCTCAAACTGGTCAGCGAGTGGGATTCACAACCCTGAAACCTCTCTGTTCGGAAAGACTCTCTCAAACTGGTCAGCGAGTGGGATTCACAACCCTGAAACCTCTCTGTTCGGAAAGACTCTCTCAAACTGGTCAGCGAGTGGGATTCACAACCCTGAAACCTCTCTGTTCGGAAAGACTTTCTCAAACTGGTCAGCGAGTGGGATACACAACCCTGAAACCTGTCTGTTCGGAAAGACTTTCTCAAACTGGTCAGCGAGTGGGATACACAACCCTGAAACCTGTCTGTTCGGAAAGACTTTCTCAAACTGGTCAGCGAGTGGGATACACAACCCTGAAACCTGTCTGTTCGGAAAGACTTTCTCAAACTGGTCAGCGAGTGGGATACACAACCCTGAAACCTGTCTGTTCGGAAAGACTTTCTCAAACTGGTCAGCGAGTGGGATACACAACCCTGAAACCTGTCTGTTCGGAAAGACTTTCTCAAACTGGTCAGCGAGTGGGATACACAACCCTGAAACCTGTCTGTTCGGAAAGACTTTCTCAAACTGGTCAGCGAGTGGGATACACAACCCTGAAACCTGTCTGTTCGGAAAGACTTTCTCAAACTGGTCAGCGAGTGGGATACACAACCCTGAAACCTCTCTGTTCGGAAAGACTTTCTCAATCTGGTCAGCGAGTGGGATTCACAACCCTGAAACCTGTCTGTTCGGAAAGACTTTCTCAATCTGGTCAGCGAGTGGGATTCACAACCCTGAAACCTCTCTGTTCGGAAAGACTTTCTCAAACTGGTCAGCGAGTGGGATTCACAACCCTGAAACCTGTCTGTTCGGAAAGACTTTCTCAAACTGGTCAGCGAGTGGGATACACAACCCTGAAACCTCTCTGTTCGGAAAGACTTTCTCAAACTGGTCAGCGAGTGGGATACACAACCCTGAAACCTCTCTGTTCGGAAAGACTTTCTCAAACTGGTCAGCGAGTGGGATACACAACCCTGAAACCTCTCTGTTCGGAAAGACTTTCTCAAACTGGTCAGCGAGTGGGATACACAACCCTGAAACCTCTCTGTTCGGAAAGACTTTCTCAATGTGTTAAGAATGTCACTTCGATCTGTTACAGCTCCCTCTGATATGCTTTTCATTCCTCGTCTTCATTTACCCTCTGGTGTCCATCTCAGTGCAGTTTTCGTTTACCCTCTGGTGTCCATCTCAGTGCAGTTTTCGTGACAGAGTTAGTCTTGATGCGTATCACATGTCTGATCCATCTCCAGCTTCCCTTTTGTATGATGGTGTTCATATTCTCTTGTAGATACTGTGTAAGCAGTTCTTGGTTAGAGATAGTATTTGACCAGAACATGTTTAAGATCTTTCACAGACGAGCTGTATGAAAGATGGAAAGAGTTAACATATCTTGTTCTGTCATTCTCCACAGTCAAGTTGATAGCACACAGCTGTTGCGTATATTAATCTTGGGTTCGAAATATACAATCATAATTTTTGTAATCTATATGGGTATATGCTGCATGTATTCAAGTTATATATTTACTAGATGTTTCATTGTTTCTTTTCCGTTCTATTTCTAGTTTTTATGTGTGTTTTTGTGTTACATTTATTTCGTTATTCGTTTTTATTCCAGATTTTCCTTAGATACGTTTGTATTTGGTCGTCCATTTGTGTTTCATTTTAATTTGTCACTCCTGTTTGTTCGTTTGCTTGATAAAGGCCTTGTTGGTCGAAACGTTGCTGTTTATCGTCACTGTTTCTGTATTTTGTAAAACTATAGTACTTTGTTTGTACGTGTTTCGCTATTTACAAAGTTTTACTGCAGTCTTCCCCCTATTTCGAATATGTAATTATGCATATATTTTAACCTACATTATAATATGCCTGTCCTACATGCCGTATCGGAGGCCTAATCGGGTCGGTGTGAACTCAATTTCAAGGCACAAACCACACTGGTAACAAAGAGTGTTTAACTGCGTTGATTAATTTAGTCGTCGGATCATCATCACTGCACATAAAACCAGTTAGTGCATAAGTGCTCCGATCTCTTCCTCTGTATGTCTCTAAGCGTGTGGCAACTAACAACACCAGTTCTTAGGTTAGTCTTCAGCTCATCTTCACTGCACAATAGAGTCTGGCAAAATGAATAGGGATTGAGGAGGATACCACTTACACCTTGTGAAGGTAGTGTATGCACTGTTGGGCATTATAAAATAATACCTTCACATCAGACCATCAATATCTCTAAATGGTATCATCTACACGAATCCACTTGACCGACGTCTTAGTCCGAAATCATGTAGAACACTTGACCGACGTCTTAGTCCGAAATCATGTAGAACACTTGACCGACGTCTTAGTCCGAAATTATGTAGAAATTGCAGATTGCCACTAAAGATGAACTGCTTGATATAACCAGTAATGACCAGACAGTTGTCATGTTTAAACTAGGACTGGTTACCCCATCTGCTAAACAATTTTATCTGCAAAAGAGAACTGACAATGAATGCTCATTAGATAGTTGAGGGCCTATACCCCCAACTGTGTTCTAAGCGGTAATAGAGAGAGAGAGAGAGAGAGAGAGAGAGAGAGAGAGAGAGAGAGAAAGAAAGATGGCTTGGACATGTGTCCACCTCTCCATAACTAGTTAACTGACGAACTAACTGAGTAACAAATTAACTAGATAGCTAACTAATTAATTACTACCTGACTAACTAACTAACTAACTAACGAACCAACTAACTAACTAAGTAACTAATTAACTAACTAACCAACAAACCAACTAAGTAACTAACTACCCAACTAACCAACAAACCAACTAACCCACTAACCGACTATTTAACTAACTAACTAATCAACTAACAAACCAACCAACTAATTAACCAACCAACCAACTAACTAACTGACTAACTAACTAACCAACAAACCAACTAACCCACTAACCGACTATTAAACTGACTAACTAACTAACTAATTAATCAATTAACAAACCAACCAACAAACTAACTGACTAACTAGCTAACCAACCAACTAACCATCCAACCAACTATCCAACTAACTAATTAACTTACCAACTATTGAACTGACTAACTAACTAACCAACTAACTAACTAACTGATTAACCAACCAACTAACCAACTAACTAACTGACTACCTAACTAACCAACTAACCCTTTAACCAACTATTTTACTGATTAACTGGCTAACTAACTAACCAACTAACTAACTGACTAATTTCTGTACATACTCTATCTGAAGGTCCATGAATATTTCAACCTTTACGCTGCCAAGTTCGACCTCATAAAACATATCCATTACAACCAGGAAGTTTTGTCTGTCAAAAAAGCTGAAGACTTCTCAGCGAGTGGCAAATGGGAAATTCAACGAAGAAACAGAACAAGTGGAGAAGAAACAGTAGAAGAATTTGATGGAGTTCTAGTTTGTTCCGGTCACCACGCGGATAAGTATATTCCTACATTTCCTGGACTAAACAGCTTTCAGGGCAAGGTAAAGATCTAGTGTTTAGATGTTGTTTTACAGTTTATTGTGTGTAGTGCGTTGCTAATGTTTTTTGTTGTATAGTGTGTTGTTTATTGTTATTTTTTGTTGTATAGTGTGTTGTTTATTGTTATTTTTTGTTGTATAGTGTGTTGTTTATTGTTATTTTTTGTTGTATAGTGTGTTGTTTATTGTTATTTTTTGTTGTATAGTGTGTTGTTTATTGTTATTTTTTGTTGTATAGTGTGTTGTTTATTGTTATTTTTTGTTGTATAGTGTGTTGTTTATTGTTATTTTTTGTTGTATAGTGTGTTGTTTATGTTATTTTTTGTTGTATAGTGTGTTGTTTATGTTATTTTTTGTTGTATAGTGTGTTGTTTATTGTTATTTTTGTTGTATAGTGTGTTGTTTATTGTTATTTTTGTTGTATAGTGTGTTGTTTATTGTTATTTTTGTTGTATAGTCTGTTGTTTATGTTATTTTTGTTGTATAGTGTGTTTTTTTTATTGTTATTTTGTTGTATAGTGTGTTGTTTATTGTTATTTTTTGTTGTATAGTGTGTTGTTTATTGTTATTTTTTGTTGTATAGTGTGTTGTTTATGTTATTTTTTGTTGTATAGTGTGTTGTTTATGTTATTTTTTGTTGTATAGTGTGTTGTTTATGTTATTCGTGTGTATTGTGCTTTTTTAAAAATTCAGTAAATAAGTTATTTGTTTTAGTATTTACCTTAATCTGCAAAGGTGTGCTCGGGTATGCCTGTGTACAGTGTGTGCTTTACAGTCGGAACAACACCTGTTATTAGATTTATTGAAAAAACATAGACTCAACTGGATTGACCACTTGGTGAGAATGACCCCGAATCCACCAATTCCAAGAGCGTACAACCTAAAAATAAAATCATCAAAAGGAAGAGGCAGCTCAAGAAAAAGATGGATTTATTAATAGAATTACATACATCCTAAAACTCCACAATAACACTGCTTATCAAGCGAAAAAGCGTGCTACATCTCGAAAACCGTTCATCAGTTAAACCTGCGACGCCTAACGGCAAAATGGAGAGGAGGACACAACAAAGAAAGATAAAACGGAAAAAACTCGCTAAATCAAGTAGCTAAACACGTAAAAACAAAGTACTATATTTTTACAAAATACAGAGACAGTGATGATGGTCGAAACGTTTGCTGTTTATCGTCACTGTCTCTGTATTTTATAAAACTATAGTACTTTGTTTTTACGTGTTTAGCTATTTTTCAAAGTTTGACTGCAGTCTCCACCCTTTTTCGCTAAATCAAGTAGTAGCATGTTCCTTGTCGAATGTCACTTTCATCACAGCCCGCCGGAAACACTCTCGGTCTTTAGCAAGTTCTCTAGCAGTCTCATTCAGTGTCATGTTCAAGGTTTTTTTCATATCCTACTGCTACCCTTGTATTGTTCATCCCTTGACTCGTACTTCAGGAACCATGATTTCCATTACTGTTCTCCTCAAATCATATCTTACTGCTACCCTTGTATTGTTCATCCCTTGACTCGTACTTCAGGAACCATGATTTCAATTACTGTTCTCCCCAAATCATATCTTACTGCTACCCTTGTATTGTTCATCCCTTGACTCGTACTTCAGGAACCATGATTTCCATTACTGTTCTCCTCAAATCATATCTTACTGCTACCCTTGTATTGTTCATCCCTTGACTCGTACTTCAGGAACCATGATTTCCATTACTGTTCTCCTCAAATCATATCTTACTGCTACCCTTGTATTGTTCATCCCTTGACTCGTACTTCAGGAACCATGATTTCAATTACTGTTCTCCCCAAATCACTGTGACGTTTCAATCGACTAAAATATGTCATCTTCCAGGACATGATGTTATTTATGAGCCATGGCTCCTTAATATGCAGGTCTTGTAGGATGTCTTTATTTTCTCTTCTTGTCAGGATGTTCTAGAACTGTTCTTACACATTTTCTCTTCTCTGTCAGGATGTTCTAAGAACTGTTCTGTAACAATTTTCTCTTCTCTGTCCAGGATGTTCTAAGAACATTTCTGTAACACATTTTTCTCTTCTCTGTCCAGGATGTTCTAAGAACATTTCTGTAACACATTTTTCTCTTCTCTGTCCAGGATGTTCTAAGAACTGTTCTGTAACACATTTTTTCTCTTCTCTGTCCAGGATGTTCTAAGAACTGTTCTGTAACACATTTTTCTCTTCTCTGTCCAGGATGTTCTAAGAACATTTCTGTAACACATTTTTCTCTTCTCTGTCCAGGATGTTCTAAGAACTGTTCTGTAACACATTTTTCTCTTTCTCTGTCCAGGATGTTCTAAGAACATTTCTGTAACACATTTTTTCTCTTCTCTGTCCAGGATGTTCTAAGAACTGTTCTGTAACACATTTTTCTTTCTCTGTCCAGGATGTTCTAAGAACATTTCTGTAACACATTTTTCTCTTCTCTGTCCAGGATGTTCTAAGAACATTTCTGTAACACATTTTTCTCTTCTCTGTCCAGGATGTTCTAAGAACGTTTCTGTAACACATTTTTCTCTTCTCTGTCCAGGATGTTCTAAGAACGTTTCTGTAACACATTTTTCTCTTCTCTGTCCAGGATGTTCTAAGAACGTTTCTGTAACACATTTTTCTCTTCTCTGTCCAGGATGTTCTAAGAACGTTTCTGTAACACATTTTTCTCTTCTCTGTCCAGGATGTTCTAAGAACATTTCTGTAACACATTTTTCTCTTCTCTGTCCAGGATGTTCTAAGAACATTTCTGTAACACATTTTTTCTCTTCTCTATCCAGGATGTTCTAAGAACGTTTCTGTAACACATTTTTTCTCTTCTCTATCCAGGATGTTCTAAGAACATTTCTGTAACACATTTTTTCTCTTCTCTATCCAGGATGTTCTAAGAACATTTCTGTAACACATTTTTCTCTTCTCTGTCCAGGATGTTCTAAGAACATTTCTGTACACATTTTTCTTCTCTTCAGGATGTTCTAGACATTTCTGAACATTTTCTTCTCTGTCCAGGATGTTCTAAACATCTTTACATTTTCTACATCGGTTGTTCAAAACTTCTGCTTCTCTTTCCAGGATGTTCTAAGAACGTTTGAACATTTTTCTCTTCTCTATCCAGGATGTTCTAAGAACATTTCTGTAACATTTCTCTTCTCTGTCAGATTCTAAGAACATTTCTAGTAACACATTTTTCTCTATCTTCCAGAGCAGTGTTAGAAACTTTCTTATACAATTCTGCTTCTAGATGTTCAAAACTTTCTTACAAGTTTTTCGCTTTTCAGGTAGTCAAGATCATTAATGTTATAAACATTTCTCTCTCACAGATCTGCAGAGCATTGTTAGTAACCGCTTTCTATACTAAGATCGTGCTAGCAGTTCGTAAAATCTGCTTCTCTACTCAAGATTCGTAGCTTGTAAATCTCTTCTACAGATGTCTAAAACTCGCTTCTATACTCAGATCTCAGGAGTCGTAGTTGTGTAAACCACTTCTCTACTAAGATCTGCTAGAGTTGTTAGTAAACCACTTCTATACTTCAAGACTGCAGTAGCGAGCTTGTTAGTAACTCCTTCTCATACTAAGATCTGCAGTAGCTATTGTTATAAATCTCCATCGCGATGTTAGTTGTAGTAAACTGTTTCATACTAAGATCTGCGTAGCGAGTTGTTAGTAAACTCGCTTCTCATACAAGATCTGAGAGCGTAGTTGTTAGTAAACTCTCTTCTATAAGTCGCTAGCGTATTTTAGTAAACTCGCTTCATACTAAGATCTGCAGTAGCGTAGTGTTAGTAAACTCGCTTCATACTAAGATCTGCAGTAGCGTAGTTGTTAGTAAACCGCTTCATACTAAGATCTGCAGTAGCGTAGTTGTTAGTAAACTCGCTTCTCATACTAAGATCTGCTGTAGCGTAGTTGTTAGTAAACTCGCTTCTTAGCGTAGTTGTTAGTAAACTCGCTTCTCATACTAAGATCTGCAGTAGCGTAGTTGTTAGTAAACTCGCTTCTCATATTAAGATCTGCAGTAGCGTAGTTGTTAGTAAACTCGCTTCTTAGCGTAGTTGTTAGTAAACTCGCTTCTCATACTAAGATCTGCAGTAGCGTAGTTGTTAGTAAACTCGCTTCTCATACTAAGATCTGCAGTAGCGTAGTTGTTAGTAAATTCACTTCTCATACTAAGATCTGCTGTAGCGTAGTTGTTAGTAAACTCGCTTCTCATACAAAGATCTGCAGTAGCGTAGTTGTTAGTAAACTCGATTCTCATACTAAGATCTGCAGTAGCGTAGTTGTTAGTAAACTCGATTCTCATACTAAGATCTGCAGTAGCGTAGTTGTTAGTAAACTCGCTTCTCATACTAAGATCTGCAGTAGCGTAGTTGTTAGTAAACTCACTTCTTAGCGTAGTTGTTAGTAAACTCGCTTCTTAGCGTAGTTGTTAGTAAACTCGCTTCTTAGCGTAGTTGTTAGTAAACTCGCTTCTCATACTAAGATCTGCAGTAGCATAGTTGTTAGTCAACTCGCTTCTTATACTAAGATCTGTTGTAGCGTAGTTGTTAGTCAACTCCCTTCTCAAGGCTGGTGGTCCAGGTTCAATTCCCCAGTGGGCGTGGCATTTTGTCTGACTGTAACGGCTCTCAGGTCGATCCAGCCTCAATTTGGTACCAGGAAAAACACTGGGAAGTAAAGGCGGTCGGCGTCATGTTGACCACAAAACCCATCGTGTGCCGACGGTCACTAAAATATACGGGTGTAAGACCGTATTACCCAATACATAACGTAGTATAGAAATGGTTTATCCTGAAGAGATAGTAACCAATAAATGGGACTGCTCAAAATAGAGTATACAAACTGCAAACAGAAACCTGCCTGTAAAAGAATCCATGAAAATCAAATGTGGATGACTGATGAAATCTTAGTAAAAATGGCAGAAAGAATTAAAGCCAAGAATACCCCAAAGTATATAATTTTAAACAATAAAATACGCAGCATGTGCAGAACCACGAAAGGAAATTAGTTAGAAACAAAATGCAAGGAAATAGAAGACATGGCAGAAAAACACAGGACCAGAGATATGCACAGAGAAATAAGACAAATGACAAATAAGAAAAATACAATAAAAGGTGGAGGATGTATCAAAAACAACAACAACCAACTTTTGTTTGATAAAACAGAAATATTGACAAGATGGACAGAATATGTAACGGCTCTATTTGATGATCAAAGAAGCAGTATAACACAGTATAAAGTGCAATGACGGCCCAAGAATATTAAAATCAGAGGTTGAAAGAGCAATTGGAACAATCTCTCTCTTTAGCCTGTTACGCCTTTGGCGTTTAGGGCAGCAACAAACGTACACCATTCTTCCCTGTTCATGGCCTTCCTCTGTATTGTGTTCCAGCTATGATTCATTTCCTTCAGCTCTTGCTCTATCGTTCTCCTCCAGGTCATCTTGGGTCTTCCACGCTTTCGCCTACCCTCTGGAGTCCATCTCAGTGCAGTTTTCGTGTCGGAGCCAGTCTCCATGCGCATCACATGTCCAATCCATCTCCAGCGTCGTCTTCGGATGATAGTGCCCATATTCTCTTGTTGGCATCGTGCAAGCAATTCTTGATTCGAGATAGTAGTCGGCCAGTACACGCGTAAGATTTTTCGCAGACAAGTTGTATGAAAGGCGGAGAGTCTGGACATATCCTGTTCTGTCATTCTCCAGCATTCCGATCCGTACAGCAAAGAATTGGAACAATGAAACGAGGAAAGTCTGCAGGATTAGACAATATAACTGTAGAAATGATAACCTCCTTAGAAGATGTTGGTATTGCAATTATTACAGATTTGTGCAATGATATATATAACATAGGATATATATACACCAAGAGACTTGAAGATATCAGTATTCATAACACTACCCAAAAAGCCGAAAGTACAGGAGTGCAAAGACTATAGAACAATTAGCCTGATGAGCCACATAACAAAAATACTACTCAAGATCATACATGAAAGAATTAAAAACAAGATAGACATAGAAGTAGGAGAAGAACAGTTTGGCTTTAGAAAGAACAGAGGAACAAGAGAGGCAATACTTTGTATTCGACTACTCGCTGACAAGTATATTTTAGTGCAAAAAAGTATCTACTTGTGTTTCATTAACTATAGCAAAGCTTTTGACAGTCCAACATGAAAAGCTAATCATTTGTCTACAAGAAATAGGTCGACTTTCCGACTAATTATCTTACTTCTAATTACTAGGTCTTACACTCCCACGACTCTCCTACTTCTAATTACTAGGTCTTACACTCTCACGACTCTCCTACTTATAATTACTAGGTCTTACACTCCCACGACTCTCCTACTTCTAATTACTAGGTCTTACACTCTCACGACTCTCCTACGTCTAATTACTAGGTCTTACACTCCCACGACTATCCTACTTCTAATTACTAGGTCTTACACTCCCACGACTCTCCTACGTCTAATTACTAGGTCTTACACTCCCACGACTATCCTACTTCTAATTACTAGGTCTTACACTCTCACGACTCTCCTACTTCTAATTACTAGGTCTTACACTCTCACGACTATCCTACGTCTAATTACTAGGTCTTACACTCCCACGACTATCGAAAACCTGATGGCTACGACGGCAAGAGGGTGTTAGTTATTGGAATAGGGAACTCTGGAGGTGATTCTGCAGTGGAACTTAGTAGAAAAGCTGCTCAGGTTAGTCACTGTCTTGTCAGTTTCATCTTAATGTACACCCACACATGTCATATATAACCACACCTGTCATATATACCCACACATGTCATATATACCCACACCTGTCATATATACCCACACATGTCATATATACCCACACATGTCATATATACCCACACCTGTCATATATACCCACACATGTCATATATACCCACACATGTCATATATACCCACACATGTCATATATACCCACACATGTCATATATACCCACACATGTCATATATACCCACACATGTCATATATACCCACACATGTCATATATACCCACACCTGTCATATATACCCACACATGTCATATATACCCACACATGTCATATATACCCACACATGGCATGTACACCCACGCATGTCATATATATCCACACATGTCATATATATATATATATATATATATATATATATATATATATATATACCCACACATGTCATATATACCCACACATGGCATGTACACCCACACATGTCATATATACCCACACATGGCATATATACCCACACATGTCATATACACCCACCCATGTCATATATACCCACACCTGTGATATATACCCACACATGTCATATACACTCACACATGTCATATATACCCACACATGTAATATACACCCACACATGTCATATATACCCACACCTATCATATATACCCACACATGTCATATATATTAACACATGTCATATATACCCACACATGTCATATACACCCACACATGTCATATATACCCACACCTGTCATATATACCCACACATGTCATATACACTCACACCTGTCATATATACCCACACATGTCAGTCATATATACCCATACATGTCATATACACCCACACATGTCGTATATACCCACACATGTCATATATACCCACACATGTCATGTACACCCACACATGTCATATACTAGGCGGTCTCTGTGGTGTCGATGTTAGGTGCTCGCTGTTCGTCCCCAAGGTATTCGCTTCCCTTAACCCGTAGACCTATCGGAATATTTATTCACAGATCCCTGATCTCAGTGTAGGTGAGATCAAGTTTCCAGTCCTATCAAAGACGAACGATAAAACGTAGGTCTCTTGTTTAAGTTGAGCACGTAAATAAACCCTGGCAGAGTAAAATTGAGAAGTGCAGGCTGGAAAGCTGCTGTCTGGGGAAAACTCATTGAAAAAAGATTAAATATATAATTCCTATAAAATATTGTCTTCATCTTCAAAATATGACATCGTGGACACTGCCGGTGAGATCATACTATGTAAGAAAGAGATCAGAGCACACATGGTTACTCACCGAAGTGCAATGATGACGGTCATATCAATCTAACAGTCATATATCCACACATGTCATATTGGATATTGGTTATTAGTTACTAAACTGGCGTCATTGCACTCAGGTCATTCCTATAGGTGCTCAGTCTCCTCAAACATATGTTGAAGCGTATGCATACTGATGGTTCCTGTAGCTAGCTGGCTAAACACACTCCTCACTCTGCACCTCAGGCATCCAGTTTCTGCTTGTACAACGCGTAACTCCAAATTCCTTAAAGATCGAGCCAACATCAATTTTAGTGACCTCATCCAACAGGCAGTCGTTAAGAGACTGAACAACATCCCCTTATCCATCTTCAACTCCCCGACAATCAATGCTGTTGATGCAAGCATGTCCATTGCCGCAAACACCCGCATGTCCAGAACAGTAGATTCACGTAAGCCTCTGGAGGTTAGATACATGTCATATACATTTATGAAGACCCATGATCACCTTTACCCAGCAGCACGGCACATGCCGATGATGATGGCTTTCACATTCCATATTGAAGAAAAAATCACAAACCAAGGGTTCTCATCTTGATAAAACTACCTCTCATTCTTGTACCCCACAGGTATTCCTTAGCACCAGAAGAGGAACATGGATCCTTAATCGCGTATCCAGTCACGGTTATCCAATGGATATGCTCTTTCTGAAACGACCAACCTCAATTCTTATGAAAACGCTACCTTCATTAGTAGATAAAATTCAGAGGAATAGCCTGAATAAAAGGATTGACCACGACCTTTACAGGTGAGTGCTTGCTTGTTCATCTCTGCTCCATGTGGAGCATAGGGTCGCAACAGTTGTCCACAGTGACAGATTGAGAATAAAAATATTGGTTGCTAGGTGATTAGAGTGGGAAGGGTAGAAGAAGGGAAGATAACCATAACTTGAAAACTATTATTTCAAAAGACACAACTTCAACTTTAAACAGAAATATTTTTTAAATTTTTGTTCTACTATTACTATTCCTTAAAAATAAGTGAGATCCTTGCCGGTGATACAATATATCAAGAAACAACAGGTGAAATGGTTCGGACAATTATCAAGTAAGTGAGATCCTTGCCGATGCTGCAATATATCAAGAAACAACAGGTGAAATGGTTCGGACAATTATCAAGTAAGTGAGATCCTTGCCGATGCTGCAATATATCAAGAAACAACAGGTGAAATGGTTCGGACAATTATCAAGTGAGATCCTTGCCGGTGCTGCAATATATCAAGAAACAACAGGTGAAATGGTTCGGACAAGTATCAAGATTACCACAAGACAGTTTACCACAAAAAAAGCACTAGCACTCAGATACAACGACAAAAGAACCAGAGGACGACCACGTAAACGATGGATCCACGGAATATCCAAGGCACTAAATCCCACATTGTACAAAGCACAAGTTGGAGGCTCGCTCTAGGCGCCTCTGTTTGTACCTGACGCCCGAAAGAAAAAACGGTGATAGAGAATAGATAGAGAGACTATTCTTGTGATAGAGAATAGATAGAGAGACTATTCTTGTGATAGAGAATAGATAGAGAGACTATTCTTGTGATAGAGAATAGATAGAGAGACTATTCTTGTGATAGAGAATAGATAGAGAGACTATTCTTGTGATAGAGAATAGATAGAGAGACTATTCTTGTGAATAGAGAATAGATAGAGAGACTATTCTTGTGATAGAGAATAGATAGAGAGACTATTCTTGTGAATAGAGAATAGATAGAGAGACTATTCTTGTGAAAGAAAAAACGGAGATAGAGAATAGATAGAGAGACTATTCTTGTGATAGAGAATAGATAGACTATTCTTGTGAAAGAAAAAACGTAGATAGAGAATAGATAGAGAGACTATTCTTGTGAAAGAAAAAACGGAGATAGAGAATAGATAGAGAGACTATTCTTGTGAAAGAAAAAACGGAGATAGAGAATAGATAGAGAGACTATTCTTGTGAAAGAAAAAACGTAGATAGAGAATAGATAGAGAGACTATTCTTGTGAAAGAAAAAACGGAGATAGAGAATAGATAGAGAGACTATTCTTGTGAAAGAAAAAACGGAGATAGAGAATAGATAGAGAGACTATTCTTGTGAAAGAAAAAACGTAGATAGAGAATAGATAGAGAGACTATTCTTGTGGAACGAATTAGCATAAAGTGTAAGCGTTTACCTGCCGTCTCGGATACAAGAGGTTTGTGCGTTCAATCCCACACACTCAGCGCTCTTCATGAGAGGAAAGGAATTAGCCCTTCTACACTAGCCCACACTAGTGTATAGAAATGTGAAGTGACAGGCATTACGTCCCCTAAGATCAGAAAAGTCTATGGGACATTTTGCGTATAATTACAAACCTTGAGAAATGATTGATGAAATTGTTGATGAAATATTAAATGAAATGCACTGTTGTTTATACCATGATGTTTATTGAGGAATAGCATATCTATGGATATCAGCGCTGTCTCCAGGATCTCGTGGGGGATGAGCAACAGACCACCCATACGATTATCATATCAGACTCTATGAATAAGCTTCATAGCTTGAATCTGAAAGGCTGAGCGTGGAATGGGTTGAGAGCATTCGAAGATCATATCTCAAGAAAATAACTTGACTGTACACACCTGGACACGTTGGAGCGCAGGGCAACGAACGTGCTGACTTTTTTGCAAACAATGCCCTGACTTAAGCGGGCATAAGTATGGACAGAGCCAAAATCATCAATGCGGTACGCTCTCATTTATGTGACATGTGCAAGTCTCAGACATTGGAACGAGTGCGATAATTAGGAGTTAAGTTTGGACATGCCAGACAGTGTCGTCTTCATCGTAGAGAGAAGATATTCCTATCAACTTCTCATGGGTACGGTGTGCAAATGTACTTTATGATGGCTGCTGCAGAGGAGGACAGAGCACGCATGGTAATGCCCAATGTGCCATGATGTCGATCGCATAACATAACAGAACATAATAGAACATAACATAACATAACATAACAGAACATAACATAACAAAACATAACATAACATAACATAACATAACATAACAGAACATAACAGAACATAACAGAACATAACAGAACATAACAGAACATAACAGAACATAACATAACAGAACAGAACAGAACATAACATAACAGAATATAACAGAACAGAACATAACAGAACAGAACATAACATAACATAACACAACATAACATAACATAACATAACATAACATAACATAACATAGCAAACATAACATAACATAACATAACATAACATAACATAGCAAAACATAACAAAACATAACATAACATAGCAAAACATAACATAACAAAACGTAACATAACATAACAAAACATAACATAACAAAACGTAACATAACAAAACAGAACATAACAAAACGTAACATAACAAAACAGAACATAACAAAACATAACGTAACATAACAAAACATAGCATAACATAACATAACAGAACATAACATAGCATAACATAACATAACATAACATAACAAAACAGAACATAACATAACATAACATAACATAACATAAAACTGATCTCATCGTTGACTATAAACATTTCTCTTTGTTTTTTCTATCTCAAGTCTTCGTCCTGACTATGGTCCCATGAAACAACATCCCATGATTAACGATGACATGCCTAACAGAATCATTTGTGGCTCTATCAAGATTAAAACTGATGTCAAACGATTCACTGCTACAGGGGTGGAGTTTGTGGATGGGACCTTTGAAGATAATATTGACTTAGTCATACTCGCTACTGGATACTCCTTTGGTTTCCCATTCATTGACAAAGAGGTGAGTGTTTTTGTGTACACTTTTGAACGAAATTTGGTTTTCAACAACTATTAAGATACACACCGAGGAGACCACCGGACAACATTACGAGACAGGTCCTCCAATGGAAACCTAAGGGTAATAGAGGTAAGGGAAGACCCAAGAACGTGAGAGTTGAAAACGGAATGCAAGAAAATGGGAAGAGAGTGGAGAGATCTGAAAAAGATGGCCTTGGATAGAAGGGATTTGAAAACATTGGTCACAAATCTATGCCTCCCTAAGGGTGAAAGATAAAGAAGAACACTGTATTCCCCAATATACCTCGACTTATTGAATACGGTGACTTTACTTATTTACTGGAGCGTCTGGACGAATGGAATAGAGCGGTGCCTCCCATTCGGGAGACTCGAGTCAATCCCGAGAGCTATGTAAAGCTAATGTAAAGCTAATGTAAAGCTAATTATTTTTTTTATATATTAGGGACTAAAGAACAAATCCTAATCTGAACAGTTTCGAGGCGACCGCACTAGCCATGCAACCATTACATACCACAGGCTCATTTCACCTCTGTCCTACACTGCCCTAACAGGAGGTGCTACACAGGCAGTAATGACAGTTTTTCTTCTTGTTCATGTTACTTACTTTACTTACTTTACTTCTACTTTACTTTACTTTACTTACTTTACTTTACTTCTACTTACTTACTACTTACTTTACTTACTTTACTTTACTTTACTTTACTTTCTTTACTTACTACTCTTACTTACTTTCACTTTCTTACTTTACTTTACTCTACTTACTTTACTTACTTTACTACTTTACTTACTCTTACTTACTTTACTTACTTTACTTTACTCTTACTTCTTTACTTTACTCTACTTTACTTTACTTACTTACTTACTTTTTACTTTACTTTACTTTACCTCTTACTTACTTACTTACTTTACTTTACTTATTTACTTACTTTACTTTACTTTACTTTACTTTACTTTTTACTTACTTACTTTACTTCTTACTTTACTTTTATTTAGTCTTCTACTTACTTACTTTACTTACTTTACTTCTACTTACTTACTTTACTTTACTTACTTTCTTTACTTTACTTACTTACTTTACTTTACTTTACTTTACTTCTTACTTTCTATACTTACTTTCCTACTTACTTTACTCTTTACTTACTTACTTTACTTTACTCTTTACTTACTTACTTTACTTTACTTCTTACTTTACTTTACTTACTTACTTCTTTACTACTACTTTACTTACTTACTACTATTACTTACTATTACTTACTTTACTTACTTAACACTTTATTTACTTTTACTTACTTTACCTTACTTTACTTTACTTACTTTACTACTTACTTATTTACTACTTCTTACTTTACTTTACTTTACTTTACTTACTACTACTTACTTTACTTTCTTTACTTACTTTCTTACTTTACTTTTACTTTTACCTTTACTTATTTTACTTTACTTTACTTACTTACTTTACTTTCTACTTACTTTACTACTTCTTACTTACTTACTTATTTTACTTCTTTACTTACTTTACTTTACTTTACTTCATTACATACTTTACTATTTGCTAACTCTTTACTTTACTTACTTTATTTTACTTACTTTACTTCTTATTACTTTTTTTACTTATTTACTTTACTTCTTTACTTACTTCTTATTTACTTACTTTACTTACTACTTATTTACTTTACTTACTTTACTTACTTTACCATTACATCTTTACTTTACTTACTTCTTATTTACTTACTTTACTTCATTACTTACTTTACTTATTTACTCTTTACTCTTACTTACTTACTTACTTTACTTTTACTTGATTACTTACTTTACTTACTTTACTTAATTTACTTACTTTACTTTACTTTACTTACTTTACTTACTTTACTTACTTTACTTTACTTTACTTTCTTTTACTTACTTAATTTACTTTACTTTACTTTACTTTACTTTACTTTACTTTACTTACTTTACTTATTTACTTACTTTACTTTACTTACTTTCTTTATTTACTTACTTTACTTACTTTACTTTACTTACTTTACTTATTTTACTTACTTACTTTACTTACTTACTTACTTACTTTACTTACTTTACTTACTTTACTCTACTTACTTTACTCTACTTACTTTACTTATCTTTACTTACTTTACTTACTTGACTTTACTTACTTAATTACTTTACTTACTTACTTACTTACTTACTTTACTTACTTTACTTACTTTACTTCTTACTTACTTTACTTCTTTACTTTATTACTTACTTACTTACTTACTTACTTTACTTACTTTACTTATTTTACTTTACTTTACTTACTTTACTTTACTTTACATTACTTACTTTACGTAATTGCTAACTTACTTTACTTTACTTACTTTATTATTTTTACTTATTTACTTATACTTTACTTTACTTTACTTACTTTACTTACTTTACTTTACTTACTTTACTTAATTTACTTATTTTACTTACTTTACTTATTTTACTTTACTTTACTTACTTACTTTACTTTACTTTACTTTACTTACTTTACTTTACTTTACTTACTTACTTATTTTTACTTTACTTTACTTACTTTACTTTACTTTACATTTACATTACATACTTTACTATTTGCTAACTTTACTTTACTTTACTTACTTTATTTATTGTACTTACTTTACTTCTTACTTAACTTTTTACTTACTTTACTTACTTTACTTTACTTCTACTACTTTACTTATTTCTTACTTACTTACTTTACTTACTTTACTTACTTTACTTTACTTTACTTACTTTACTTCCATTACATACTTTACTTTACTTACTTTACTTACTTTACTTACATTACTTACTTTACTTTACTTAATTTACTTTACTTTACTTACTTTACTTAATTTACTTACTTTACTTTACTTTACTTTACTTTACTTTACTTACTTTACTTAATTTACTTACTTTACTTTACTTTACTTTACTTTACTTACTTTACTTAATTTACTTTCTTTACTTTACTTTACTTTACTTTACTTACTTTACTTAATTTACTTTACTTTACTTTACTTTATTTACTTTACTTTATCTTACTTATACTTAATTTACTTTACTTTACTTTACTTACTTTTCTTATTTTACTTACTTTACTTACTTACTTACTTATTACTTTACTTACTTTACTTACTTTACTTACTTATTTACTTTACTCTTACTTACTTTACTCTACTCTTTACTCTACACTTATCTTATCTTACTTACTTTACTTACTTGACTTTACTTACTTTAATTACTTTACTTTACTTACTTTACTTTACTTTACATTACATACTTTACGTAATTTGCTAACTTTACTTTACTTTACTTACTTTATTTATTGTACTTACTTTACTTTACTTACTTAACTTTTTTTACTTACTTTACTTACTTTACTTTACTTTACATACTTTACTTATTTACTTATTTTACTTACTTTACTTAATTTACTTACTTTACTTTACTTTACTTACTTTACTTCCATTACTACTTCTTTACTTTACTTCTTACTTACTTTACTTACATTACTTACTTTACTTACTTAATTTACTTTACTTACTTACTTTACTAATTTACTTTCTTACTTTACTTTACTTGATTTACTTTACTTTACTTACTTACTTATTTACTTACTTTACTTTACTTTACTTACTTTACTTACTTTACTTACTTTACTTTACTTTACTTTACTTTACTTTACTTACTTTACTTAATTTATTTACTTTACTTTACTTTACTTTACTTTACTTTACTTACTTTACTTAATTTACTATTTACTTACTTTACTTACTTTTCTTATTTTACTTACTTTACTTACTTTACTTATTTTACTTACTTTACTTACTTTACTTACTTTATTTACTTTACTTACTTTACTTACTTTACTCTACTTACTTTACTCTACTTACTTTACTTATCTTTACTTACTTTACTTACTTGACTTTACTTACTTTATTACTTTACTTTACTTACTTTATTACTTTACTTTACTTTACATTACATACTTTACTTACTTTACTTTAATTTACTTACTTTACTTACTTACTTACTTTACTTACTTTACTTATTTTACTTTACTTTACTTACTTTACTTTACTTTACATTACTTACTTTACGTAATTTGCTAACTCTTACTTTACTTACTTTATTTATTTTACTTACTTTACTTTACTTACTTTACTTTTTTACTTACTTACTTACTACTTTACTTTACATACTTACTTAATTTACTTACTTTACTTAATTTACTTACTTTACTTTACTTTACTTACTTTACTTACTTTACTTTATATTACATACTTTAAGTAATTTGCTAACTTTACTTTACTTTACTTACTTACTTTTCTTATTTTACTTACTTTACTTACTTTACTTTACATTACATACTTTACCTTACTTTACTTTACTTTACTTTACTTACTTTACTTTACTGACTTTACTTAATTTACTTACTTTACTTTACTTTACGTAATTTACATTACTTTACTTACTTTACTTAATTTACTTACTTTACTTACTTTACTTACTTTACTTTACTTTACTTTACTTACTATACTTAACTTTACTCTACTTACTTTATTTTACCTTACTTTACTTTTACTTACTTTACTTACTTTACTTAATTTACTTACTTTACTTTTCTTAATTTACTTTACTTTACTTACTTTACTTACTTTACTTACTTTACTTTACTTACTTTATTAACTTTACTCTACTTACTTTATCTTAGTTTACTTAATTTGCTTTACTTTACTTAGTTTACTTTACTTTACTTTACTTTACTTACTTTACTTTACTTACTTTACTTACTTTACTACTTTACTTATTTTACTTTACTTACTTTACTTTATTTACTTTACTTATTTTACTTACTTTACTTACTTTACTTTACTTTACTTTACTTTACTTTAATCTGCTTACTTTACTTTACTTTACTCAGTTTACTTAATTTACTTTACTTTACTTACTTTACTTAGTTTATTTACTTTACTTTACTTTAATCTGCTTACTTTACTTTACTTTACTTACTTTACTTTACTTACTTTACTTTACTTTACTTAACTTTACTTACTTTACTTACTTCACTTACTTTACTTACTTTACTTTACTTACTTTACTTCACTTACTTTACTTCTTACTTTATTACTTTACTTACTTTACTTTACTTACTTAACTTACTTACTTTACTTACTTCACTTACTTTACTTTACTTTACTTCACTTACCTTACTTACTTACTTACTTACTTACTTACTTTACTCTTACTTCTCTATTACTTTACTCTACTTACTTTACTTACTTTACTTATCTTTGCTTTTCTTTACTTTACTTACTTTACTTTACTTACTTTACTCTACTTACTTTACTTACTTTACTCTACTTACTTTACTTACTTTACCTTACTTTTCTTTACTTTACTTTACTTACTTATTTACTTTACTTACTTCACTTATTTTTAAATGTTTATTATTCCTAACATGCCACCTAGTGTTGTATCAATCCTAACATATGCCAGCAAGAGTTAGAAAATGTTGTATCAACCCTAACATATGCCAGCAAGAGTTAGAAAATGTTGTATCAACCCTAACATATGCCGGCAAGAGTTGTATCAACCCTAACATATGCCGGCAAGAGTTGTATCAACCCTAACATATGCCGGCAAGAGTTAGAAAATGTTGTATGAATCCTAACATAAGCCAGCGAGAGTTGTATCAATCCTAACATATGCCTGCGAGAGTTATATCAATCCTTACATATGCCAGCGAGAGTTATATCAATCCTTAGATATGCCAGCGAGAGTTATATCAATCCTTAGATATGCCAGCGAGAGTTATATCAATCCTTACATATGCCAGCGAGAGTTGTATTATTCTAATATATGCCAGCGAAATTTGAAAATGTTGTATCAATCTAACTTACGCAAGGGAAATTTGAAAAATGTTGTATCAATCCTAACATATGCCAGCTAGAGTTGTATCAATCCTAACATATGCCAGCAAGAGTTGGAAAATGTTGTATACATCCTAACATATGCCAGCAAGAGTTGGAAAATGTTGTATACATCCTAGCATATGCCAGCAAGAGTTGGAAAAGAACTAAAGATATAGAAAGCATATTGAATGCATTCGAAAATAGATTGCGAAAAATAATGAACATAAAATGGTACGAATTCAGGAGAAGTAATGAAATCAGAGAAATGTCTAGTCAACCACAAGTGACAACTGTTATAAGAAAGAGAAGATGGAGATATGTTGGACACACCTTGAGAAGAAATGATCAAAGAATATCAAAGCAGGCACTGAAGTGGGATACAGCGGGTTCAAAAAAGAGAGGACGACCTAAGGAGACCCTGAAACGATCTTTGCTGAGAGAGGCAAGAAATATTGATCTCAGTTTCATGGTGGACATTGAGCGAGTTACTCAGAATAGAGCGGTATGGAGAAATTGCTTGCAGGCCTATGTAACGTATAACGGTACGAGAGGAATTATTATTACTTACTTAGGTTACTTAACTTACCTTGACAGTACAATGATGTTGTTTACTTGACTTACTTTGACAGTACAATGATGTTGTTTACTTGACTTACTTTGGTTACTTAACTTACTTTGACAGTACAATGATGCTGTTTACTTGACTTACTTTGGTTACTTGACTTACCTTGACAGTACAATTATGCTGTTTACTTTACTTACTTTGGTTACTTAACTTACCTTGACAGTACAATGATGTTGTTTACTTGACTTACTTTGGTTACTTAACTTACCTTGACAGTACAATGATGTTGTTTACTTTACTTACTTTGGTTACTTAACTTACTTTGACAGTACAATGATGCTGTTTACTTTGACAGATTATTAACGTTGAAGAAAACAGAGTTCAACTTTACAAATATATGTACCCGCCCAATCTAACACACAACACACTGGCTGTGATTGGATGCTTCCAACCATTGGGAGCCATCATGCCAATCTCTGAGATGCAATGTCGACTGGCAACCCGTGTCATCAAGGTGAGCTGTCTTCTTCAGTTGTTCTAAGACCTTTTATTGTCGTCACACTGTTACCGGACTGTTTCCCAGTGTCCTGGTTTTTGTACCATGCTGCTCTAGTGAAGTGGGTGGTAGTTTTTTTTCTCTATTTGACAGGATTCTGCTATGTCACCTAACTATCTTTTTCGTGGTCTTCTTCTTGCCTTTTTTCCTGATGTTCTGTTGGAGAAGACTCTATACACTGTGGAGTTTGGTGGCTGAATAACTTCATTCTTTGTTTGTTCATGTAGTTCAAGTAAGGTTCTGCACCAACTTTCTTTCTTATTCTGATATTGGTGACTGCAGTGGCGGCTGGTCATTAGGGGATAGTGGGGCCGGGCCTCACCAAACATAATGTGTAACGTGTATGTATTATTTTATAATTAAAATATAACCTAACCCAAAACCATGATTTTTCGAAAAATTTTGTCTGGCCCTGCCAACAAACGTGATCACGAGCCGCCACTGGGTGACTGTCTATTCAGATGTTCAGTTGTAGAAGACATTGTTGTATAAATTGAAGTTTGGTTGCATTCTTATTAAATGACCAAACTACTTCATTCTTTCTTCTCTATGTAATTCAAGTAAGGTTCTTTCCTAACTTTCTTTCTTATGCTGATGAAGGTGACTCTGTCATTTCTGCTGTTGTTGATAACTTTTCGTAGGCATCGCATTTCACATGCAGTTTTTTTTTTTTTTTACTTTGCTCATTGTCCGTTTTTATCTATGGTAACACAGAGTAGGCATGAACATACTGTTTACAAAATTGTTTTAAAGCCGAAGGATTGACTTAATTGCACCGGGTTTTACCCCATATTGCTCGGTCCCTCTCCGCAGAAAAAGCACCCCACCTGCCGAGAGTATTGCACAAAGCACGAACTCCGTAGCTCCGGTAACAATCCTAGAGGTCTCTGGAAAAAATCCGGTGCAATTGTTGTAGTTTTGGTTTTATTTTTGGGTTGATGTGGTATTCGATGGTTGTTATTCTTATAGTGATGGTAGTGAACAACGACGTTGCAAATCACAGAACACCGTCTGGTCAGACTTCATATAAGTTTATAGATGTTTCATAAGCTTTCCAAAACACGTCCGTCCATTAATCGTGTTTATGTTCATTTCCTTAGGTTTTCCTAACGTTGCTACGCAGTCACTACACAATTCTACGTCAACTAGTTTCACTACGTAAATGTCTCGTTCTAGTGTTGCTATCTGCTATTAACGTGCAGATTTGGTGCGCAAACACTACGGTCAACTAATTTCATATCTACCAACCTATCTATCTAAACTACCTATCTGGCCTGCTAGCTTCAACCTGTGGTTGAGGGACTGGCTGCATGCCTTCTATACAATGAAGTCAATCTGTCGGCTTTAAACCACCACCCTCACTTTATTTACTATGGACATGTCCGGAGTGCAATGAGGATATTCCAAACTGAAACTGTTTATCTCTCTCTTCCAACCAGGGGGTGACTTCTCTGCCTCCCAGGGGTGACATGTGGAATGATGTCAGGAACAAGGAAGCTCTAATGGCTCAAAGGTACACACAGTCACGCAGACACACAATCCAAGTGGATTATATCCAGTTTATGGATGAACTGGCACAGCTGGTGGGATGCAATGTGGATTTCAGTACGTATTATATAAATATGTTATGTTATGTTATGTTATTAGGAGGTCTCTGTGGCTAAGTGATTAAGCCCTTTGCCTTGTGAGTCGAAGGTCGTGGGTTCGAGTTCGGGCCGCGCCGTTCTGTTTACGAGTGCATTTTTTTCCAGTGACGCCTAGGATTGTTGCTTGAGCTACGGAGTTCGTGCCTTGTGTAATACACTCGGCAGGTGGCGTGCCATTTCTGCTGAGAGGGACCGAGCCATCTGGGGTAAAACCCGGTGCAATGAAGTCAATACTTCGGCTTTAAAACCACCCTTTTTATCCGATCGACGTCATGGCACATTGGGCATTCCAATGTGTTCTCTGTCGTCCGTTACAGCAGCCATCTCCAAGTCCACTTGCTCACAGTACCCATGAGAAGTTGGTTACTATATTTTTTCTTCTACCACGAAGACGACACTGTTTGTATATATTATATATATATATATGTGATTGGTTTTGTTTCGTTCATATTTAACCAGAAAAATCATTTGCTCTCTCTTTACTGTAAAGGTTATATGCTAGCCGCTCATTGGTTCTTGGTTTACTCACTCGTGGAGCCATCGAGATATTTTTGCAGAGATTCCTGAACTCAGTGTAGGTGAAATAGAGTCTTATCGGAGACGGACGATAAAATATAGATCCTGTGTTCAAAGCGAGAACGTAAAAGAACCCGTTGCAATTCAATTATCTAGAAGAGTATACTGCAAAGCCGCTGCCACGTCAATTTCATTAGACAAATTTTTGTAATAAAAAATTCTTACCAAATATTTTTACTAATTTCGAAATTACACCTGGGAATCTCATTGAGTCAGTGAGAAAACATGCATGGAGGGAATCTCATTGAGTCAGTGAGAAAACATGCATGGAGGGAATCTCATTGAGTCAGTGAGAAAACATGCATGGAGGGAATCTCATTGAGTCAATGAGAAAACATGTATGAAGGGAATCTCATTGAGTCAATGAGAAAACATGCAAGGAGGGAATCTCATTGAGTCAATGAGAAAACATGTATGGAGGGAATCTCATTGAGTCAGTGAGAAAACATGTATGAATAAAAGTCAATGACTCGTGCCAGACCATAGCTTTAGTTACTGCCATGATTTCCAAAGTGAGACTGCTTTGTAGTCACAGCAAAAGCACCATTATCTTCCTTCACAACATCTGTATCTCAATGAGTATGCTCAGGTAGATTGAAACATGCTGGAATCGGAGACAATGGTTGGAGTAGATGTATAGGTCTAGGCTGACAAAAATCAGTTTTATTTTTATGACAATACATGCAGGTGTAAGAAGAAATAAACGCATCGATAAGCTTGAAAGGTATGGCTTCTGTAAAAAGCGGACGAGCAATGGACCAAGCTGATATTATACATTTCCTAAGGGAGAGAGCTAGGACTGAACATTCATAAGGGAAAGACAAAGATAATGACAATTAACCAAGCAAATCCTGCAGGGAAAGAGGAGTAGGGGAAGGCCTAGGCAGACCTGGAGAAGAGAGCTGGAGGCGGATATAAAGAGGATAGGCAAAACATGGAAAGAATTGGAAGGGATGGCAAGAGAGAGGAAGAGAAGGAAGAAGTTTGTTGAAGACTTGTGCTCCGATGGGAGTTGAAAGGTGATGATGAACCAAGCAAATGACAACTCGATCTCCCTGAGTGAAATCTCACTTGAAGAGATAGAATCATACACATATTTGGGCAGCAATGTAGACAAAGAGGGTGAAACATATATAGATGTCAAAATAAAAATACAGAAGGCAAGATGAGCTTTCATTGCACTGGGAAACATATGGAAGTCTAAAGAAATCAAATCTAGAACAAAAATTCGGATATTTTACTCTAATGTTAAAGCAGTTCTACTGTATGGGTCAGAAACATGGAGAACAACTAAAACAATAACGCATCAATTGCAAACATTCATCAACTGGTGTCTCCGCAGAATAGAGGGAATAAGATGGTATGATAGGGTCACAAATGAGAAACTTATGGAGAGAACAAGACAGATTCCAGTAGACCAAGAGGTTAAAAAAAAGACGCTGGCGCTGGATAGGACCCACTTTGCGAAAATGTGAGGAGAATATAACAAGAAGGGTCCTAGCCTGGAACCCACAGGGACGGCGAAAGAAGGAAGGCCGAGAAATACATGGAGACGAGATTTGGAGGCAGAGATGAACAATATAAAGAAGAGCTGGATTGAGCTGCAGGAGATAGCTAGAGATAGGAAGACTTGGCATGAGTTGGTTTGACGGCTTATGTCCCAATCCGAGTTAAAAAGGCAAAGAGAGAGAGAGAGAGAGAGAGAGAGAGAGAGAGAGAAGGAAGAGAGAACGTGTAAATAATTCAAATAATAGTGGTGAGTCTACAACACTAACTAGACTGCAGGAATACCAAGTCAAATGTGGTGTAGCTAGACAAGAACAATATACTTGTAGCCAAAGAAGAATAGTAAACAAACACAGAACTGGTGTCGCTAGTTGCCACACGCTGAGAGACATACTAAATGAGGAGATCGGAGTACTTATGGACTAACTGGTGTCGCTAGTTGCCACACGCTGAGAGACATACTAAATGAGGAGATCGGAGTACTTATGGACTAACTGGTGTCGCTAGTTGCCACACACTGAGAGACATACTAAATGAGGAGATCGGAGTACTTATGGACTAACTGGTGTCGCTAGTTACCACACGCTGAGAGACATACTAAATGAGGAGATCGGAGTACTTATGGACTAACTGGTGTCGCTAGTTACCACACGCTGAGAGACATACTAAATGAGGAGATCGGAGTACTTATGGACTAACTGGTGTCGCTAGTTACCACACGCTGAGAGATATACTAAATGAGCAGATCGGAGAACTTATGGACTAACTGGTGTCGCTAGTTGCCACACGCTGAGAGATATACTAAATGAGCAGATCGGAGAACTTATGGACTAACTGGTGTCGCTAGTTACCACACGCTGAGAGACATACTAAATGAGGAGATCGGAGTACTTATGGACTAACTGGTGTCGCTAGTTACCACACGCTGAGAGATATACTAAATGAGCAGATCGGAGAACTTATGGACTAACTGGTGTCGCTAGTTGCCACACGCTGAGAGATATACTAAATGAGCAGATCGGAGAACTTATGGACTAACTGGTGTCGCTAGTTGCCACACGCTGAGAGACATACTAAATGAGGAGATCGGAGAACTTATGGACTAACTGGTGTCGCTAGTTGCCACACGCTGAGAGACATACTAAATGAGGAGATCGGAGTACTTATGGACTAACTGGTTCGATGTGCAGTGATGATGATCCAACAAGCAAACCAAATTTACAAAATGTCTTGATGCTCTCCAATTGTAGATAAACAAAGCAAATCTGCGTATGTACACTTATATCATATTCTCTCATTGAACTTTAGTTGATCTTCTCAAACGGGATCCGAGGTTAGCCTTAAGGGTCATGTTCGGACCTGTCACACCATTTATCTACCGGTTATACGGCCCTGGCAAGTGGACCGGCGCACGAGATGCCATCATGAACCAGTGGCGCCGGACACAAGCACCACTACAGACACGACCACTACCATCATCAAAGACAGGCAGTTTGAGCGAAAGTTATTTTAAGATTTGTGTATGTCTTCTTGTTGTATACTTTTGTTTTCCTTTTGTTCTTAAAAATCTTTAAACGAAATTTTATTTAAATAATTTTGTAGTTATAATTTTGCAAGCCAATTAATAACCATCGACAAGCCATAACTGCAAGCAATTAAAACCAATCGACAAAAGCCAATTAAAACCAATCGACAAACGCCCATTAAAAAGGCAAAGACTTTACAAGTCTGGAGCATTCACAAACGAAGATTAACTACGATCTAACATAGATGCAACAAAACAAAACACATAGACCAATGGACCAATTTTAAAGCAAACATTCACCAGAATCTAAAAGAGCTTATAACAACACAATCTTTCTCCTGACATTATTCTCAATGCCAAACCTGGACACTAGCATTAAACAATAGAAAACTAGTCACACGAGATGAAGTGTCTACTGCAAATGTTGGATATCAAGAAGACTAGTCACGACAGAGATGAAGTGTCTACCCAGAATGTTGGGAGTATCAAGAAGAAAACTAGTCACGACAGAGATGAAGTGTCTACGCAGAATGTTGGGAGTATCAAGAAGACTAGTCACGACAGAGATGAAGTGTCTACACAGAATGTTGGGAGTATCAAGAAGAAAACTAGTCACGACAGAGATGAAGTGTCTACACAGAATGTTGGGAGTATCAAGAAGAAAACTAGTCACGACAGAGATGAAGTGTCTACCCAGAATGTTGGGAGTATCAAGAAGAAAACTAGTCACGACAGAGATGAAGTGTCTACGCAGAATGTTGGGAGTATCAAGAAGAAAACTAGTCACGACAGAGATGAAGTGTCTACGCAGAATGTTGGGAGTATCAAGAAAAGAACTAGTCACGACAGAGATGAAGTGTCTACGCAGAATGTTGGGAGTATCAAGAAAAAACTAGTCACGACAGAGATGAAGTGTCTACGCAGAATGTTGGGAGTATCAAGAAGAAAACTAGTCACGACAGAGATGAAGTGTCTACGCAGAATGTTGGGAGTATCAAGAAGAAAACTAGTCACGACAGAGATGAAGTGTCTACGCAGAATGTTGGGAGTATCAAGAAGAAAACTAGTCACGACAGAGATGAAGTGTCTACGCAGAATGTTGGGAGTATCAAGAAGAAAACTAGTCACGACAGAGATGAAGTGTCTACGCAGAATGTTGGGAGTATCAAGAAGACTGGTCACGACAGAGATGAAGTGTCTACGCAGAATGTTGGGAGTATCAAGAAGAAACTAGTCACGACAGAGATGAAGTGTCTACGCAGAATGTTGGGAGTATCAAGAAGAAAACTAGTCACGACAGAGATGAAGTGTCTACGCAGAATGTTGGGAGTACAAGAAGAAAACTAGTCACGACAGAGATGAAGTGTCTACGCAGAATGTTGGGAGTATCAAGAAGAAAACTAGTCACGACAGAGATGAAGTGTCTACGCAGAATGTTGGGAGTATCAAGAAGAAAACTAGTCACGACAGAGATGAAGTGTCTACGCAGAATGTTGGGAGTATCAAGAAGAAAACTAGTCACGACAGAGATGAAGTGTCTACGCAGAATGTTGGGAGTATCAAGAAAAGAACTAGTCACGACAGAGATGAAGTGTCTACGCAGAATGTTGGGAGTATCAAGAAGAAAACTAGTCACGACAGAGATGAAGTGTCTACGCAGAATGTTGGGAGTATCAAGAAGAAAACTAGTCACGACAGAGATGAAGTGTCTACGCAGAATGTTGGGAGTATCAAGAAGAAAACTAGTCACGACAGAGATGAAGTGTCTACGCAGAATGTTGGGAGTATCAAGAAGAAAACTAGTCACGACAGAGATGAAGTGTCTACGCAGAATGTTGGGAGTATCAAGAAGAAAACTAGTCACGACAGAGATGAAGTGTCTACGCAGAATGTTGGGAGTATCAAGAAGAAAACTAGTCACGACAGAGATGAAGTGTCTACGCAGAATGTTGGGAGTATCAAGAAGAAAACTAGTCACGACAGAGATGAAGTGTCTACGCAGAATGTTGGGAGTATCAAGAAGAAAACTAGTCACGACAGAGATGAAGTGTCTACGCAGAATGTTGGGAGTATCAAGAAGAAAACTAGTCACGACAGAGATGAAGTGTCTACGCAGAATGTTGGGAGTATCAAGAAGAAAACTAGTCACGACAGAGATGAAGTGTCTACGCAGAATGTTGGGAGTATCAAGAAGACTGGTCACGACAGAGATGAAGTGTCTACGCAGAATGTTGGGAGTATCAAGAAGAAAACTAGTCACGACAGAGATGAAGTGTCTACGCAGAATGTTGGGAGTATCAAGAAGACTGGTCACGACAGAGATGAAGTGTCTACGCAGAATGTTGGGAGTATCAAGAAGAAACTAGTCACGACAGAGATGAAGTGTCTACGCAGAATGTTGGGAGTATCAAGAAGAAAACTAGTCACGACAGAGATGAAGTGTCTACGCAGAATGTTGGGAGTATCAAGAAGAAAACTAGTCACGACAGAGATGAAGTGTCTACGCAGAATGTTGGGAGTATCAAGAAGAAAACTAGTCACGACAGAGATGAAGTGTCTACGCAGAATGTTGGGAGTATCAAGAAGAAAACTAGTCACGACAGAGATGAAGTGTCTACGCAGAATGTTGGGAGTATCAAGAAGAAAACTAGTCACGACAGAGATGAAGTGTCTACGCAGAATGTTGGGAGTATCAAGAAGAAAACTAGTCACGACAGAGATGAAGTGTCTACGCAGAATGTTGGGAGTATCAAGAAGAAAACTAGTCACGACAGAGATGAAGTGTCTACGCAGAATGTTGGGAGTATCAAGAAGAAAACTAGTCACGACAGAGATGAAGTGTCTACGCAGAATGTTGGGAGTATCAAGAAGAAAACTAGTCACGACAGAGATGAAGTGTCTACGCAGAATGTTGGGAGTATCAAGAAGAAAACTAGTCACGACAGAGATGAAGTGTCTACGCAGAATGTTGGGAGTATCAAGAAGAAAACTAGTCACGACAGAGATGAAGTGTCTACGCAGAATGTTGGGAGTATCAAGAAGAAAACTAGTCACGACAGAGATGAAGTGTCTACGCAGAATGTTGGGAGTATCAAGAAGAAAACTAGTCACGACAGAGATGAAGTGTCTACGCAGAATGTTGGGAGTATCAAGAAGAAAACTAGTCACGACAGAGATGAAGTGTCTACGCAGAATGTTGGGAGTATCAAGAAGAAAACTAGTCACGACAGAGATGAAGTGTCTACGCAGAATGTTGGGAGTATCAAGAAGAAAACTAGTCACGACAGAGATGAAGTGTCTACGCAGAATGTTGGGAGTATCAAGAAGAAAACTAGTCACGACAGAGATGAAGTGTCTACGCAGAATGTTGGGAGTATCAAGAAGAAAACTAGTCACGACAGAGATGAAGTGTCTACGCAGAATGTTGGGAGTATCAAGAAGAAAACTAGTCACGACAGAGATGAAGTGTCTACGCAGAATGTTGGGAGTATCAAGAAGAAAACTAGTCACGACAGAGATGTGAAGTGTACTACAGCAGAATGTTGGGAGTATCAAGAAGAAAACTAGTCACGACAGAGATGAAGTGTCTACGCAGAATGTTGGGAGTATCAAGAAGAAAACTAGTCACGACAGAGATGAAGTGTCTACGCAGAATGTTGGGAGTATCAAGAAGAAAACTAGTCACGACAGAGATGAAGTGTCTACGCAGAATGTTGGGAGTATCAAGAAGAGACTGGTTTAGAAATGAAGATATCAGGGAAAAAGTGGATACAACATCAGTACTGAACTTCATCAAGAAACAACAAATTAAATGGTTCGGACACATAAGCAGCTTACCAACAGACAGTGCGCCTCAAAGAGCAATGCTACTCCGATACAGTGGATAGAAAACAAAAGGCAGTCGACGCAAACAGTGGAACTCAGAAATAACAGAGGCGACGAAAGACACTGTTTATGAAGCGCAACAAAAGCACGTTCTAGAAATCTCTTCTTGTGCTGACGCTGTGTGGCAAAACAAGATTGGAGAAAAGAAAAGAGAATATTTGATGTTTTTTATATCTTGTCTTATCCACATGTGCCGTGAAGCGTTGTGAGGAGTTTCAATTTTCTATCATCTACTACAGGTGTGTAGCATCTGTAGTTGTAGTCTTTGATATCGCGGGATATCTGTGATATTATCTATCCTTCGGGATCTTGGTCTTCCTCGGGCTAGAAGTGTAGAAGAGATCAAGTTCTTAATCCTATGGGAGGCGGACGATAGAATAAAAGTCCCAGATTCAAGTTGAGGACGTGAAGGAAACCTTGATAGTTCCAAATCATCGGCAAATGGAGGCGAAAAAGCCGCTGTCCCGTCAAAATTCCATTGAAAAATGTATAATTCCTACTAAATATTTCCACCATCTTCTAAATCACATTGGGGAACCCTCGTCGCTGCTACGGAGTTTGTGCAATGTCGCTGAGATATTCCTGTGTAAGAAAGATATCAGAGCACACATGGTTACTCACCGAAGTGCAATTATGATGGTTATATCAATCAAAGAATTATTCTTCAATGCAGTCGTGAAATTCTGTTGTTTATTTTTTAACAGAAATATTAGACAGTTATTTTAATGGTAAAACTAGTAAACAAACAAAGCCCTGTAGTTTTACAAAGTACAATAACAATACACAGCAACGTTTCGACCAAAAGGTCTTTATCAAGCAAAAGATAGAAGATAAGTGAAGAAATTCACTTCTAACACGTCACACTACATAGAGTCAGACAATAAATGCCTAATGGTCGTCAATTGACTATTGCTATTGTATATTAGATATGTTGACGTATGTTGGCGTATGTTGGCGTATGTTGGCGTATGTTGACGTATGTTGGCGTATGTAGCCTAAGTGATAGTCAGTGCGATCATAACCCAAGCGTACCTGGTTCAAACTCTGCTGTGGGCAGTTTGGAAGCAAATTCGTTTCCCTTTGATTTTTACAAACGGTAAAAATAGACCCCACCGTTCATAAAGCAATGGCAGACTACTGAACGTATAAATGGTACCTACAAAATCGACGAATCATTTACTGTGGTTGGTGGCTACGTCATGTCACGATTTTCATTTTCATATTATATATGTATTGTTTTTGTATTTTGTAAAACTACAGTAATTTTTGTTTACGTGTTTCGCCATTGCTATATAGTTTCGCCATTGCTATGTAGTTTCGCCATTGCTATATAGTTTCGCCATTGCTATATAGTTTCGCCATTGCTATATAGTTTCGCCATTGCTATATAGTTTTGCCATTGCTATACAGTTTTACTACATTCTTCCATGATATCAATAATACAGTTATTCCAGGATTTTTTTGTGAGCATTTTAAATGCTTTATCATTTTTTAATGAACAATTTATTGTGTGTATATCCAAGAAAATAGATGTCTGCGAAAAATAATGAATATAAAATGGAACGAATTCAGGAGAAGTGATGAAATCAGAGACATGTCTGGTCAACCACTAGTGACAACTGTTATAAGATGGGGAAGATGGAGATATGTTGGACACACCTTGAGAAGAAAAGATCAAAGAATATCAAAGCAGACATTGAAGTGGGATGCAAAGGGTTCAAGAAAGAGAGGACGACATAAGGAGAACCTGAAACGAACTTTGCTGAGAGAGACAATAAATATCGGTCTCAGTTCCATGGAGGAGATTGAGCGAGTTGCCCAGGATAGAGAGGTATGGATAAGTTGCTTTCAGGACCTATGTAACGTATACCAGTACGAGAGAAATTATTATTATTATTGTTATGTCCGAGATGGAATACCATAACAATTTGAGTTATTTTGTCAATGTGCCTTGTTTGTGATTCTATGTCAGTATGGAGATTGGCATGAGGTTTCCTATATTTTAGTACAATTACGGTATTTAGTATACGTTAATGGCCCCACAATCCTAGCTCACTCTATCATTGGAGCATGCACGCCTCTCCATAACTACAAGATAATGACCTCGTTATTCTACCCCACCATCCTAGAACATTCTATCATTGGAGATTAAAATGTGTTTTAAAGCTGAAGGATTGATTTCATTGCACTGGGTTTTACCTCATATGGGTCGGTCCCTCTCCGCAGAAATGGCACGTCACGTGACAAGAGTTTTGCATAAAGCACGAACTCCATAGCTCTGGCAACAATCCTAGGGGTCTCTGGACAAAAATGCATTCGCGAATAGAACGGCGAGGTCCGGATTCAAACCCAAAACCTTCCACTCGCAAGGGAAGGGCGTAATCACTTAGCGACAGAGACCCTCATTACTCTACATTTCATTATTTATTTACTTGATAATAGCTGTACATTGTAAGCGATGATGACAACAGTCTCAGACGTGTGCTGCTACACTTCTCTGTTATGTGTGAAAGTGACTGTAAAGTCAAATCCTCGAACACAATTCCCTACCACAGCTGGGACATACATGAGGCAGTTGTCTCAAACAAGTTGGACAAAAGACAACCCAACAAAACGTGTTAACTTTTACATATTATTATATTTTATTTATTTATTGTAACATAAAAAAACTAATGACATCTATGACATATTTTTTTTAAAAAGAAACATTAAAATAAATTGCTACAAAAATATGCTAAAACTTTTATTGTGTATTGTTTAAAAGTGTCATCTGTTTTACCTGTTGTTCTTCTTGTTATATGTGGATGTCTTTTATTTCTGGAGTTGTGGGTGGATAGATTTGTGGATGGATGGATGAGTGGATATGGTGGAGAGGAAGCTACTTACAAAAAGACTCATATATTAAAGGGGGTTTCTGTGGCGTAGAGGTTAGGTGCTTGCCTCTTGTGCCTAAGGTAACCGGTTCGCTCCCTCGTGGAGCCATCAGAATATTTTCCAAGAGATCACTGGTCTCAATGTAGGTGAGATTTAGTTCCTAGTCCTATTGGAGATGGACGATAAAACGTAGATCCTATGTTCAAATTTGGCACACAAAAGAACCCTTGGCAATCCAAAATCGACAAGAGCAGACTGAAAAGCCTCTGCTCATGCAAAATTCATTCCAAAACCGACAAGAGCAGACTGAAAAGCCTCTGCTCATGCAACATTCATTCCAAAATCGACAAGAGCAGACTGAAAAGCCTCTGCTCATGCAAAATTCATTCCAAAACCGACAAGAGCAGACAGAAAAGCCTCTGCTCATGCAAAATTCATTCCAAAAATTTACAAACTAAATTCCTACCAAATATTTTCACTATCATCTAAATTACACCGGAGACCAACGCCGGTGCTACAGAGTTTGTGCATTGTCACCTGAGATCTTCCTGTGTAAGAAAGAGATTGGAGCACAAATATTCGACAAATTGCAATGATGAAGGCCCTATCAATCAATCATATGTACTCAAACAGATCTACATAGGAAACACTTGTCCAAGGCAGTAGTTTGTAATGAGAGAGCTGATAGGTTGGCTGGTTCATATGTACTCAAACAGATCTACATAGGAAACACTTGTCCAAGGCAGTAGTTTGTAATGAGAGAGCTGATAGGTTGGCTGGTTCATATGTACTCAAACAGATCTACATAGGAAACACTTGTCCAAGGCAGTAGTTTGTAATGAGAGAGCTGATAGGTTGGCTGGTTCATATGTACTCAAACAGATCTACATAGGAAACACTTGTCCAAGGCAGTAGTTTGTAATGAGAGAGCTGATAGGTTGGCTGGTTCATATGTACTCAAACAGATCTACATAGGAAACACTTGTCCAAGGCAGTAGTTTGTAATGAGAGAGCTGATAGGTTGGCTGGTTCATATGTACTCAAACAGATCTACATAGGAAACACTTGTCCAAGGCAGTAGTTTGTAATGAGAGAGCTGATAGGTTGGCTGGTTCATATGTACTCAAACAGATCTACATAGGAAACACTTGTCCAAGGCAGTAGTTTGTAATGAGAGAGCTGATAGGTTGGCTGGTTCATATGTACTCAAACAGATCTACATAGGAAACACTTGTCCAAGGCAGTAGTTTGTAATGAGAGAGCTGATAGGTTGGCTGGTTCATATGTACTCAAACAGATCTACATAGGAAACACTTGTCCAAGGCAGTAGTTTGTAATGAGAGAGCTGATAGGTTGGCTGGTTCATATGTACTCAAACAGATCTACATAGGAAACACTTGTCCAAGGCAGTAGTTTGTAATGAGAGAGCTGATAGGTTGGCTGGTTCATATGTACTCAAACAGATCTACATAGGAAACACTTGTCCAAGGCAGTAGTTTGTAATGAGAGAGCTGATAGGTTGGCTGGTTCATATGTACTCAAACAGATCTACATAGGAAACACTTGTCCAAGGCAGTAGTTTGTAATGAGAGAGCTGATAGGTTGGCTGGTTCATATGTACTCAAACAGATCTACATAGGAAACACTTGTCCAAGGCAGTAGTTTGTAATGAGAGAGCTGATAGGTTGGCTGGTTCATATGTACTCAAACAGATCTACATAGGAAACACTTGTCCAAGGCAGTAGTTTGTAATGAGAGAGCTGATAGGTTGGCTGGTTCATATGTACTCAAACAGATCTACATAGGAAACACTTGTCCAAGGCAGTAGTTTGTAATGAGAGAGCTGATAGGTTGGCTGGTTCATATGTACTCAAACAGATCTACATAGGAAACACTTGTCCAAGGCAGTAGTTTGTAATGAGAGAGCTGATAGGTTGGCTGGTTCATATGTACTCAAACAGATCTACATAGGAAACACTTGTCCAAGGCAGTAGTTTGTAATGAGAGAGCTGATAGGTTGGCTGGTTCATATGTACTCAAACAGATCTACATAGGAAACACTTGTCCAAGGCAGTAGTTTGTAATGAGAGAGCTGATAGGTTGGCTGGTTCATATGTACTCAAACAGATCTACATAGGAAACACTTGTCCAAGGCAGTAGTTTGTAATGAGAGAGCTGATAGGTTGGCTGGTTCATATGTACTCAAACAGATCTACATAGGAAACACTTGTCCAAGGCAGTAGTTTGTAATGAGAGAGCTGATAGGTTGGCTGGTTCATATGTACTCAAACAGATCTACATAGGAAACACTTGTCCAAGGCAGTAGTTTGTAATGAGAGAGCTGATAGGTTGGCTGGTTCATATGTACTCAAACAGATCTACATAGGAAACACTTGTCCAAGGCAGTAGTTTGTAATGAGAGAGCTGATAGGTTGGCTGGTTCTGCCCCCATATCGAGGAGGTCAGTCAGTGGATAGAGCTGACATTGTGAACGCCCTCATAGTGTGGCCACAAAGAGGACTTTCATCTGCTTCTTCAAACGCTCCATATCGACCACTCTTTGTCATTTATATGTGATTTGAGCCGAAGAGAGAGTGTACATTGTGTCATTTATGCGTCTACAGGTAGGCCAGCACATCTGATTTCTGCGACGTGTTTTATTTACTAGGTAGCTTCCTAGGCCCTTACATCAGTCGCATTTTATGAAATTCTGTGTAGGTCGCAGTGTTACTATTCTTTGCTCCCCTTGCGAGCCTCTGCAACACGCTGGCCGGGACTTTCATCTAAACCAAGCTATGCCATCAGCTAGATTGCAAGAGTTTGGATTGAAGATTGAAGTGGCCAAAAAGAACATCACAACAGGTATATGAGTATGCCCATCAATCAACATGGAATTGGTACGGCTAGTCGATATACACTGTTGGAGATATTGCGAAGGAGATCGAAGCACATGTACGGAGCACAATAAAGATATTCCAAACTAAAACTGCTAACCGTATCTCCTTGATATACCCTGATCATTTTTTAATAAGTCTTTTCTTAAATACTCATAAATGGGGTTAACATACATTCTATTTTCTTATCCCTTATCTAAGTCTTATATCCATAAAGAATGACTGTCCTAACATATATTTTGTACATCGGAAGCTTTGTCTTAGTGTCGCAACTAAAACAGCAAGAAAGTTAAAACAAGCTACCAACAGAATTTGGAGCAAAGAATAGTAACACTGCGACCTACACAGCATGTCATATATGCAATCTATGGACAAATCAGAGGAGATACACATAGAACAATAAAAAGAGTCAAGAAAAGCATGGAAAACATTCGAAAACATGCTAGTAGAAGAAGAAAGAACAGCACCAAGACAATATTACAGGAAAGTAAGAGGAATAAGACAGCACAATAAAGAATACAACCCAACAGAAATTTTAAATGACGAAATCTATCTTGGGGCCAAAATTAATATTAGAAAGATGGAAAAAACTACTTTGAAGAGCTACTTAATTGTGATAAAACTTATGGGAGAATAAACTGCTATAACACAGAGGATGAAATAGAGGAATTAGAACCAGAAATACTACTAGCAGAAGTAGAAAATGTAATAAAGTTGGCACCAAAACACAAAGCAACAGGCACAGATGATTTACCTGCAGAAGTCATCAAAGCAGCTGGAGAGGCAGGTGTAAAATGGGTTAGACGAATCTTCCAAATCGCATGGGAGAACCAAGAAACACCAGAAGATTGGCAAACGGCAATAATCACACCAATTTGGAAAAACAAAGGCAGCAAGAAGGAATCTAATAACTATAGGGGAATCTCACTACTAAATCACATAGGAAAAATGTATGCTAAGATCATTGAAAAAGACTAAGACCAACAATTGAAGAACAACTCTCAGAAGCACAAATGGGTTTCAGACGAAATAGAAGCTGTACCGATGCAATATTCACATTAAGACAACTGACGGAAAGTGCAATAGAACATAACAAGACCTGTAGTGTGGCATTCATAGATCAGGAAAAGGCCTTCGACAGAGTCGATAGAAACAAACTATGGGATTGTTTAAGAAAATATAGAATCGGCAAACATCTCATCAAGGTCTGCAAGAGTTTATACATTTCAAATAAAAGTTACATAAGAACAAAAGCCGGAACATCAAAAACATTCATAGTAAACTCAGGAGTTAGACAGGGATGTGTGCTCCCCTCCCTGTTGTTTATAACATACATGGACAACATAAGTAGAGAAGCAGGAATAGAGAAAGAAAATAATATTTCAGAACTTTTATTTGCAGATGACCAAGTACTGATTGCAGAAAAACAGGAATCTCTCTAGAACCATTTGAGCTTAGTTAACATCAAGGGTGAGGAGTACAACATGAAAATAAATATAATAAAGACAGAGACAATGGCAATAAGTAGACAACCAGAAAACCTTACAATAAAACTCCAGAACGTAAACATAAAAAAACCAATTGAAGCCAAATACTTAGGAGCAATTTTCACAGCAGATGGAAGTATCGATAGCGAAATCGGCAATCGTTGCACAAAAGCTAACCAAGTACTGGGACAGTTATCACCACTGTTGTCACATGAAGAGATACCGCTAACAACTAAAGCAAATCTCATAAGAACGATTTTCTGGCCAACACTATGTTACCAGTGTCAAACATGGCTAATAACAGCAGCTAATGAGCGGAAAATCATAACGACAGAGATTAGGTGTCTTAGAGGAGCTGCAGGTGTGACAATAAGAGACAAAATTAGAAATTAAGAAATCAGAAGAAGACTGGATGTGAAACCAGTCATGCAATTCATAAAAGAACAACGGATTAAATGGTCTGGACGCCTGACAAAATGCCCTGGTATCATCTACCACAAAGAGCCACTCAGACAAAGCATAATGAATACAAGGCAAGAGAAAGACCACACAAAAGATGGAGCGACGGCATCAAGAACAGTCTTACAAAAATGAATATCAGCTAACAAAGTGCCTTAAAACAAAACCACACACAAGATCACTACGTTCCCCCTCCCAACACTTCTATAAAGACGTAAATGGTGGAAGAGAAGAAGAAGAAGACCCACAGAACCAAGACAAAGAATACAATGATTACATTAGAATCAAATATTATAAAAGATCAAACAAGTCAATTTCAAAACTGGTCAAGGAATGTATCAACCTTGAAATAAGGCTAACAATTAAATAAAGTAAAGAAGTCATTTGTCATAAAATGTGCTATTTATATATATATATATTTGTCTTGTACCGATATACGTTACAAAGGGCCTGCAAGTAATTTCTCCATACTGCTCTGTACAGGACAACTCGTTCAATCTCTTCCGTGCAATAGAGTACATTATCACTTGCTTCTCTCAGCAAAGTTTGTTTCAGGGTATCCCTAAGGTGTCCTCTCTTTCTTGAACCCTTTGCCTCCCATTTCAATCCCTGCTTTGTTATTCTTTGATAATTTCTACTTGGGTATACGGCACAACATATCTCCATCTTCTCCTTCTTATAACAGTTGCTACTGGTGGTTGATCATACATTTCTTCTCTATATATGCCCAACATATCTCCATCTTCTCCTTCTTATAGCAGTTGTTACTGGTGGTTGATCATACATTTCTTCTCAAGGTATACCCAACATATCTCCATCTTCTCCTTCATATAACAATTGTTACTAGTGGTTGACCAGACATTTCTCTGATTTCGTCACTTCTCCTGAATTCATCACACTTTATTCAACTTACTTTCTATATCATTATGTAGTATATCCTTAGTATTAAATATTGCTAGTTTCATCTTTCTTCTTTCTTGAATACTTTTCCCAGGTGTCATTGCTTATCCAGGGTTTTCTGTCTTTTGTCTTTAATCCTGCGCTACTATTTACTGCCCCCAATAGTGTGTCCTTTATCTTAGTCCATTTGTCTTCAATGTTCTGTTCATTTTCTCCATTGAGTAACTCGAACCTATTCTTAAGTTCGAGCTGATATTCCTCTTTACCTCATTATTTTGTAGTCTTTGACTGTCTATTCGCAGTTGTTCTTTTTAGTATGGTGAATTTTCAATTTCAGTTTCAATTTACCTATGCATAAATTATGATCACTTCCTACATCTGCCCTCTGTATGCACGGACATCCAGCAATGATGTTCTAAATTGTGTATGTATGCACATATGGTCAATCTGATTCCTGGTCACTCCATCTGGTGAGTGCCAAGTAAGTTTATGAATTTCCTTATGTGCAAAGATGGTACCACCAATTACTAAGTTTGACAGCATACATAACTCCGCCAGTCTTTCTCCATTCTCATTCATTGTGTTTATTCCTTGTTTTCCTATAGCTCTCTCTACCCCTACATTATCACTTCCAACCTTGGCATTAAAGTCCCCATTACTACTAACAGATCATGTTTTTGGGTCTTGTTAATTTGATCTTGTAGTTGCTCATAAAATGTGTCTTTCTTATCATCTTCAGCCTCATTTGTTGGTGCATAACACTGCAGTATTGTCATATTGACATGCCTGGTACTGAAGTGGGCTCTAATTATCCGACTCGAGATGGGTTCCCATTCTAACATGCTCTTTGCTACTCTAGGTGTCATCATTATACCCACTCCTTCAAAATGCTTACCATCTTCTCTTCCCGAATATATGAAAGTTAATCCACTAACTACTCTTCTATCTGTTCCAGGCCATCTCACCTCACTTAACCCCAGTATGTCCAGCTCGTATCTCTTCATTTCTTCTGCAATTTGGGCTGATTTTGTAGCCGTGGCCATCGTTCTCACATTCCAAAATCCAATTTTAGTGTGTGTTTTTGAGCCAAGTAATGTACGAGTCGGGTTACTGACTTCCGCAGAAGCAATATTTAATACTAAGGATGCAACAGATGAAATCCAAGCTAAAGAGGAATATAGACTAAAAGACAAGGAAGTGAAAAGAGCAGCTAGAAGAGATAAAAGAGCATATGTCAATCGACTGGCCGAAGAAGGGGAAAAGGCAGCCTAAACTGGAAACAGTAAAAGGCTATACAACACACTAAAACAACTTACTGGAACATTTGTTTCAAAGGGTGGCCCAATCAAGAGCAAAGATGGTAAAGTTCTAACATCAGATACCGAGCAGAAGAAAATATGGGCAGAACATTTTGAAGAAATATTAAATAGACCTGATCCACCAGTACTACTCAAGTTTGACGAAGAGGCAAGAAACAGCTCCCTACCAATTAACGAAGAAATTGATAAGTGTAGCTGAGGTCAAGGAGGCAATCGATTCCTTGATAAACAATAAGGCAGCGGGTGATGACAACATTACTGCAGAAATTCTCAAAGCGGCTGATGATACAACTATTAGCCAGGTGCAAGAACTATTTAATAAAGTATGGGAAGAAGAAACTGTCCCAGATCAATGGAAGAAGGGAATAATTGTTAAGATCCCCAAAAAGGTGATCTCAAAGATTGCAATAACTGGAGAGGGATCACCCTATTATCAGTAATGACCAAGACTTTCTGCAAAATCATTCTTAATAGAATCAAAGGAGCAGTGGACACAACCCTGAGAGAAGAACAAGCTGGTTTTAGTCCTGGGAGAAGCTGCTTAGACCAAATAATTACCCTACGACTAATTTTGGAGGAACATATTGAGAAGCAACAACCACTCATACTAAATTTCATCGATTTTAAAAAGCCTTTGATAGTCTACACAGAATCTCTCTGTGGAATATTCTGAGATGCTATGGAATACCAGACAAAATAATAAACATTACAAAGAGCCTCTATGAGGGTTCACAGTGTGCAGTTCGCACTGATGGTGGACACAGCGACTGGTTTATGGTTGAAACCGGAGTAAAGCAAGGCTGTATTCTATCTCCGCTATTGTTTGGAGTGGCCATTGACTGGGTGATGCGAAAATGTTGCAAGGGGCGAAACTGGCATCGATTGGGTAGAAAATAGTCAACTAGAAGATTTGGATTTTGCAGATGATATTGCCTTGTTAAGTAGAAACAACCAAGATATGCAAAGAAAAACTGACAACTTGTCATCTATAGCATCAAAAGTTGGACTGCAGATAAGCTATGAAAAACAAATATAATGAAGACACCTATGGCAAGTAATGCAGATATCACACTGGAATCTAAAATGATAAAAATAACAGAGCAGTTCACCTATTTGGGTAGCAATTTTGATTGCACAGGAAATGTTAAAAAGAAATTATGATACGAATTGGCAAAGCAACATCAGCTTTTAAAAGTCTAAATAAAATATGGAACTGCAAGTTATATAGTATTAAAACTAAATTACGAATTTTCAATTCAAATGTTGTATCAATCCTAACATATGAAAGCGAGAGTTGGAAAATGACTAAAGATATAGAAAGCAAGTTGAATGCATTTGAAAATAGATGTCTGCGAAAAATAATGAATATAAAATGGAACGAATTCAGGAGAAGTGATGAAATCAGAGACATGTCTGGTCAACCACTAGTGACAACTGTTATAAGAAAGAGAAGATGGAGATATGTTGGACACACCTTGAGGAAAAATGATCAAAGAATATCCAAGCAGGCATTGAAGTGGGATGCAAAGGGTTCAAGAAAGAGAGGTCGACCTAAGGAGACCATGAAGCGAACTTTGCTGAGAGAGGCAGGAAATATCGGTCTCAGTTCCATGGAGGAGATTGAGCGAGTTGCCCAGGATAGAGCGGTATGGAGAAATTGCTTGCAGGCCCTATGTAACGTATAACGGTACGAGAGGAATTATTATTATTATTATGTAGTATATCTATATATACATATATAAAAGGCAGCGTTATGTCAACGTGGATGTGTATCTGTTTCTTTACTTTGCAAACTTTCTGACATGCTATAAAAGTGAAAGTTGGCAAGCTGATACCTTCCAAAATGCGGAAATAGTAAATATTCTAAAACTGGTCTATTGTTATTTCTTTACAACTTAAAATCAGACTTATTTGCAAGCATGTCACAAAGAGAAAATACTGGGTTGATCTCTCTCTCTCTCGCGATCCCGATCTAGACTGATGAACCAACTTTTATCATAAATTTTACCTTGGTTTTGAGGGACTCCGTTCCTCCGTACAGCTTTTCACGAAGCTCTGTGTTTTGTGGCCAGGTTTTGTTTCTTAAACCTGCTATCCGTTGACAATCCTGCAGAATGTCCACCTTTTTGTATGGGCACAGGCTAGTTGTGCCTATTTTAAATTTGTTGTACATGTGGGCGCGTAGCTTGTTGTGGCCGGAACGGAGGCGAAGTATGGCAACTTGTTCGCTACGAGACAGACCATAGTATCCGTCACTATTCGAATGCTGGGGATGGTCTTTTGTCCACTTGTCTCTGTAGTGCTAACCGATGGTTGTTCGGGCTTCCTCATAACTGATCTCGTGATCAGTCTGAGGTAGTCGCCCGCCTTGTTTAGCTAGTTTGTCGGCACTTTCGTTTCCCCTTATATTACAGTGTGATGGAATCCACTGAATGACGGTGTGTTTGAGTGAGCGCGTTAGTTCATCGAGGGTCGCTTTGAGCTCATTCAGCTCTGTTTTGCCTACACTTTTGAGTGCCGTGATGACCGATAGAGCATCGGTGAATATCACGACCTTGTTGCGAGAGGTGCCTCTTCTCTACAGGATCATTTCGGCCGCTGATCTTATTGCCTCCGCTTCTGCTCGGTAGTTATTCGAGTATTTGCCCGTGGCAATTGATTTTGTGACTGTCACTTTCTTTGATAGTTTAAGCACTATTCCTCCTCCAACATCGCTGATTGCGTTCCTGGCCGACCCTTCGTGTACACGTGTGTCCACTTATTTTCAGGGTATTCTGTCGATATGTACTGTTCTGTGGCCGCTCTTCTTTCGAAGTTTTCTTGCTGCCCTTTTTTTAGTATGCCATGGATTTTGTCCCTTAGTTCTGGCATTATGGTTTTCCACGACGGGCACTTATCAGTTGCCGAGATTGGTTTGGTTTTGTATTGTGCAAGGACCGGATGGTATGCGGTCAGTGCTTTAGCGATTTTTGCGAAACTAGTTCTCTGTATCCTGCTCCTTTCGAATTCGTACATTCTTTCATGCATAGGGTGGGAATCGAGCCGTTTAAGTTTTTCGGCTAATACTAAGACTTTTCTGTCCCTTCGGTCTGACATTAGTTGGATGCCTATGATTGTTTCCATCGTCTTGATAGGCGTGGACTTCATGGCCCCTGTGATAATGCGCATTGCACGGTTCTGACTATTGCTTACTTTGGCGAATTGTTTATTGGATGCATTACTCCACGCTGCAATGCCGTACTCCAAGACCGGTCGCATTCTACCGGAGTAGAGCGTTTTAAGCACTCTGGTGTTTGTTCCCCACTTGGATCCTGCGAGTTAACGCATCATTGTGAGTCCGTGTCTCGCTTTTGCCGTAGCATTTTCAATTTGAGCGCACCAAGTTAGTTTTCGATCGAGTGTGATTCCGAGGTACGTTGGGGTCTTGTTTTCTGGGAGATCATGCCCATTGACTTTAAGTTTAATTTTGTGGTTCTGGTTGTTCTGGGAGAACACAGTGTAAGTGGTTTTAGACGCATTTATGCTCATATTCCACTTTTTTGTCCACACTTCCAGATTATTTAACGTAACTTGTAGTCGATTTGTTGCTGTGGGCATTGACTTTTCCCTCGCCCATATTGCCAGGTCGTCGGCATACATAACAGTTTGTACTCGCTCTGGTAGGCATGTGGCTACGTCATTGACAAAGATATACTGGGTTGATCTGAGAGAGCCGCTACTGTAGGAAAACTTCACTAGCCAACCACAAAATAAGACAAGTATTGTTTCAACCACAAAATAAGACAAGTATTGTTTCAACCCTAAAATAAGACAAGTATTGTTTCAACCCTAAAATAAGACAAAGAATGCATAGAGCTAGCAATTATGGTGCGACCCATTGTCTCGGTGGGACGTGAGTATATGCCTACAGACGACTCGTACCTTGTTAGTTCTTACGATTCTTTTGCATTTTTCATCGGCCATGAGAGACGTGCAGATGCACCCCACTACTTATATCAGAGTAGCTTTCCCTCAATCTACACTAACTTAGCAATTCAGAGCGGTTGTCTGTTTCCAGGGTCACCATGAGGAGGTAGGGTTGGGTTTTGATCAGTGACAGCTCACTGACCCTGGCTTGACGTTATTCCTATGATTACACCTGTGACTTCGATAAGATCATTAGAAGCCACATATATGGTTTTACAGAAGAATGCTGATAATTCAATGGACAGCGCAGATAACAAATAATGATACAGAGACGCGGCTGCATCAGGCGGCACCATAAGGGAGCGATATAAGCAACCAAAGCACAATTACAATTGAAGGTTATTTTTAAGGAAAACCATTTGAGTAGCGGCATTTCGAAGACTTGCATCATACTGAGAAAATATACCGCACGGCCCTGAACACGATCGCCTACGCCGGCAGGAAGGGCACTTGATTGATTGGTCGTTTATTACGAGGCGCATTGAAAAGTAATACCTCCAAGTCCATAACTTTGTTAATATACATAATTTACAAATGAAACATACATTTTCAGAAAGCTTGAGATGTCCACTACACAATAGAGTCATTATTTTTCGACATAGTCACCTCCACGTTCCACACACACACGCCAACGTCGAACTAGTTGTTGCATCCCGTCGAAGAAAAATCTGATGACATCAGGCGTGTCAGGAACACCTGATGCGATATGAACGAGAAGGCGATGACTTTATCTGCCGAATTGTCACTGGCGATGAGTCATGGGTGCATCATTACGACCCTGAAAACAAGCGCCAGTATGGAATACAGACATAAAAACTCACCAACCCCAAAAAATTCAAAACTGTCGCGTCAGCGGGAAAAGTTTTGATGACCATATTTTGGGACTGCCAGGGCGTAATCCACACAGAATTTTTGGAACTCGGCAATACTGTCAATTCTGATCGGTATGTGGAAACGATGAAGAAACTACGGGCAAGACTGCTACGTGTTCGTCCTGGAAAACACGCAGTCCTTCAACATGACAATGCTCGTCCACACACCAGTTGACAAACAGCGGCAGCATTAGAGCGTCTCAATTTTGATGACATTTTAGCGCACCCACCATATAGCCTCGATTTGGCACCTTGTGACTTTTTCCTGTTCCCAAAGCTCAAGGAACATCTCAAGGGAAACAAGATATGCTTCTGACGAGGATGTGGCAGCAGATGTGCAAACCTGGCTTCGTGAAAAATCATCAGATTTTTCTTCGACGGGATGCAACAACTAGTTCGACGTTGGCGTGTGTGTGTGAACGTGGAGGTGACTATGTCAAAAATAATGACTCTATTGTGTAGTGGACATCTCAAGCTTTCTGAAAATGTATGTTTCATTTGTAAATTATGTATATTAACAAAGTTATGGACTTGGAGGCATTACTTTTCAATGCGCCCTCGTATATATCACAGATTTGCGCATGTACTGATGGTGCTCATTACATATATCAATCAAATCTGTCAAATTGCCAACACTAGTGAAGAGAACAACCTTGGGGAGATTGTGCAAGACATAGGGCGAAGATGGTGGATGGTCTCGTGGTTAGAAAAAAGATCGACTTCAGAACTGATTAACAGTATCGATAGAGAGAGAGAGAGAGAGAGAGAGAGAGATAGAGAGAGAGAGAGAGAGATGTGGAGAGACGTGATCGCCAACGACGGTGGGCATTGATTGGTGGTTTATTGTAAATAAAAAAAGATTTGCGCATGTACTGATGGTGCTCATTACATATATCGATCAAATATGTCAAATTGCTAACACTAGTAAAGAGAACAACCTTGGGGACGTCTTAACGAATTTCTTTTTGTAGACGACCAAACAATCATATCAACAACAGAGGAACAGCTACAGCAACATATTAGCAGACTCCAGTTAGCGTGTAACGAATACAATATGAGAATAAACATCGAAAAACTGAAGTTATAACATTCGCTAGAGAGAAAAACACTACCAATATCTCCATCGACAAAAGCCCAGTAAAACAAATCAAAGGCTTTACATACCTAGAGAGCAGGTCTTCAGCAAACGTAAGAATAACTAACTAAATCCAACATAGATGCAATAAAGCAAATCATACACTAGGACGGGATCAAAGTCGTGTGGCGGCAACATGCGCCAGGGTTAGTGAAAGGGCAATAACCAAGACCCTGTCCCCTACCTCCACGTGGTGACCCTGGAAACAGACTTTGGTTCCGGTCTGGCTAAGGGGGTAACAGGGATCAAATGAGAACCGCAGGTAGTGGTGGCAGTGCAGGCAAGGAAAAGCAAAACAGGTCCAGAAAACCCTGAACAATACACGCATCTCCTGGCCGATGTCCGAAACAACTTGCCCAAGTTGCCAAAAAATAATAAACAGCAGTGAATGAGTCGCCTGCGAGCGAATACAAACTCTCCTGGAGTACCGCACCAAAATTAAAGGGATGAGAGGTGCATAAAACCGTGCAAGGTACTGTTGCGATAACAAATAACATCCCCGGAATAATTGTGGAGGGTGATGCTTTAACGGAACTGCCATCCTTGGGACAACCGGGCAAGGTACTGTTGTAGTCACAACTAACATCCCAGGAAGAACTGGGGTGGGTGATGGTGGCGATCGCAAAATCTCAGTTGCGTTGCTAGCGCCGATTGAAACGACCCTCTACATTATTTGTGCTCGGCCCCAGTCCGGTGTTTCCCGAGGCTTGGGAAAATGCGAAGTAGAAACTGCAAATTGCCACGTACCGACGCGCGCCTCGAAAAGGCTGAGAATGTTCATACTCCGGAACAAACTCAAAGTGGACAGTAAAGTAGTGCCGACAATGAAAAGATCTGACAGTCTGTCCGGATCCGAACATTGGCGAAGGCCGACACTTTACATCGTCTGTTATACGAGTAAAGGCGCTGTCTGAGGACAAGTTTATAAGCCCCGTGAAATGTTTCTAATCCGGAACTACCTCACAGTCAGAAAGGGCATAACAGTAGTAACTCGCTGTTTGCCGTAGATCACAATGCCCAAATATACGGCTAAAAGCTGATCGAAAAGGCGAAGATCCGGGCCGAAATAGTCGGCAGAAAGGATTGCACCCTAGGGATAGCTACCCTAGTAAATCAAAAGCTGGCTGAAACCGAGTGGGCGAATCTAGTCACCATGACGCATAATCGTTCAACGTAGATCAAGCATTCTTGTCAAAGGACCAATTATATTTCACAAAAAGAATAATAAAATTGGCCGTGAAGAATGATCGAGAGAGAGAGAGCGAAACACTAGTACAATTGTCATGAATCTTAAAATGCAAACATGTCACCATGAACACAAAATGAGCATTGTTCAACCCAATCTTTCTCCTACATTATACTATCAAGGAAAGACCTGAACGCTGACATCAAATGATAGAAGAAAACTTGTCACGACAGAGATGAAGTATCTACGCAGAATGGTGGGAGTAACAAAAAGAAACCGATCTAGAAATGAAGACTTTAGGAAAATAGTGGACACAACATCAGTACTGAACTTTATCAAGCAACAATCAAATTAAATGATTCGGCCACATCAGCAGGACACAACATCAGTACTAGACTTCATCAAGAAACAATCAAATTAAATGGTTCCCCCACATCAGCAGGACACAACATCAGTGCTAGACTTCATCAAGAAACAATCAAATTAAATGGTTCCCCCACATCAGCAGGACACAACATCAGTACTAGACTTCATCAAGAAACAATCAAATTAAATGGTTCCCCCACATCAGCAGGTTACCAACAGACAGTGAGCCACAAGGAGCAATGTTACTTCGATACAGTGGATACAAAGCAAAAGGCCGGACACGCGAAAGGTGGACCTCAAAGATAACAGAAGCGACAAAAGACACTGTTTATGAAGCGCACACAAAAGACCGTTATATAAATCTCTTCTTACTCTGAAGTTATGAGCCAAATCAGGACTGGGAAAAAAAAGAAAGACAAAGCGCATGGAGATGCTCGCTCCATTTGTCTCTTTTTTCGACCTGATGTCAAAAATCAAAGCAGAATTAGAGAATAGACTTATGGTTCGTAGATACAAATTGCAAACCAAAAATGCGCGACAAAATTGTGCACACTGTTACACACAAAATAGTGCGGCGGACTATACACACAAAGCATGGCTGAATGTCAATCAACGGTTTCAAACAATGTCAAGTTCTGTTATGCAGATTTGAAATGTTATGGTATATATCTATATTTATATATATGCGTGTAGTGGACACACTGTCTTGGAGATGTTTAATTCTTTTATGAAATATGTAAATATAGTTCTTTATCGCGACTACACTTGAGTAACAGGACAATGTTTATCTGACTAACGGTTAAATATACATTTTTGTATCATATTATTCAATTAAATATCAATAGAAAAGAAGATGCTGTAAATATATCACCATTTATTTCTGACGTGGATATGATTCTGTTGTTGAACGGTTGCCACATTGGCGTTGGCTAAGACCAGATTTGAGAAAGTTTGTATTTTACATGGAAATAAGGAAAACCTACAAACTATGACTTTATCCCATAAATTCTCGATCAACATTATTTATCTGACTTTTGTTATTCATGGATGTCTTTCAGTTTGTAGCACAGGCTGGTTTGGAAACGACTGTAAATTGAGATGTCGCTGCACCACTAATTGCGACAACAATGGTAATTGTCAATCTGGAGGTAAATGTGTATCTGACTGGATAGGTTTAGCTTGTCAGTACAGAGATGCAGCTCGAGATACTTCTGTCAGTTCTACACCATCTTACTTGGTAGATGCAAATGATAATACTTGTTCACCAACTACTTCAAGCACTTTTCTTTCTTTTACCCTGTCACGAGCTATTCCCTTCACTTGGATGCAACTGGTTGTGAATCTAGCAAGTAGTCTTCAAATGTTTCGTATCATGTTTAATAATAATACCCAGAGGTGTACAGACCAGGCTTGGTATATTATGTCTTCCAAAACAATCGTTATTGAATGTAACTTTACTTCACGCATCAACCAGATTTCTATTACTGGTTCTATTGTTGGACGCTTGTGTAGTTTAAGTATTGCTGGTGGCAGGAATTGGGCTGTTAAACAGTACACCAACCAGTCATCTCACTATCTCGAAGGTGCTTTAATATGGCCATCGAGTAATGCTGTCGACGGAGACCGCAACCCCGTAATGCATGACATGTCTTGCACACACACAGATAGGTCTACAACACCTGCCACATTCTTTTTATCGTTCTCAACTTCTCTCCTCTTGCATACAATTAAATTGTTCAACAGAAATATAGCTCGTGAACGTTTGCAACGGTTTATATTGAAGACATTCAGATCTGATGGCTCAGAAATAGAAACATACACAGAGCCTGGGAATGATTGGGCGTTGTATATTGTTCCATTAACACGTACAAATGAACATATCAAGCATTTAACAATAAAATCTTTCCAGCGTGAACATATTTTAGGAATATGTGAAATAGAAACTTTTGGAGACCAAACTTGTCCTCCTGATCTATATGGACTGAGCTGCACAGAAGACTGTGACTGTAACCCTGGGCAGTTATGTTCTCCCTACACTGGGGTATGTACTATAGACTGCCCTATTAGGTTTTATGGACTTAACTGCCAATATCGGTGCCTACAACTGCAACTTGGGTGGACTTTGTAAACGCAAATTAGGAACCTGTTTTGGATGTAACGCAGGTTTCAAAGGCATATTCTGTGATGAAGATTGTCCTTCGGAATGTTTGGAACTGGTTTGCTCCCGCCCAACCGCTGCTTTATGCAACAATGTGAATCAGATACTGGATTATGTCGTGAATGTATAAGTGGGTTTTATGGACAAGACTGTTCCCTGTCCTGTCCTCAAGATTGTCCAGATTCAATTTGTCAAGCTAGAAATGGTGATTGTGGGGCTTGTGCTACTGGATTTTATGGATTAACATGTACAATCCCATGTCCAGAACATTGTCTTAATAGGGAATGCAATTCTTTAGACGGTGTTTGCTTGGCTTGTGAGATTGGATATTACATGGATAGATGCACACATACATGTCCACAAAATTGTCAGAGTAACTTGTGTCTTGCTTCAAATGGAACATGTAACTCTTGCAAACAGGGATTTTATGGAGACAAATGTCTATCTTCTTGTCCAATCAATTGTTTAAACAATCTTTGCAATCAAAACGGTTCATGTTCTACTTGTAAAACAAGATTTTATGGAGAAACATGTTCAGCACCCTGTTCTACAAATTGTGAGAATAATTTATGTCATGCTGCAAATGGATCGTGCATTTCATGTAAAACTGGGTTCTATGGAGAGAGATGCACTTCTTCCTGCCCCATTCGTTGCAGCAATAACAGATGTGAGAAGATAGGTGGTAACTGTTTGGCTTGTTCCATTGGATACTTTGGATATAAATGCTTGCTACAGTGCTCAGATAAATGTATGGGTCGAGTGTGTAATGTTCTTAATGGTACCTGCAACTCGTGTCTTGTTGGATTTTACGGACAGAGATGTGCTATGCCCTGTCCTGCAAAGTGTAGGAGCAATACATGCAATATGATAAGTGGTGACTGTGTGGCTTGTGTTCCAGGATTTTACGGTTATAAATGTTTATCAGCCTGTCGTGCTAACTGTCCAAACAATATCTGCCATTATGTACATGGTACTTGCAGCAATTGCTATACAGGGGTTTATGGTGAGCTATGTTTAACTCCATGTCCACAATTCTGTTACCAAAATTCCTGCAACCAAACTGATGGCACCTGCTCAGTCTGTGCTTCTGGATATTTTGGAGAGAAATGTTTGTCGCCTTTCTCAAACTGTCAGAACAATAGGTGTGAAAAGAAAATGGTACATGTTTGAATTGTGTCAGTGGATTTTATGGACATAGCTGTTTACATTCGTGTCCTGATAATTGTAAAAACGGTGTATGCATTCCTGTAAGTGGTGTATGTACCACTTGTAATAGTGGATTTATAGGAGAGAAATGTTTGACTCCGTGCTCTGAGAATTGTTACAACAATTCATGCTCTCCCGTCGATGGATCCTGCCTCGTGGCTTGCAAAGATGGTTTTTATGGAAAGAAATGTTTATCTAACTGTCCTACAAACTGTAAGGATGACAAATGTCATTTCTCAGAAGGTACTTGTCTGACTTGTGACAACGGATTTTATGGTAAAATTTGTGACAAGACTTGCCCTGAAAACTGTGAAAACAGTTTATGTAATTCCACAGATGGCAGCTGCAACTTGACACTGGATTTATGGACAAAAATGTTTGCATTACTGTTCTAAAAATTGTCTAAACTCTGTGTGTCATGCTGATGGTAAATGTCTGGACTGCAATACCAACTTTTATGGCGATCAATGTTTAATATCTTGTCCTACAAACTGTGAATCTGGTCAATGTGACGCCATGAATGGTTCTTGTATATCTTGTAATGAAGGGTTTTTTGGACATTATTGTTTAACTTCCTGTCCTGAAAACTGCTTGAATAATAAATGTGATGGAAACCGTGGCAACTGCGCATCATGTGTCAGTGGATTTTATGGCGACAAATGTTTAATAAGATGTCCAGTACATTGTCAAAACAATGAGTGTGATTTCACGCACGGTATTTGCTCTTCGTGTGACGATGGATATTATGGAGGCAAATGTTTAAAGAACTGTTCGAGTAACTGCGAAAACATTATATGTAATCAAATGAATGGTACCTGTTCACCGTGTATAAATGGCTTTTATGATAGGTTGTGTTTAACTCCATGTCCAGTCAACTGTGCCGACGATGACAACAATAAATGTAACCATGTTGATGGGTCGTGTGGGGCATGTTCTACTGGATTTTATGGACATAAATGTAACATTCCTTGTCCAATTCACTGTATGGATAACAGATGTGAAAGGACAACAGGTACTTGTTTCAACTGTGCTCATGGGTTTTATGGATACAAGTGTTTGACCCCATGCCCCAACAATTGTGAGAACAGTCAGTGTGATATCACAACCGCGTCTGTGGGGTTTGTAAAGCGGTCATTATGGAGATAAATGCTCCAAGGCATGTCCTGAACATTGTGAAAACAATACTTGTGTCATTGATGATGGGACTTGTATTTCTTGTGAGAATGAATATTATGGAGCGAGATGTAGTGTTACTTGTTCTATAAACTGTCTGAACAAAGCATGTGACCACGCAGACGGAAAGTGTTTTTCTTGTGAGAGTGGGTTCTACGGAGAATTATGCTCAACAGCCTGTTCTCTTCAGTGTGCAACTAATTCTTGCAGTGCTGCTAATGGTGAATGCACACCTTGTAAAAATGGATATTATGGTGCTCAGTGTACAGAGAGCTGTAGTTCGAACTGTAAGAACAGAGAGTGTGATTCCGTATCTGGAAACTGTCTTACTTGCAATACTGGATTTTATGGAATCAAATGTGTAACAGCATGTGCTAAAAACTGCAAAGACAACAAATGCAACGCTTTAACTGGTAATTGCTTTGACTGCAACAAGGGTTTCTTTGGAACAAAATGTTCATATCCTTGTCCCACACAATGTAAAGACAAGAAATGTTCTGCCACATCTGGCAAATGCTACTCTTGTAATTATGGATTTTTGGAGAAAATGTACAAGCCCATGTCAAAAACTGCAACGGTAAAATCTGCCATGTCAGAACAGGTACATGCACATCCTGTGTGACTGGATATTATGGTGAGACATGTTCAAGTGCGTGCCCAAAGAACTGCAAAGGTCGGGTCTGCAATATGAAAAATGGTACATGCACATCCTGTGTGCCTGGCTATTATGATGACAAATGCCTAGCTTTATGTGGATTGCAGTGTAAAAACAAAATCTGCAATAAACTCGGTATTTGTTATTCCTGTAACATCGGTTATTATGGCAATCAGTGTTCAAATCCCTGCTCAATAAACTGCAGGGGTAACATTTGTCATTTCCAAAGTGGTAACTGTGCAGAGTGTATAGATACATTTTGGGGAGAAATGTGTTTGATATCCTGTCCTAAATTCTGCAATGGAAGTTACTGTATGCCAAACAATGGTAGCTGCACGTCTTGCCAGGATGGATTTTACACATCGGGGTGTAATGTGTCGTGTGTAGGGAACTGTATCAGAGATATATGTGACATGACGACTGGTCAATGCACACACGGTACTGTAGCAGACAGTTCTCATATTTTTAATGTTTTCTTAATTCTGTTACTGGTGGTATTGTCGTCAGTTTTATTTCTCTTCTGTCGTAAAAGAGACAATCAACTAGATACACAAGAAGGCCAAAATGAAGCACTCTAGAGAAACATATGGACTGAAAGTCAACAGTCATTGTCAGATATCTAAACAAGAGAAGACAGACAGTGTTAGATATCTAACAAGAGAAGACAGATAATGTCATATATCTAACAAGAGAAGACAGTGTCAGATATCTAACAAGAGAAGACAGTGTCAGATATCTAACAAGAGAAGACAGTGTCAGATATCTAACAAGAGAAGACAGTGTCAGATATATAGCAAGAGAAGACCGACAGTGTCAGATATATAACAAGAGAAGACAGACAGTGTCAGATATCTAACAAGAGAAGACAGTGTCAGATATATAACAAGAAAAGACAGTGTCAGATATATAACAAGAGAAGACAGACAGTGTCAGATATATAACAAGAGAAGACAGACAATGTCATATATCTCAATAAATAATATAGACAGTGTCAGCTATCTAACTAGAGAAGACAGACAGTGTCAGATATATAACAAGAGAAAACAGACAGTGTCAAATATATAACAAAGAAGACAGGCAGTGCAGATATCTAACAGAGAAGACACACAGTGTCAGGTATCTAACAAAAGACAGTCAGTTATCTAACAAGAGAAGAAGACAATGTCAGATATCTAACAAGAGAAGACAGACAGTGTCAGATATATAACAAGAGAAAACAGACAGTGTCAGATATCTAACAAAACAAAACAGCCAATGACAGATATCTCACAAGATAATATAGACAGTGTCTGGTATCTAACAGAGAGACAGACAATGTCAGATATCTAACAAGAGAACACTGGCAGTGTCAGATATCTAACACGAGAATACAGACAGTGTCAGATACCTAACAAGATAAGATAATGTCAGATATCTTACAAGAGAAGACAGACAGTGTCAGATATCTAACAAGAGAAGGCAGACAATGTCAGATATCTAACAAGAGAAGACAGTGTCAGATATTTAACAAGAGAAAACAGTGTCAGATATCTTACAAGAGAAGACAGACAGTGTCAGATATCTAGCTAGAGAAGACAGTATCAGAAATCTAACAAGAGAAGACAGACAGAGTCAGATATCTAACAAGATAAGACAGTGTCAGATATAAACAAGAGAAGACAGACAGAGTCAGATATCTAACAAACAGAAGACAATGTCAGATATCTAACAAGAGAAGACAGACAGTGTCAGATATCTAACAAGAGAAGACAGACAGTGTCGGATATCTAACAAGAGAAGACAGACAATGTCATATATTTAACAAGAGAAGACATATAATGTCATATATCTAACAAGCGAAGACAGACAATGTCAAAATCTAACAAGATAAGACAAACAGTGTCAAATATCTAACAAGAGAAGACAAACAGTGTCAAATATCTAACAACAGAAGACAGTGTCACAGGTATCTAACAACTGAAGACAGGCAATGTCAGTTATCTAACAAGAGAAGACAGACAATGTCAGATATCTTACAAGAGAAGACAGACAGTATGACAGATTTACAAAATTAATAATTTTATAATATAACAATTCAGTTACAAATTATAACATTTAATTCTCACGTAACAAATAATTTTAATTTGATTCGTTCAATATTTCAACTAAGTCTGTTACTATAGATTTTTTAAATTTCATTTTTCTGATTAATTTTGCGTTATTTATTCATAATTACGATTAATAACAACTTTTGTATTATCTTCTTACACGTTATCAATAATATTTTCACAAACTATAACTTTATGAGATGTTTCTAAGTTATTAATGATATCATTTCTTTTCTTTTTTGTTCTTGATATCATTTCTTTTCTTTTATTATCACAAAATTCTTTTATTTATAATTATCTAAACTTGTTGTTGAGTTTTCTTCTTCTCAGAACAAATTATGTTTTATTAATTAAAAAAAAAAGAGAAATATTTCATGATGTTTTTGTTATTTCTTTTATTGAGAAGTTTGCCAGTGTCAAAATTGTTGGTTTGATATACTCAAGATTTGACTGTATAGTTTTAGTTTAGTTGTCAAATCATTATCACTACACATTGAACTAGTTAGTTTATAAGTGCTCCGATCTCTTTCTCAGTATGTCTCTCAGCGTGTGACATCTAACGACAATAGTTCTATGTTTAATATTCTTCTTTGGCTTCCAGTATAGTGATCTGATCTAGATACACCACATTTAATTGGTATTTTACAATCTGGTTACGGTTGCAGATTCAACCCCATTCTTTTAATCGTTTACACATCCTCTCTCCATTGGGAAATTGAGAATATCATCCGGGTTTATTTCTTGGCAGATTTCTATGTCAGCCGTACTTGCAATATTATCGGCACAATTATTTCCCCTTTCATCAAAATAGACCCCATCTTGCCCCACCCAGAGTAGCTTGCAAATGAAAATCTGGCCAACAGGAACAACCCATTAGAACAAACTATGGGGGGCGGTGAAGACCTGCTGGGCACAGCACTATTTATGACACATACAGGAGTAGTCGCATAGTAAAAGTTGATAGCAGAAGATTTACGCTTACATGTCCTGGCACTAAAATGAAACTGATATTGTCAGTCTAGACCTCCTTAGAGACTTTAGGCTTGTCTTCAATCCTAGCCTTTCTCAATTTTCCTGAGCAGACCCATTGCGTCATAAAACATTCATGGATAAATCTGACTAGCCAGACCATCGCTTTAGTTACTGCCATAATCTCCATAGTGAGACTGCTTGTAGTTATAGCAAAACCACCACTATCTTTTTCCACAACCTCACCTCATCTGAGCAATGAAATCCCATGAGCTCTGCATGTGTTGAATAACTGACACATCTGTATAAATGATTATATCGTTCTCAGAAATTAACGCCTGAATTTCTACTTTCTTGTCTGCATGCTTTATCAAATCTGATACATACTGAAAATGATACATTGATTTCTTTTGGCATCTTTTCAAATCACTATTACACATCAGAAATCTTTATGCACAGAGCCATTAAAATTCGATCATGTTATGAAAATAGTATATCCCTTTCGGCACCAGCACTTCAGGAAAAGTCACTACTGAATTCCCAGGGCAAGGGAAATAACTCTGCAGCAATGAGAAGTGTTTGTGAAATAAAAAACAAATACAATTTCTAATCAATATTTGTGATTTAAAGTTCAATTTACAGTTAAATGGATGATGTACTAAATTGTGAACATGTATGTTGTCAATGCAAAACAGGTTGTATTAAAAAATTATACAAGTGAAGAAATAAAAGATGAATGACAGTATTGAAAGTATGTTTCACTCAAAATGTCAAGTTTTATTGATGATAAATGTAAATTGAAGGTTGAGAAGCAGTCTCCTTACAGAGGGTTTAATTTACAGGTCAGGCAGCTATTACTGGTTTCCACACATCTTCGTGATGCATTCCTCATCTACATTTAGAAACATTAACTGCAGGTCCACTTTCTGTCAAACAGTTGAGTCGGTTAATGGTTGGCCTGAATGAGTTTAATCAAGCCTGTAGTTGCTGGGTGGTGGCTTGCCCTTTGAAGCATGCATGTTTGTCTGGGCATGAGGCCCTCCCTACAATCAAGACAGCAGTTCAGAGGTTCAACATTGCACGTGTCCATATTGTCCTCATATAACGAATTTTTAATTAACATTGATGTACAAATGTTTGCTGATACTTTCAAATCTTTTTCTTGATATTTGACAAAGCAGGCACATTCAACAACAACAGTGTCAACAGTTCATCAGTAAAACAAAATATTCTGTGGTAAAGTAACTGGTGAGTTCCACACATATAGTTTACATAAAGAAACATTTTGCTGCAATCAGAAGAAACAGATGTCCATGAAGGATCTAGTTTTTCTAGAATTTTCATATGAGCAAATGCATTTGTTAGCTTTTCTCAGTTTTAAAGAATGTCTCACGTAACAACAATGGTGTTTGCCGTAATGACTGCTGACGGTAATTACAAATACAGAATATTCTCAATCTAAATTAACTTTACGACCTCTGTGGATGGAGGGAAGCGGCGTTGTCGCCATTCATATATTATCAAATTCATCGTAACCACAAGTACGCAAACACTAGAACTAGCGTCGTTTATTTCCGCACGCAAATCAAGAATTAATTGTACATCAATCTGATTTATCCACGATCTCGTCAGCAATTTCTCCATCATCTGAATCAGATGTACAACAAGTTTTCAGAAAATTTAAGGCATTTTTATAAAATTCGACAATACGAAACCAATCACGTTAGAAACTTGCGACCAACTAAAATGGCGGCAGCTATTATCGGCAATGACATCAGGATTAAATTTGGCGTGTCTATTCGCACGGAAAGATATAGAAAAATACATTTAAAAAAGAATACAGATGTCGGGCATTTACGTCCACTATGGAATTGAACCAGTAGCTTGTGTCCGTTATGGGACTGAATATATAAACAAGGCTTTTTTGTATTTACAGATGGTTTTACTTTATTAGATCATCTTTCCACTTTGTTGATTATGTGTGATCTCTTTCTTACAGAGGAAGATCTCGGCAGCAGTTCACCAACTCCGAGGGTCCCCTATTTAATTTTTAAAGACATTTTGGTGGTATTTTATTCTTAATCTTTATTTTTCTAATGATTTTTGCTCGGGCAGTCGCTTTACGGCATACTCTTCTCGATTTTGAACTGCCAAGGTTTCTTTTACATGCTTAACTTGAATCTAAGTTTTATCGTCCGTCTCCGGTAGGACTAGGAACTCAATCTCACATACACTGAGATCAGGGATCTCTGGAAAAATACCCCAATGACTCCACAAGGAAGCAAACCGGTTACATTTGCCATGTGAGGCGAGCATCTAACCTCTACGCTACAGAGACCCTACTTTACCCAGGGGTCAATCGACCTTTTGTTTTCGTTACAGACGGTTAATTTTCTAGTGTTTTGCTGTGACAGCTTCTGTGTTTTCGATTTCTCTCTTGTCTTTCAGCTGATTCCTAAGTCTCTTTTCAAAAGACTGCACCCTTGTGCAATATCGCTTGCCCCACAAATCAGCTAGTTTTGTCCCATTTGCTGTGACCGATAGAAACGTTAATTGAGGCTTTGCATACTTGATCAGTGTTCTTCAGCAATTGTCCATTCTTCTCACATACTTTAGCCATTAATCTCTCCAGTTGTGAGTTCACTAATTGTTGTAATGACTTTTGCTTTATCCCTAACTTGTTTCTATGGAACAGATTTATTTATTTGATAAAAGCATGGTTGCTGTACCTTTCTGGTGTGTGTGCTGAGGTGACTGTGTAAAGTCAAATCCTCAAACACAATCCCCTACCACAGCTGGGGCATACATGATGTAGTTGTCTGATAATAGCTGTACATTGCAAGCGATGATGAAAACAGTCTCAGACGTGTGCTGCTACACCTCTCTGTTATGTGTGAATGTGACTGTAAAGTCAAATCCTCAAACACAATCCCCAACCACAGATGGGGCATACATGAGGCAGTTGTCTCAAACAAGTTGGACAAAAGACAACCCAACAAAACGTGTTAACTTTTACATATTATCATATCTGATTTATTTATTGTAACATTAAAAAAAAACCAATGACATTCATGACATATATTTTTTTTTAAAAGAAACATCAAAATAAATTGCTACAAAAATATGCTAAAACTTTTATTGTGTATTGTTTAAAAGTGTCATCTGTTTTACCTGTTGTTCTTCTTGTTATATGTGGATGTCTTTTATTTCTGGAGTTGTGGATGGATAGATGAATGGATGGATGGATGGATGAATGTGTTGGAGAGGAAGCTATTTAGAAGAGACATATGTATTAAAGGGGTCTCTGTGTCGTAGAGGGTAGATGCTCGCTTCTAGCTCCAATGGTAACCGTTCGCTCCTCGTGAAGCCATCGATATATTTGTCCAGAGATCACTAGTCTCAGTGTAGATGAGATCAAGTTCCTAGTCCTATCAGAGACGGACAATAAAACGTTGGTCCTGTGTTCAAATTGGGCACGTATAAGGATCCATAACAGTACAAAATCGATAAGAGCATGCTGAAAAGCTGCTGCACAAGCATAACAGTACAAAATCGATAAGAGCATGCTGAAAAGATGCTGCATAACAGTACAAAATCGATAAGAGCATGCTGAAAAGCTGCTGCACAACAGTACAAAATCGATAAGAGCATACTGAAAAGCTGATGTACAACAGTACAAAATCGATAAGAGCATACTGAAAAGCTGCTGTACAACAGTACAAAATCGATAAGAGCATGCTGAAAAGATGCTGCACAAGCATAACAGTACAAAATCGATAAGAGCATGCTGAAAAGCTGCTGCATAACAGTACAAAATCGATAAGAGCATGCTGAAAAGCTGCTGCACAACAGTACAAAATCGATAAGAGCATGCTGAAAAGCTGCTGCACAAGCATAACAGTACAAAATCGATAAGAGCATACTGAAAAGCTGCTACATAACAGTACAAAATCGATAAGAGCATGCTGAAAAGCTGCTGCACAAGCATAACAGTACAAAATCGATAAGAGCATGCTGAAAAGCTGCTGCATAACAGTACAAAATCGATAAGAGCATGCTGAAAAGCTGCTGCATAACAGTACAAAATCGATAAGAGCATGCTGAAAAGCTGCTGCACAACAGTACAAAATCGATAAGAGCATACTGAAAAGCTGCTGTACAACAGTACAAAATCGATAAGAGCATGCTGAAAAGATGCTGCACAAGCATAACAGTACAAAATCGATAAGAGCATGCTGAAAAGCTGCTGCATAACAGTACAAAATCGATAAGAGCATGCTGAAAAGCTGCTGCATAACAGTACAAAATCGATAAGAGCATGCTGAAAAGCTGCTGCACAACAGTACAAAATCGATAAGAGCATACTGAAAAGCTGCTGCACAAGCATAACAGTACAAAATCGATAAGAGCATACTGAAAAGCTGCTGCATAACAGTACAAAATCGATAAGAGCATGCTGAAAAGCTGCTGCACAAGCATAACAGTACAAAATCGATAAGAGCATACTGAAAAGCCGCTGCACAAGCATAAAAACGATATGTAAAGAAAATATGATATATTTTCTCTAATTCCTGTTTTGTCTCACCGCATCAGGATAAGAAAAAATTTCTAGAACAGGCTTTTGTGTGCGCTTCATATATACAGGCTTTGGACAGACGACAACTAGAACAGGGAAACCATCTTGTACTCAGGAAGAGACGACAGGAATCATTCAGCAGGAGTTGCACTAATAATAAGGAAAGGATTGAATAAACATCTCTTAGAGTGGCACCCGATTAATGAAAGATTGTTGAAAGCCCGATTTAATGGGAAACAAGGAAAGCTAACTATCATTCAATGCTATGCACCCACTAACGAAGCCGAAGAAGAGGACAAAAACACATTTTATAGAAGGTTACAGGAAATAGTGGACAAGGTTCCAGCTCAGGACGTTTTGTGCATAATGGGAGACCTAAACGCAAAAGGCAACAATAACAGACACAGAGAAGCAATAATGGGGAAAGAGGGATGTGGCACTGCAAATGAAAATGGAGAAATGTTGAGCAATATTTGTCTAGAAAACAGACTGATCATAGGAGGCACATTGTTTCCACACAGGACCATACACAAGTACACATGGATATCCCCAAATGGAATAGATGAAAACCAGATAGACCACTTTATGATCAACAGTAAATGGCGAAAGACATTACTTGATGTAAAGGTGAAAAGAGGAGCTGACGTGGGCAGCGACCACCAACTTGTCGTTGCCATGATCAGGCTCAAACTCAAGAAAACATATATACAAGCCAAGACAAGAACATAATACTTTAATGTTAACCTATTAAAAGATAGAGAGATTGCTACAAAATATATAGTGGAACTAAAGAACAGATTTCAAATCCTGTCAGAGCAGTCAGACACAACACCAACTGAAAGTATCCAAGAAAAAAATGGAATGCGATCAAAGGCACATATAAAATAGTTAGCAGTAGTGTACTGGGAACCAGTAAAGGACAACATAAAGAGTGGATAAGTGGCCAGACATTAGAATACATCCAAAAGCGAAAGGAGAAAAAAATCTCATCAATAGCATTAGATCAGAACGTCAAAAGATAAGGCAAGAAAAGAATATACAGAACTAAACAAAATGGTAAAAAGAAGTGCTAGAACAGACAAGAGAAAATTTATGGAAAAGACAGCAGAAATAGCAGAAAAGGCTGCTAAAGTACATGATCTGCACACACTGTACAAGATTACCAAACAATTATGCGGAGGTAAAAGACACAACCATAACATGCCAGTCAGAAACAGTCTAGGACAACTGTTGACAACAGAGCAGGAGCAGGATATGAGATGGACATCCCACTTTGAAGATGTGCTAAATAGACCTGATCCTGAACATCCACCGGATATTCCACTGGCCGCACAGGATATTGATATCAACCTCAAATTGCCAGAAAAGCAAGAAATAGTAAAAGCTATTGGATCCCTGAGAAACAACAAAGCACCGGGAAATGATGAAATGACAGCAGAGCTTTTCAAGATCGATCCCAGGAGAAAGAAGAATTGCCTAAGGATTGGACTAGGGGTACTGTAGTGAAAATCCCCAAGAAAGGAGATCTAACAGATTGCAATAACTGGAGAGGAATCACGTTGCTGTCAATCCTAAGTAAGATATTCTGCAAAATTATCATAATGCGAATACAAGAAACAATAGATAAGTGTCTACGAATGGAGCAAGCAGGATTTAGGAAAGGAAGAGGAACAAATGAGCATATATTTACCCTGCGTAACATTTTAGAACAATGTAGCCAGTGGCAAAGGACTATATACATCAACTTCATAGATTTTGAAAAGGCATTCGACAGCGTCCACAGAGACAGCCTATGGAAGATACTAAGACAATACAGCGTACCGCAGAAGCTTGTCAACATCATAGCCCTCTTCTATAAAGATTTCTCCTGCAACCTAAAGAATTCCAACAAAACATTCCCAGTAAAATCTGGTGTAAGACAGGGATGCGTAATGTCCTCTCTTTTGTTTAGTATTACAATTGACTGGGTGCTAAAAAATGTCATAAAACAACAAGCACCAAGAGGAATAAGATGGACCCTTTCGATATGCTTGAGAATCTGGACTTTGCAGATGATATAGCCCTGGTGTCACACAACTATGAACATATACAAGAGAAAAGTACAATACTTCACAGCACGGCAAAGACAGTAGGCCTCAAAACAAACACAGGAAAAACAAAAATTATGACAAACAGTGAAATCCAACAACCAGTAATGTTAGAAAATGAAACACTGGAAAGGGTTGAGCAGTTTACATATCTTGGTAGCGTACTGACACTAAATGGTGGCACAGAGGAAGATATAAAATCACGTCTAAGTAAGGCCAGAACCGCTTTTGCCAGAATGAAACCGGTATGGAAGTCCAAAATCTACAATAGGACCACAAAGCTTAAACTCTATAAAAGCATTGTTTTGCCAGTTTTGCTCTACGAATCGGAGTGTTGGAGGATGACCAAAGGAGATACTAGCAGGCTGTCAGTTTTCCACCACTCTTGTCTTCGCAGAATCTTGGGAATCTTTTGGCCAGTAAAAATATCCAATAACCAACTACTCCAAGACACAAGACAAGAGGCAATGAATGACATACTCAAAAGAGAAAGATGGAAATGGCTCGGACATGTTATGAGAATGAGACAAGAAATGCCTGCAAGGGTAGCCCTCACTTGGACACCAGAAGGAAAGAGAAAGAAAGGCAGACCACGGACAACATGGAGGCGCATGATGGAAGAGGAACTGGACACCGCATCTCTGACGTGGAGCTCTGCGCTGAAGGTTGCACGGACAGGAGAGCATGGAAAGTCCTTTCTGAAGCCCCATGTGTCACTAGGCATGACGGATTAAGTAAGTAAGTAAAGTAGCATTGCTCTTTAAGGCGCACTGTCTGTTGGTAATCTACTTGTGTGGCCGTATCATTTAATTTTAATTTGTTGTTTCTTGATGAAGTTCAGTGCTGATGTTGTGCCCATATTTTTTTCTGACACCATTTCTAATACTGTCACTTCTTGGTATTCCCAGCATTCTGCGCAGACACTTCATCTTTGTCATGACTAGTTTTATTCTATCGTTAGATGTCAGCGTCCAGGTTTGACACGGATAGCATAATATTAGAAAGACTGTGTTGAACAATGCTCTTTTTATGTTCATGGTGACATGTTTGCATTTCAAAATTGGTGCCATTTGTTCTATGATTTCCTTCCTTCTTTCCTTTCGTTCGCTTGAAATATTGTCTATATATTCAATGTTGTCTCTTGTATAAGCTTCACTGTCTTTTGTAGCTCACACAGAGGTCCATGTAGTTTTCTGTAAAGTGTTATTTCGTTAGGCAGCGAGTTTGCCTCAGTATATCATATTCAGGGCAGTCTTGAAGTGTGTGCTCTGCAGTCTGGTGTGCCTGTCCACATGAACACATGGCTGAATTGTCAATATTGAATTTGTATACATGTGGCTGCGGAGTCGATTGGTTCCTGTTCTAAGGCGCAGAATAACAACTTGTTCCAATCTGCTCATATTATAGTAATCGTCTTGTGTTGGTATTTGTGGCTTTCTCATTGATTTAATCATCCTTTGTTTTTGGTGGTTGGTAACTGGCACATCCGGTTGCTCTCCTGCAGCACCTTCCTTGGCCATCGGTCTGCTGTTTCAGTTCCTGGTATTTCACAGTGAGAGGGTATACACTGCAAGACGACCCTGTGCTGCTTGGACAGTTTAGACTGTAGGGTCTGTAGATCTGGGAATTTTCTGTATTGGAGTACTTGGAGTGTTGATTTTGCATCAGTCAAAAATACAACAGGTTGAGGATCGGGTCTGGTATTCAACAGTTTTTCAGTTGCCACCTTGATTGCCTGAATTTCTGCATCATAGTTGTGACAGAATTTCCCCATTGGTACTTTAATCTCATCTCTAGCGTTGTTTGACTATTCTATGTCCACTTCTGCCCCTCCATTCTTCACTGCATTTTCTGCTGACCCATCCGTGTATACCGGACCCAGAGATCATGTGGGTATTCTTCATCAAGTAAACTGAGAGTGACTGTCTTGCGTTGTATGCTGTTCTGCTCATCCTTGTCGAGTATTCCTTTAACTTCTGTCTGGATACATACTTCTGGTTCAGTCTCCTCTCTCCAAGGGGTTTGCTCTAGTACAGACTTTAGGGAAATGTCAACTTTTGGTATGTCTGAAGTTTGCCTATTCAGTCTTTTGACCTGATGAATAAAACTGCTTCTTTTCAAGCGCCCCATTGCTAGATTTTAGAATCTGTTTTCTATTGGGTGGCTTGGCATACTAAGAAACTTTTCTGCCTGCGTCATTACTTTTGTGTCTCTGTGCTCTCTAAGTGCTTGTATTCCCCCCACTCTTTCCATCTCCCCTATTGGTGTTGATTTCATTGCTCATGTGATGACACGAAGCATCTGGTGTTGCACCTTATCCATTTCTCCTAATGTGGTATTTGATGCTGGACACCATGCAGCTGACCCATATTCAAGGTGTGGTCATATGACCTGCTGATACATATTTTTAAGCACTTTTGGACTGGCTCCCCATGTGATTCCACTTAATTTTCATATCTCTATCTTCTCTTTCTTATAACAGCTGTTACTGGTGGTTAACCAGACATTTCTCTGATTTCGTCACTTCTCCTGAATTCATCACACTTTATGTACATTGATTTTCACCGACATCTATTTTCAAATGTATTCAACTTACTTTCTATATCATTATGTAGTATATCTATATATATATATTAAAGGAAAAGTTACGTCAATGTGGATTTGTGCCTGTTCCCTTTATTTTGCAAACTTCCTGACACGCTACAAAAGTGAAAGTAGACAAGCAGGTAGCTTCAGTAATGCGGAAAATGTAAATATTATAAAACTGAACTATTATTTCTTTACAACTTCAAATCAGACTTGATTGCAAACATGTCACAAGAGAAAATACTGGGTTGATCTGAGAGCTGCTACAGTAGAAAAAATTCACTAGCCAACCCCAAAATAAAAGTAGTGTTTCAACCCAAAAATAAGACAAAGAATACCCCAGCCTCAAAACAAAATACAAACAATATATCAACTACAAAATCATAGCTTATGGATGACCAAAAAAATGATTCAAAGAATGAACCTTACCACCTCCTTCTTGTACATCATGATGTGTCTGTAGTCACACAAAAATACAGTGATTTGACTTATTCCCTTCTGCCCTTCATGGATCACGGGGTCTCGACAGTTGTTTGCCACATTTCCCAGTCTCTAGCTATGAAGCTATTACATTGTAGTGGTAGGGAGGTTTACATACGTTAATGACTCGGGAGAACTATGCCAGCAGGAGCACCGTTTCTGACAGTGTTACCCAAGCCGGACAGGTCAAAGGAGAGAGGTCAGACTAAATGTAGCCTCCATGTTGGGAGTTATGCGATAGGTTATCTACCCATCCATTAAAAACTGAGAGCTATTGTGTTGTAGATGTGGCCTCCTGATCCTCCATGTTGAGGGTTGTACGACGGGCTAACTACCTATCTATGTTTTAAAAAATAGAGCTATGAAAGCAGGAACACTGTTCCTGACAGCTTTACCAAAGCCGAATAGGTCAAAGGAGAGAGATCAGACTAAATGTAGCCTCCATGTTGGGGGTTATGCGACTAGCTAACTACCCATCCATTTAAGAAATGATAGCTTTGCCGGCAGGGTAACCCAAGCCAAACAGTTCAAAGGAGAGAGGTCAAAATAAATGTGGCCTCCTGGCCCTCTATATTGAGGGTTGTACGAAGGTTAACTACTCATCCATTTCAAAAATGAGATCTATGCCGGCAGTGTTACCCAAAGCCAAACAGGTTAAAGAAAACTAAATGTGGCCTTCTGGTCTTCCAGGTTGTGCTACGGGTTAACTGCCCATCTGTTTTACAAATGAGAACTATACGGGCTGGAACATTGTTCCCAAAAGCTGGGGGAGAGAGGTCAGACTAAATATGACCTCATGATCCTCCATGTTGGGAGTTGTGTGACAGGCTAACAACCCATCCATTAAAAAAAATATGCAGTTACAAAAACTAAATCTTACAATGAGCAAGAATTTATTAATCAAACAACAATACAACATCAAAGATCACATTCAACAAAAACTTTGCCCTAACATTTCAACTATTGATCACAAATTTGTACACATATGTTTCTTAACTCCCTTGAAGCATAACTCTCTAGCCTGTGACCTGTGGTGCTAAGGACAGCAACAAATGTACACCAGTGGGAAATTCTGTGGTTCAAGGCCTGCTTAGTCTAAAATTGTCAGTGTGGTCGCAGTTGGACTACATGAGACCCTGATCTTTTATTAAGGGATCTACAACTACAAGGACTCCTGAAGTTGGAATTAGGCTAGTCTGAATGTCATGTAACAGTTTTTGTGACAGAGTTAGTCTCCATGTGTATGACATGTCCGATCTATCTCCAGCATCTCTTTTGGACGATGGTGTTTATATTCTCTTGCTGATACTGTGCATCTAGTTCTTGGTTAGAGATAGTGTTTAACCAGAAACATGTAAGATCCTGTGAGGCTCCCACGGCATATAGGACAAGCACATCAGAATTACAGCCAAAGTGTACGCATATTATCCAACAGTACACACACTTGTACAGACAGGAAACTGTAAGATTTTACAAAACAGAAAAACCTCACTTGAAAGTACCACATCTGGAGTTATACTGTAGCATAGTATCAGATCTAATCAGTCATAAGGAAGTCATTAGTCCTGTTTCATGCCAGAGCCGACCATGAACCTATTCCAAATCCAAGGTGGTGATCCTGGTTAACAGGCTGCATCACTGCAATCTGGATAAGAGAGTAAGGATTGACAAGGGAAGACAAACACTGGTTCCAAAATGGATGTGCCAGAGTAAAATGGTGCAAATATCACAGCCTCGTGGGGTCACAAAATAACAAACATTTTTTTAATTACAAATAAAAGTGAGGATAAAATGAGTGACCATGGTATCCCCAAAACTGTTCCTACTAAAAAAAAGCAATTAACAATAGATTGAGTGACCATGATATTGGTTATTGGTTACTGAACTGATATCATTGCACTCCGGGAAGAGCTATAGGTGTTCAATCTCCACAAACAGATGTCAAAGAGTATGCATACTGATGGTTCCCGTGGCTAGTTGGTTAAACACATTCCTCACTCTTCCTCTCAGCCATCCAGTTCTACTTGCACAACAGCTAACTCCAAAGTCCACTTGAAGCATAACTCTCTGGCCTGGGACCCCCTTAGAGTTTGGGACAACAACAGATGAAATCATTTTTCTCCATTCTGCGTCCTTTTATTTTTTTCCCGCTATGTTTCATTTCTTTCAGTTGTTTACTTTTCCAAGTTTTTGGGAATTAAATTTCTTTAAATTTCGGGTTTCTTCGTGCTGTTTTGTGACGATTAGTCTCCTTTGTATATATTTTGAACCTTTCCCAACCTTTTTTAGGATTTTTTTTCCCTTTTCTCTGACCTGGCATTTTCAGGTTAAGTAAACTCACATGGAAGATTTTTCACAAAAACAATTTTTTTATTCTGCCAGAAAGTCATTTTACTTGCCGCAATGAAATCATTTATTTCAAGCAATGAACCCTTTTCTTGCCAGAAAGCCCACTTTTTTTCACAATAAATTTTTCTCTGTCACAAAAAATCTTTTCCTGAAACAAGAAATCATTTTACCGTCACAATGAAATACCCCTTCAGCAATGAAATCACTTTACCTGCCAGCGAAATCACTACTCTGTACAAAATCATTTATCGCCCCCAAAAAATCCTTTCCTTGCCAGCAATGAAATCATTTTACCTGCAAGAATGAAATCACTTTCCTAAACAATAAAACCTTTACCGCCAGCAATGAAACCCCTTTACTCTGTCACAATGAAATCACTTACCCTGAAAAATGAAACCCTTTTACTCTGTCAGCAAAAAAACCCTTACTCCCCAAAAATAAAACACTTTACTCTGCAACAATAAAACCATTTTCAAAAGAAATCCTTTACCTGCCAGCAATGAAATCATTTTATTGTCAGCAAAAAAACACTTTATCTGCCAGCAAAAAAATCATTTTCCTCCAAAATAAATCACTTTACCTTCAGCAATGAAACACTTTACCTCCAAATGAAATCACTTTACTTTTGCAATGAAATACTTTACTTGCGAATGAAACCCTTTTATTTCCAGCAAGAAACATTTTATTGTCAGCAATGAAATCACTTTTTGCAATAAAAATACATTGTCACAATAAAACACTTTACTTGCACAAAAAAATCACTTTGTTTCCCCGTAATGAAACACTTTACCTGTCAGAATGAAACCTTTACCGCAACAGAAACACTTTCTGTCACAATAAAACACTTACCCCAATGAAACCACTTTCTCTGCAAAAATAAATTATTTCTCTGCCAGCAAAGAAATCACTTTCCTGTCAAAGAAATCACACTTGAAAAAGAAATAATACTTTACTCCCACAATGAAACATTTTACTCTAAGAAAATAAAATCATTTTCTAAGCAATGAAACATTTTCCCTTGCAGAAATGAAATCTTTTTACCTGTCAGAAATAAATCATTTTACTCTGCAAAATGAAATCTTTTTACTCTGTCAGCAATAAATCACTATCTCCCAATAAATCACTTTACTCTGCAAGCAATAAAACCCTTTTTTTGTCAGCAATGAAACACACTCGCCAGCAAGAACCCTTTTACCTGTCAGAAATAAATCATTTTATCGCCAAAATAAATCACTTTACCCGAAGAAAAAATCACTCCCAACAAAAAAAAATTCCTTCAGCAATAAATTTTTCCCTTGCCAAAATAAATCACTTTACCGGGGCCAATAAAATCACTTTCTCAAGAAATAAATCACCTCTGCCAAATAACACACTCTGTCAAAATAAATCCTTTCTCTGAAAGAAATAAATCACTTTCTTTCAGAAAGAATCATTTACTTGTCAGCATAAAATCCTTTTGCCGAATGAATTTTTCTTTTAAGCAAAAAATCACTTTTTTGCCGAAAATGAAATCACTTTACCTGTCCTGAAATCACTTTCTCGAAAAAGATTCACTTTACCTCCCAAAATAAATCATTTTCCTGAAGTAAAACCTTTTTCCCCAGAAATAAACACTTTCCTCCCAAAATGAACCCTTTTTCTCTGTCAGCAATGAAACATTTTCTCTGTCAAATGAATCACTTTCCTGAAGAATAAAATTTTTACTTGAAAAAATAAATCACTTTCCTGCAAGCAAAAATCATTTCCTGAAAGAAGAAATATTTTACCTGTCACAAAAAAATCACTTTTTGCAAAATGAAACCCTTTTCTCGCCAGCAGAAACATTTTACTCTGTCAAAAATCCTCCTAGAAAATAAAATCATTTTACTCTCCCCGAATAAATCCTTTCTCAATGAAATATTTTATTGCAAAAGAAATCACTTTATCCCAGAATAAAACATTTTCCTGTCAGAAATAACCCTTTTCCTGCAAAAATAAACTTTTTCCTGTCAGCAAAAATACTTTCTGCCAAATGAAACACTTTACCCAAAAATAAATCACTTTTTCTGTCAGTGAAATCACTTTACTCTGCGCAATGAAATCATTTTCCTGTCAGAAATAAATCACTTTATTCTCCAGAAATGAAATCACATCGCCACAATGAAATCCTTTACTCTGCCAGCAATGAAACACTTTCTGTCAAAATAAAATCTTTTACCCCCAAATAAATCATTTACTCTGCAAAAGAATACTTTACCTCCCCAATGAAATCACTTTACTCGCCACAAGAAATCACTTTCCCGTCAAATGAAACATTTTCTCTCCAAAAATAAATCATTTTTACTCTGTCAAAATAAAACATTTTTTCTTGCCCAAAAAAAAATTTTTGTCTGCCAGAATAAATCATTTTACTCGTCACAAAAATCCTTTCCCGAAATGAACCCTTTCCCCTCAAAATAAACCTTTCCTGCCGCAAAAAAACCCTTTTCCGCACAAAAAATCATTTTATCTGACAAAGAAATCATTTTTCCCCAAAATGAAACACCCCGCAAGAATGAACCCTTTCCGCCAGCAATGAACCCTCTCGCAACAAAAAATCACTTTACCTGCCAGAAAGAAACCATTTGCCACAATGAAATCACTACCTGTCAAAAAAAAACCCCCCACCTGCAAGAAATCACTTTCTTCACAATAAATCCTTTTATTTCCAGAAGAAACCCTTTACTCTAAGAATGAAACCTTTATCGACAAATGAAATCACTTACCTGTCAGTGAAATCACTTTACTCGCCACAATGAAATCATTTCTTGTCAAATAAATCACTTTCCTTCGAATGAAATCACTTTCCCTTCCAGAAACATTTTTATTTGCAAAAAAAAAATCATACTTGTCGGGGAAAAAATCCTTTTTAAACGTATCATACTTAGAATAAATCACTTTATTCAAGCAAATGAAATCTTTTTTTCCCCCAAATATACTTTCCCTTGAAAATAAATCATTTTACTTTTCCAGCAATGAAATCCTTTATCGCCACAAAAAAATCATTTTCCCTTTTCACAATGAAATCTTTTATTTTCGCAATGAAATCACACCTGAACAATGATATCACTTCCTAAAAAGAAATCACTTTCCCTCGAAAATTTAAAATTTCTCCCACAAAAAACACTTTACTTTTCCCCAAATAAATCACTTTTTTTCCAAATAAACCTTACCTCAATGATATCATTTACCCCGCAATAAAATCCTTTTTTTAAAAAAGAAACCCTTTACTGCCACAATGAAATCCTTTCTCTGCCAGAAAAAAAAAATCACTTTTTTGCCGAAATAAACCCTTTCTCTGCCAGCAATAAAAATCACTCTCTTCGAAATAACCTTTACCAGAAATAAACCTTTTCTCTGAAAAATAAACCCTTTACTTAAGTGAAATTTTTCCTTTTAAAAAAATGATATCACTTTACTCCCCGAATAAAACCCTTTACCTGTCAGCAATGAAACCCTTTTCCCGTCACAATGAAATCACTTTTCCCCAAACAATGAAATCATTTTACTTCAAACGAAACCCTTTTACTCGCAACAATGAAATCTTTTCCGCCAATAAAATCCATCGCCAGCAATAAACACTTTTATTGCAAGCTGAAATCACTTTACCTGTCACAAAACACTTTCTTGTCGCAAAAATCACTTTACTCTGAAAACCATTTTATTTTCCCCAAAATAAAACCCTTTTACTTGTCAGAAATAAAATCATTTTTACCGAAGAAGATCCTTTTCTTCAGCAATAAATCATTTTACCTGTCAGCAATGAAACCCTTTACTTGAAGCAATGAAATCACTTTACTCTGAACAAAGATATCACTTTATTAACAATAAACCCTTTACTTTTAAAACAATAAATACTTTTGCAAAAAATAAAATCCCTTTTTGCCAGCAAAAAATACTTTCTCTGAAAGAAGATACCCTTTTCCCACAAAAATCATTTTATTTTTCAGTAAAACACTTATTGCCCAAAATAAAATCACTTTTTTGAAGAATAAATTTTTTTTAAAAGAAAAATCATTTTCTCTGAAAATAAAACCCTTTTATCCAGAGAAATACTTTTTTGCAAAAAAAATCTTATTTGCAAGAAATAACATTTACCTGAAAAAATAAAAACCCTTTATTTTGCCCTGAAATCATTTATAAAGCAAATGAAAATACTTTTTCTTAGAATGAAATATTTACTCTGAAAAATCATTTTTATTTCAAATAAATTTTACTCTAAAACAAATAAAATCTTTACTTTCCCAAATAAATTTTTCTGCAAGAAATAAATCACTTTTCTAAAAAGAAATATTTTTTCTGTCAGCAGAAATACTTTATCGAAAAGAAATCATTTAAACCGAAGAATATATCACTTTTTTTTCAAATGAAATCATTTTACCTAAGAATGAACATTTTCCCTTGCAAGAATAAAATCACTTTATCAAAAGAAATCCTTTACTCTGTCGAAAAAATCTTTTTACTCGCAGCAATAAAACTTTTTTCGCCAGCAATGAATCCACTCCGCAAGAAACACTTTTTCTTCAGAAATAAAATCATTTTCCGTCAGAAATAAACCCTTTTTCTCTGCAAAAATGAATCACTTTTCGCCAAATGAATTTTTTCTGAAAGCAAATGATATCCTTTTCCCGCCCAATGAACACTTTCTGTCAAAATAAACCCTTTTCTGTCAAATAAATCATTTTTTCTGAAAATGAAATCCTTTACTCTGAAGAAATTTTTACCTGCAAAAAAAATCACTTTCTCTGCAAGAAATAAATCACTTTCTCGCCAGAATAAAATCATTTTCCGAAAGCTAAACCCTTTTCTCTGTCAGCTAAAATCATTTTCCTCTGTCGCAGAAATCCTTTTTGCGAATAAATCTTTTTGTCAGAAAATAAATCACTTTCCCTGTCGAAATAAATATTTTCCTGCACAAGTTCCTTTTTCTCTGTAGAAAAAACATTTTTATCTGTAAAAATAAAATCACTTTTCTGCAAGCAAAACTTACACCCCTGAACAAAATGCACCACAAAAAAACCTTTTTTCCTGCAAATAAACAACCTGAAAAAATAAATCACTTTCCCGGGGTGAAATCCTTTACCCCGCAAGAAAATATACCCTTTTTACCTCAGCAATGAATCCCCTGTCAGAATGAAACCCTTTTACTCTGCAGAAAAACATTTTCTCGCAAAAAAATCCTTTACTCTGAAAAATGAAAAATTTTCAAAAATGAATCATTTTCTCTGTCAGCGAAACTTTTTTACTCTGTCACAAAAAACCCTTTCCTCGCAATGAAATCACTTTATCTCAAGAATGAATCACTTTTCCCGCCAGCAAGAAACCCTTTTACTCAAGCGATATCATTTTTACTTTTTTCCCAAAATAAACACTTTACTCTAAGAATGAAATCACTTTACTCGTCAGCAATAAAATCATTTTACTTTTAAAAAATAATACTTTACTCTGTCACAATAAAATCATTTTTATTCAAAATAAATCATTCTCCTTAAATAAATACTTTACCTGTCAGCAATAAAATCCTTTATCTGAAACAAAAAAATCATTTAATCTAAGAAATGATATCACTTCTCTTAGAATGAAACCCTTTTATTGCAACAATGAATACTTTTTCTGCAAAAATGAAAACTTTTCTGCCAAAAAAACCCTTTTACCTTCAGAAAAATCACTTTACTCTAAAAATGAAACCCTTTCTCGAAGAAAATATATCATTTTTCTCTGCCACAAAAAATCACCCTCACACAAGAAATCACTACTTTTTAACAAAGAATCACTTTCTCCCGTGAAATCCTCTTTGGCAATAAAATCCTTTATTTGCAACAATAAAATCTTTTTATCGCCGCAATGAAATCATTTCCCAGCAAAACCCTCCCCACAAAAAATCCCTTGTCCAATAAAATCCTTCCTGTCGAAATAAATCCTTTTTTTTTGAGTATAAATCCTTTGTCGAAATGAACACTTCTCTGCCAGCAAGAAATCCCTTTCCTGTCGCAGAAACATTACTCTTCGAATAAAATTTTTACTCGTCGAAATAAATCCCCCCTTCAGCAATGAAATCCCTTTTTCCCAAACGAAATCACTTTACTCTGTCACAAGAAACCCTTTTATTCCTGCAAGAAATGATATATTACTCTGTAGAAAGTATCATTTTATCTGCCACAATAAAATCATTTTACTCTGAAAAGAAATCACTTTTCCCTAAATAAAATTTTTATCTGTCAGCAATGAAATCCTTTTTTGGAAAAAAAATCCTTTTTGTCGAATAAAATCATTTCCTGTCAAAATGAAATACTTTTTGCAAAAATGATATCATTTTTACTTGCAATGAAATCATTTATCTGTCGCAGAAATCATTTCTCTAAAATAAATCCTTTTTCTGCCCAAAATGAAATCATTTCTTTCCAATGAAATCATTTTATTCAAAAATGATATCCTTTACTTGTCAGCAATGAAATCACTTTTTTCTGTCGAAATAAATTTTTCTCTGCAAGAAATAAATCACTTTACCTGCAACAAATGATATCATTTACTCTACAAAAATACTTTCTTCAAAGAAATCCTTTACTTGAAGAAAAAAAATTTTCCCTTCCCAGAATGAAACCCTTTTACTCAAGAATGATATCTTTTTATTTCGCCGAAATAAACACTTTACCTGTCAGCAAAAAACCTTTTCTTGCAGAAATGAAATCCTTTTTTCCTCTGCAAAATAATATTTTCTTGAAACAATGAAATCACTTTTCTGCAAAAAAAATCATTTTTTTTTTTAAATGAAATTTTTTACTCTGTCAGAATGAAACCCTTTTACTTGGCAATGAATCATTTCTCGGGGAAAGGAAACCTTTACCTGCCAAAAATCATTTTCCTGCAAAAAAATGAATCCTTTACCTGTCCAATAAAATCATTTTACTCTGAAACAATAAAATATTTTACCTGTCCAAGAAATCACTTTTTGAACAAAAAAATCATTTTACTTGTCAGCAAGAAATCATTTTATCGCAACAATGAAACCTTTTTTGCCGAAAATAAATCATTTTACTCAGAAATGAAATCTTTATTTGAACAATAAAATCACTTTAATTGCAAAAATGATATCACTTTATCGTCAGCAATAAATCATTTACCTGTCAGCAATGAAATCATTTCCTGCAAGAAATGAAATCACTTTACTCTCAAAAAATGAATATTTTACTCTAACAATAAAATCATTTTACTTTCGAATGAAATCCTTTTCGCCAAAATGAAATCCTTTCTCTGTAAAATAAAACCCTTTACTTGCAAGCAGAAACACTTTAATCTGCAAGCAAATGATATACTTCCTGTCAGCAATGAAATCATTTTTACTCTGCAAAAATGTCCTTTATTGCCAAATGAAATCCCTTTACCGTCACAATGAAATCACTTTACCTGCCAGCAAAAAACTTTACTCTGCCAAATGAAATCCTTTATTTCCCACAAAAAATACTTTCCCTGTCACAATGAAATTTTTCTTTCAGAGAAACACTTTACTCTGCAAAAATAAATCATTTTTCTCCACAAGAAACCCTTTACCTGAAAACAATAAATTCACTTTCTCCCCCCAATAAAATATTTCCCTTTTTCAGAAATAAAATCACTTATCTTCCCCAATAAAATCATTTACCCCTTTAATGAAATCACTTACTCGAATGAAATCATTTACCAACAGAAAATTTTACCTGCAAGCAATGAACACTTTTCCCAATAAAACACTTAACCCAGAATGAAATCATTTCCTTCAGCAGAAATCACACTTGTAGAAATGAAACCCTTTATTTTAAATGAAATCCTTTACCTGTCGGAAACCCTTTTTACTCGCACAATGAAACCCTTTCCCTTGAAAGAACACTTTTCCCTGTCGAATGAAAATTTACCTGTCACAAGGGAAACCCCATTTGCAAGAAAAAACCCTTTTCTCCGGCAAATGTTCACTTTACTTCCGCAATGAACATTTTACTTTCGCAAGAAACCCTTTTTCCCTTCCAAAATAAACCCTTTTATTCAAGCAAATGATATCACTTACTCTCCAAAAATGAAATCCTTCTCTGTCAGAAAAAACTTTTACTTGTAAAGAAATCCTTTACTCTGAAGCTATGAAATCACTTTACTCTAAAAATAAAATCTTTCCCTAAAACTGAAATCATTTTTCTTGTAAAATAAATCATTTTATTTTGTCAGCAAAATCCCTTTACCTACAATGAAATCATTTTACTCTGCGTGAAATCTTTTTCTTCCCAGAAGAATCACTTTCTTGCAAAATGATACCCTTTACTTTTGGGAATAAATCATTTTACTTTTTAAAAAAAAAATATTTTATTGTACAATAAAACCCTTCCCCCCGGTAAACGAAATCCTTTACTTTTTAAGAAATTTTTTTTCCAAGAATGAAACACTTACCCACAATGAAAATTTTCTCGTCAAATGAAATACTTTAAAGCAAAAGAACATTTTAATCTAAAATGATAAAATTTTCTTTAGCAAAAAACCTTTTCTGCAAAAAAATAAATCTTTATTTCCAAAAGTCCATTTTCCCAGCAAATAAAACCCTTTTCCTTGGCAATAAACCCTTTTATCTGAAAAATGAAACACTTTATTTCCAAGAAAAAGAATACTCTTCCAGCAAATGAAACCCTTTTACTCGCCAAAATAAACCCTTTTTTCAAAAAATATCACTTTCTCCCCAAATAAATCACTTTACCTGAAACAATAAACCAATTCCAAAAAGAAATCCCTTTATCCACAAAAAATATTTTACTTGCCAAAAATGAAACCCTTTACTTGCCAGCAAAAAACATTTTCTCTGTCGAAATAAACACTTTCCTTGAAATAAATCATTTTATCCCGTAAAAAATCATTTCTCTTCCAATGAAATTTTACTTGCCAGCAATGAACACTTTACCTGTCAGAAAATGAATATTTATTTGCAAATGAAACATTTTCTCTGTTAAAATGAAATCCTTTCTTGTCAGCAATGAATACTTTATTGCCAAATGAAACTTTTCCCTTTCAAAAAAATCATTTCTCGCAAGCAAATATCACTTTACCGTCACAATGAATCATTTTCCGCCAGCAAAAATCACTTCCCACAATGATACCCTTTTCCTTAGCAAAAAAACCTTTCCCGCTGAATCCTTTACTCTGCCAAATAAACACTTTACCTGTCAGCAAAAAAATATTTTATTGCCAGAAATAAATCCCATTTCCGAATGTATTTTTTCCTCCCAGCAATGAAATCATTTTCTGCGAAAGAAATCATTTTACCAGCAATGATACCCTTTTTCCCCACAATAAATCCCTTCTTCAGCAATAAATCACTTTCTCGCCAGAAATAAATCACTTTCTCTGAGCAAAAAAATCACTTTACTTGCAAGAAATAAACCTTTACTTCCCAGAAATAAACCCTTTTTTACCTGCAAAAAATGAATCATTTTACTCGCCAGCAATGAAACACTTTACCTGTCAGCAAAAAACCCTTTTACTTGTCAGCAATGAAATCATTTTACCCCAGCAATAAAACCCCTTTTTATTCTTCAGCAATAAAATCCTTTATCCCACAAAGAAATCTTTTTTCCAAAGAAATCATTTTCTCTGGCAAATGAAATCCTTTCTCCAAAAGAAACCCTTTTCTCTGCCACAATGAAATTTTACTCTCCCAGTGAAATCATCCCCGAATAAAATCATTTTACCGCCAACAAAAAATCATTTTCTTCACAATGAAATTTTTCTCTTCAGAAATTATATCATTTTCTCTGCCAGCAATAAAATCCTTTTCTGTCAGCAATAAAACATTTTACTCTGTCAGCAATGAAATCACTTTCCTGCCAAAGATATCATTTTATTTCGCCAGCAAAAAAATACTTTTTCGCAACAATAAAATCACTTTACTCTTCAGAAATAAACATTTTTACCTCAGCAATGAAACCTTTTACTCGCCAACAATGATATCACTTTACTCGTCCAATGATATCACTTTTTTTTCCCAGAATAAACCCTTTCTCTGTCGAAATAAAATCACTTTACCTGTCAAAATAAACATTTTTACCTGTCACAATGAAATCACTTCCCCAGCAATGAAACACTTTTTTCCGTAAAACAAAAAAATCACTTTTCGCCAGAAAAGAAATCATTTACCCCCAGCAAGAAACCCTTTTACCTGCCAAAAGAAATCACTTTCCCCCAGCAATGAAATCATTTCCTCCCCGAAATAAACCCTTTACCTCCCAGCAATGAAACCCTTTACCTGCCGGGAAAAAACCATTTTACTCTTCCAATGAAATCATTTTACTCTTAAAGAAAATTTACCTGTCAGCAATGATATCCTTTTTACTCTGAGCAATGAAATCATTTTTATTGTCCAAATAAAATCACTTCCTGTCACAAAAAAATCATTTTACTCTGTCAGCAATGAAATCATTTTTACCTGCGAATAAAACCCTTTTCCCACAAAAATCATTTTATCTTCCTGAAATCATTTTACTTTCACAATGAAATCATTTTACTCTGCCAGTAATAAATCATTTTCCTTTCAGCAAAAACCCTTTTTTGCCAGAATAAAACCATTTTTCTCTTAGAAATGAAATACTTCTCGTCAGCTAAAATCACTTTACTCTGTCAGCAATGAAATCATTTTATCTTTTCACAATGAAATCCTTTACTTTTTAAAAAAGAAATTTTTCCTCCAGAAAATAAATCACTTTCTCTGCCACAAATGAAATCACTTTATTCTGTCAGCAAAAAAATCACTTTACTCTGAAAAAATAAACACTTTACTCTGTCAAAAAAAATCCTTTTACCTGTCAAAATAAACACTTTACTCCCACAATGAAATCACTTTTCTTCAAATAAATTTTTACTCCAAAAGAAACATTTTACTCCCCAGCAAGAAACCTTCTCTCCCAACAAATGAAATCACTTTACTCTCCAATAAAATCATTTTATTGCAGAATTATCACTTTCCTCCAGTTTAAAAACATTTTATTGTCAGCAATAAAATTTACTCTTAACAAAAATCACTTTATTGCCAAAAGATATATTTTCCTCCAGCAATAAACACTTTTTTGCCAAAAAACCTTCCCTTTCAGAATGATACCCTTTTACTTTCCAGCAAAAAAATACTTTACTTGTAAAAAAATCACTTTTCGCGTGATATCACTTTTCTGTCAAAAAAAATATTTATTGCCACAATAATACTTCTCGCCAGAAATAAACATTTTACCTGTCACAATAAATCCTTTATTCCCAAACAATGAAATCACTTTCTCCAGCAATGATATCATTTTTATCTGCCAGAAAAAAACCACTTTACCCCTGGAAGTCATTTTATCTGTCAGCAATGATATCCTTTATACAGAATGAAATCATTTTATTGTCAGCAAAAAATCATTTATTCCCCAAATAAATCACTTTACCCCCAAAATAAAATCACTTTACCTGCCAATGAAACCCTTTACTTTCCGCAAATAAACCTTTTACTTGTCGGCAATAAAACATTTTCCCTTGTCACAATAAACCCCAACCTGTCAAAATAAATCACTTTCTTCCCAAAATGAAATCACTTTATTCTAAAATAAAATATTTTCTGCCACAAATGAAATCATTTTATTTCGCCAGAAAATAAATCACTTTACTCTAAGAAAAGAAACCTTTTCTGCCAGAAAGAAATCCTCTCCCCCAAAGAAACCCTTACTCTGCAAGAAAGAAATCACTTTCCGCCAGCAATGAAATCATTTTCCCTTGTGCAATATAATCTTTACTTGAAAGATGATATATTTTACCTCGCAATAAAATCACTTCCCTTGTCAGAATAAATTTTTATCTGCCAGAATAATACTTTACTTGAGAATGATTCCCTTTCTCTTAAAAGAAATTTTTTTACTTATTTGCAAAAATTTTTTTTCTCCCAAAAAAATCCTTTATCTCCCAGAAATAAATACTTTTCTCTGTCAGAAATGATATTTTTACTCTGCCAGCAATGAAATCCTTCTCTGTCAGCAAAAATTTATTTTACTTGTCAAATAAAATCCTCTTGTCAGAATAAATCACTTTATTCTGTCAGCAATAAAAATCCTTTACTCTCAAAAAATAAATCACTTTTTTTTAAAAAATTTAAATCCTTTCTCGTCAGAGAAATCACTTTATTCTGTCAGAATAAAATCAATTTACTCTGCCAAAAATAAAACCCCCCTTCCAAGAACCTTTATTCGCGAGAAACACTTTACTCGCCAAAAAACCCTTTACTTGTCAGAAATAAATCATTTTCTCTGTGAATAAACCCTTTCTCCCCAAAATGAAATACTTTCCTTAGAAATGATATCATTTTACCTCCCCTGAAATACTTATTTGTCAGAAAAGAAATCACTTTACTCTGTCACAATGCCCTTTACTCTGTCAAATAAATCACTTTTTTCTTCAAAAATAAATCATTTTACTTGAAAAGAAACATTTTTTCTGCCAGCAATAAATACTTTACTTGTCAAATAAAATATTTTATTCTGTCAGAAAAAATATTTTACTTGCCAAATGAAATCAATTTACTTGCCAGAAATGAAATCATTTTTTACTCTGCCAGCAAAGAAATCATTTTACCTGCCAGCAATAAATCCTTTCTTGAAAAAAACACTTTACCTCCGGGCGAAATCACTACCGTCAGCAATAAAACCCCATTTTCTTTCCCAAATAAAATCCTTTATTTTTCAAAAAAAACCCTTTTCCTGCCAGCAAAAAATCATTTATTTTCACAAATGAAATCATTTTCTCTCAGCAAAAAAACCCCTTTATCCGCCAGCAAGAAATCACTTTCTTCCAAAATAAATCACTTTATTTCACAATGAAATCCTTTACTTGTCAGCAATGAAATCACTTTTTTTGCCACAATGAAATCACTTTTTTAGCAAGAAATCACTTTACTCGCAGCAATGAAATCATTTTTGTCAAATAAAAACCTTTCCTTTCCACAATAAAATCATTTCTCTTAGAAATAAATACTTTACCTGCAGCAATGAAACACTTTCCTGAAAACAATAAATCATTTTATTGTAGTAAAATCCTTTTCTTGCCAATGAAACCCTTTCTTGCGTAAGAATCACACCCCAAAATGAATATTTTACTCGAGAAATAAATCACTTTCCTTTCGAATGAAATCTTTTACTTGCAAGAAATCACTTTATCTGCCAGCAATGAAATCACTTTCCCCTTGAAAAAATGAAATCATTTTTACTTTAGCAATGAAATCCTTTATCTCCCAGAATGAAATCACGCTCTGTCGAAGAAACCCTTTTTTTCACAAAAAATACTTTACTTCCCGAAATAAATACTTTTTGTCAAAAATAAACACTTTCTTTTTGAAAATCCTTTATTTTTGGGAAATTTTTTTACCCCAAGCAATGAAATCCTTTTTGCCAAAAAAACCCTTTTTCTTAAGAAGGGAAATTTTTCCCTTCCGCAAAAAATTTTTCTTGTCCAATAAAATCACTTTTTTGCCAGCAATGAAATCATTTATCTGTCACAATGAAACCCTTTCCTGTCGAAATAAATCACTTTACCTCCAGCAAAAAAATCACTTTATTGTCAAATAAATCACTTCTCTGAAAAAATAAATCCTTCCTTTCGCAATGAAATCACTTTACTCTTAAATGATATCCTTCCCCAAAAAAATCACTTTCCCGTCAGCAAAAAAAATCACTTTTCCGTCAGCAAGGGAAATCATTTTACTCTGCCCAATGATTCCCTTTTCCCAGAAAAAAATCCTTTTTTCGCAAAAAATACTTTCTCTGTCAGCAATTCACTTTCCTGTCAGCAAGAAACCTTTTTTTCCCAACAATGATTCACTTTTCAGAGAAATGTTTCCTTTTTCCAAAAAAATCCACCTTCACAAAAAATCATTTTTTTTCGCCAGCAATGATACCCTTTTTCTCTGTCAGAAATAAAATCATTTTCCTCTGCCACAATGATTCACTTTGCCAGAAAAATTTTTTACTCTGTCAAAAATAAATCACTTTTCTGCCAGAAGTCATTTTACCGCCAGCTGATATCCTCCTTTCCAGCAATGAAACCACTCTGTCAGAAAGATATCCCTCGCCACAATAAATCATTTTACTCTGCCCAAAAAAAATCATTTTCTCGCCAGAAATGAAATCACTTTACTCTCCCAGAAAGAAATCACTTTACCTGCCAGAAAAAATCCCCCCCTTTTATCGTACAGACACTTTCTCTGTCACTAAACCCTTTTACCCCGGGAAATAAAATCATTTTTCTGTCGAATGAAACCCTTTCTCTCCCAAAATGAAATCACTTTATCTTAGCAATAAAATCACTTTCTGCCAGCCAAAGAAATCACTTTTCTGCCAAAAGAAATACTTTTCCCAGAAAATGAAATCCCTTTTTTTTGCCAGAAAGAAATCATTTTACTTGCCAAAATAAATCACTTTACTAAAGAAAATAAAATACTTTATCTGCCCAATGAAATCACTTTTCTTCCAATGAAATCATTTTTTATTTTCCCAAGATATCACTTTACCTCCCAGCAATAAAACCCTTTTACTCTGCAGAAAAAAACCCTTTTACTTGTCCAAATGAAACATTTTCCTTGTCAGCAATGAAATCACTTCCCCCAGAATGAAATCATTTTATTCTGTCAGCAATGAAATCATTTTACTCTGAAGCTAAAATTTTTCTCCCAAATGAAATCCTTTATTCCAGAAATAAATCATTTTACTCTGAATGAAACATTTTACTTCCCAAAATGAAACTTTTTACTCCCAGCAATAAAATCACTTTACCTGTCCTGAAATCATTTTACTCTGTCCAATGAAATCCTTTATTCTGTCAGAAATAAATCATTTTCCCAGCAATGAAACCCTTTTACTTGTCAGAAAAGAAATCACTTTACTCTGTCAGCAATGAAATCACTTTCCGAGGAATAAAAATTTTTATTTCCAGCAATAAAATATTTTACCGTCGCAAGAAACCCTTTACCTGTCAGAAATAAATCACTTTACTCGCCAGCAATGAAATCATTTTATTGCCAGAAAAACACTCTCTGTCAGAAATAAATTTTTACCTGCAAGAATAAATCCTTTACTCTGCCAGAAAGAAATCATTTGCTCTAAGAAGAAATCACTTTCCCTTTGTCAAAAAAAATCATTTCCTTCCAGCAAAAATCCTTTATTTCAAAAAGAAATCACTTTCCCTTTTCAAATGAAATCACTTTACTCTCCAAAAAATGAAATCCCCTTGTCAGTAAAATTTTAACTTGGCAATGAAATCATTTTTACTCTCCCAATAAACATTTTACCTTCAGAAATAAACCCTTTTTGTCAGAAATAAATCATTTTATTCTTTCGTAATAAAATCACTTTACTCTGCAAAAAAATAAATCACTTCTCCAGTAAATCATTTTTCTGTCAAATAAAATCCTTTTTCTGTCAGCAATAAAATCATTTTATCCCCAGCAAATGAAATCACTTTATCCCCAAAGAAACCCTTTTACTCCAGCTAAATCATTTTCCTCCAGAAATAAATCCTTTCCTCTTGAATAAAATCATTTTCCTGAAAATAAATCCTTTTTTCCCCAAGAAACCTTTATCCTCCAATAAATACTTTATTCTTCCAATGAAACATTTTCCCTTTCCCCACAAATAAAATCATTTCCTGTCAAAAATGAAATCCACTTCCCCTTGAAATACTTTTCGCCAGCAATGAATTTTTACTTGCCAAAAAAATATTTTTTTCCCAAAATAAATCACTTTACTCTGTCAGAAAAGAAATATTTTACTCTCCCAAATGAAATCACTTTTTCCCCAGAAAATAAAATCATTTTCCCTTGTCAAATAAATCATTTTTATTTCCAACAATGAAATCCTTATTTGCCAGTAAAATCACTTTTTTGCAACAATAAATCCTTTATCTTGAAATAAAATCATTTTACTCCCCAAATAAATTTTTATTGTAAACAAAAATCACTTTCTCTTAGAAAAACCCTTTTTACTCTGCCAGAAAATAAATCACTTTTTTTCCCAAAATGAAACCCCTTTATTGGAAATAAACCCTTTACCTTGTCAGCAAAAATCATTTAAACTCTGTCACAATGATATCCTTTCCCTCAGCAAAAATCATTTTCCCGTAACAAAAATCATTTTTAACAATAAAATCCCACTCCCCAACGATTACTTCCTCCAGCAAAAAAATCATTTTACCTGTCAGCAATAAACCTACTCCCCAAAATGAAATCATTTTACCTGTCAGCAATAAATCACTTTACCTAAAATATATCACTTTACCCCTTAGCAATGATATCTTTTTCTCGCCCACAAAAAATCACTTCCCTTGTCACAAAAAATCCTTTTCGCCAGAAAGATACCCTTTTCCTGTGAAAAAACTTTACTCCCAGAATGATATCCTTTTCCCCAGCAATAAAACCCTTTTATCTGTCAGCAATAAAATCACTTTACTCGCCAGAATGAAATCCTTTTCCTGCCACAATGTTTCCCCATTTTTCCCCAGCAATAAATCATTTCTTTCCCTGAACATAAAATACTTTACTTGTCACAATGATTCACTTCTTGCAAGAAATAAATCCTTTACTTCCAGAAATCCCTTTCCGTACGAAACATTTATTTTCAGAATAAAACATTTCCTTGCCAGCAATAAAACCCTTTTTCCCCCGAAAAATCACTTTACCGCCAGAAATAAATCCTTTACTCTCCCAAAATAAAATCACTATCGCCCTGAAATCACTTTACCTGTCAAAAATGAAATCATTTTACTTGAAAAATATACCTACTCTCCCAGCAAAAATACTTTATCTTAAAAAAAAATCATCCCCTTTTCCCCAGAAAAATCACTTATTCCGAAATACCTTTTTTTAGTAAATACTTTTGCAAAAATAATTTTACTCTGTCACAATGATATCATTTTCTCTGCCAGCAATGAAATCATTTTACCTGTCAGAATAAACCTTTACCTGCCCAATGAAATCATTTTACCTGCAAGTGAAATCATTTTACCGTCAGCAAGAAATCACTTTACTCTAACAATGAAATCATTTTACCTGTCAGAAAGAAATCATTTTACTCTTCAAAAATGAAATACTTTACTCTGTCAGGTAAACCTTTTATTCGCTAAATAAATCACTTCTTAAAATTAAATCATTTTCTTTCGCAATAAAATCACTTTTCTCCAAAATACTTTTTTTCGCCCAATAAAACCTTTACTCCCCCAAAATGAAATCACTTTTTTCCCCAAAAATCATTTTTTTCGCCGAATGAAATCACTTCTTGTCAGATAAAATATTTTACCTGTCGGAAATCACTTTTTCTTCCAGAAATCATTTTACCCCGCCAGCAAAAAAATCCTTTATTTGCAAGCAATGAAATCATTTTCTTGTCAAATGAAATCATTTTCCTCGCGCAAGAAATCACTTTCCCTTGCCAGCAATAAAATACTTCTTGCCAGAAAAGAAATACTTTTTTTGCCAAAGAGAACTTTTCCTTGCAAAAGAAACACTTTCCGAGCAATAAAATCCCTTTGCCTGCAAAAATAAATCATTTTATTTGTCAGAATAAAATCATTTTACCGCCACAATGAAATCAATTTTTCTAAGCAATGAAATCACTTTACCGCGCAATGAAATCACTTTACTCTGCAAAATAAAATACTTTCCCCGAATGAATCATTTTATTTGCAAGCAATAAAACCACTTTCCTGTCAGAAATAAACACTTTATTGGAAAATCTTTTCTCCGAAATAAAACATTTTACTCTGCCACAAGAAATCACACCGTCAGAATGAATTTTTCTCGAAAAGAAATCCCTTTACCTGCCAGCAAAAATTCCTTTATCTGTCGAAATAAATCACTTTCCTTCACAATGAATCACTTTCTCGTCAGAAATAAACCCTTTCTCTGCCAGCAATAAAACACTTTTCTCCCAGCAAATAACACTTTTTCCCGAAATGAAATACTTTTTGTCAAATAATCCTTTTTCCCCCAGTAAAATCCTTTTTTTCCCCGCAAGAATTACTTTTGCAAGAATAAAATACTTATCCAGAATGAAATCACCATCTTACAAAAAATTTTTTTACTTCCCAGCAAATGAAATACTTTACCTCACAAAAATCATTTTACTTTCAGAAAGAAAGATTGAGCAAAGAATTTCCCATTTTTTTGCCCAATGTCACTTTTCAACAATAAAATCACTTTACTAGAATGAAATAATTCCAAATAAAATATTTACTTGCCAGCAAAATCACTCTCTAAATAAAATCCTTTTTTCCGAAAAAATTTTTACTTTCCCAATGAAATCCCCACCTTAGCAATAAACAACCTTCTAAAGAAATCATTTTACTTTCAAATGAAATACTTTACTTCCCAGAAATAAATTTTTTATTCAGCAATAAAATTTTTCTCTGTAAATGAAAACTTCTCCCCAAAATGAAATCATTTTTTTCTCTGAAAAATAAATCACTTTTTCTGTAAAAAATCCCTTTACTCTGAAGAATGAAATACTTTTTCTGTCAGCAATGAAATCACCCCCCAAGAAAGAAATCACTTTATCTGCAAAAATGAAATCACTTTTCTTCAGCAAGAAATCATTTACCTTCAGCAATGCCTAACTGTCAAAATGAAATCATTTTTTCTGTCGAATGAAACACTTCCTTTTAGCAATAAAATATTTTACCCAAGCAATAAACCCCACTTTTACCCACAATGAAATCACTTTACCGTCAGCAATGAAACCCTTTTATTTTGTCAGCAATGAAACCCCACCGTCCAATGAAATACTTTCCTGTCAGAATGAAATCATTTTTACCTGTCAAATGAAATCATTTTCCCCGTCACAATAAAATCCTTTCCTGCCAAAATAAATCCTTTCTCTGTCAGAATAATCATTACTTCCGTAAATACTGAAAAAAAAACCGCATTTTTTTATTGCCAACATCAATTTAAAAATATGATAAACATTGCGGTTAAAAACCCCATCCAGGCGAAAAATTTAAAATTTTTTTTCGTTTCCCTTGGAACAATTCAGGTATGCGGTCCTGCTGTGGTTTTTTCTGACTAATTTTGGGAACGCAAATTTTCCCTTATGATCAGTGTCCCCAGCTTCCGTACCTTTCTGACCGGTTTGAAACCTACCCTTGTTTCCCAGCTAAAAATGTCTTCCATATACCATTAATTTTTTCATGAAAGAATTTGGGGTTTTTGTCTTTCCTTTAGATGAAACAATAGTGTATACCTTTGGTTGGAGAAGGCACGCATGTATGGCGGGGGACACTAGTAATAAGGAAAGAATGCTTTCACACAAAAATCAGTCAGAAGTGCCAAGCGCCATTACTACGCCTGAAACATAGCGGGGGAACGCAAGGACAAGAAAAACAATAGGAAAATGGGCAAGGCACATTCCCCCATCAGCTGCCCAGACTATGCATAAATGAAGAGAACACTTCATCCTTGCTTCTGAATCTTTTGAAAAGAGATTTATAGATGAGCTGAAAGACAAGACAGACAAGCACAAACTTAGAAGTTGTCACAGTAAAATACTTGTCAAATGACCGTCTGTAAAGTCGAAAAAGGTCATATATGTTTCTCTCTCTTTCGCTTTCTCAGCGTGGTCCAGAAAAGAGTCCTTCTTGTTATATTCCCCTAGGGTTTTCTCAAGGTGTGTGTTATCCAGCAGCGCGTCTTTTTCTTCACCTCTTGGCGTGCCTTCTCCAACTTCAGAGTTATTTAAGTAACAAATCAACATGGAATGACAAAAGTATACAAGTGGATTACGGCTAATAAAGAAATGGATGCGCTGACAAATGTCTGCCATAGACTATATATATATATATATATACACATTGGTCGTCTGTTGTTCAATGTCTACACAATAAGTTCGATTCTTTGGATGTATGTTGTGTTTGTTAGTTTATCAAGGCTTCCAAACAGCTTTGTGTTGATGTCTGTCTCTATTAGCAAGTGTTCTTTCTGCAGTTGATTCATCAGGTGACATCTTGCAGGATGTGTTCGGCTGTCTGCCCATATGCACATGTGGGTGATGGAACCAGTCTTAGTCTGTGTAGGTGTCTGTCAGTTTATTGTGTTCAGTTCTGAGTTGAAACAATATCATCTGTCTTGCTCTATCTAGATATATACACATTGATTATTGAGCAAATTTTACAGTACTTGTCACCCATAGGTGCACAGTCTCTCATAGCGTATCTCAAAGTGTTGGTAGTTGATGTGGCTCACTGGTTAACAAACTACTTAATCGGTCTAATAGTTATAGGAACCATCAGCATCCATACATTTTAACATCATCTGCTGCGGAAGAATGTGCCCCTATCGGGTCTGTTCCGAGTGCTGTGAAGGTGGTGATTTTACCAGTCATAACCAAAAATGTTCTTGCTACTATTCATTGTTGGGAGGGTAGTGAGGGTTTCGACGTTGAACACGATATAGAGCCCTCAATAACTAAAAATTGTCACGGCTCTAATTGTAGTTAGGGGGACCGGAAGGCAGGGAGAGGGGTTTCTGCTCATGATCCAGGGCCCCAGTAAAAACAAAATATTCATGGCCCTATATGATCGTGACCGTATTTGAAGTTGGGGGCTCCTAGAATATGCATGATACAGGGGCCCCATTAAATAAATATGTACATGTCTCTACATGATCATAACCCTATTTGTATTTGGGGTCCTGGATTAGAATACAGGGCCCCTCAACAACAACAAAATGTCCATGGTTCTATATGATCATAGAATAGACATGATATAAAGCCCTAAATAAACAAAATGACCATGTATATGACCATGACCGTAGTTGGGGGCTCCTGGATTATGCATGACATTGGGCCCTAATTGAACAAAAATTACCCCGTCTCTATATGAATCTATTTGAAGTTGGGGGCTCCAGGATTATGCATGATACAGGATCCCTCAACATCAAAATATCCAAATATATGATATTGATTATATTTGAAGTTGCGGAAGGGTAGTTTCCTTGTATTAAGAAGATATATAGCTCTCAAAAATCACAACTGATCAAAATCCTAATTATGGTTGGGGGTCCTGGATAATGATTTAAGGCCTTCATTAACCAAAAACAAACAAGACCCTATTTTTGTTGCAGGAGGAGAGGGGGAGCCGTTTGATGATATGGTTACCAAACTAAACTGTTCATTTTACAAAATAAATACATTGAATACAACAATTGGCATTTAATGGCTGGGGTGGAAAGGGGGCCTGCCCTCAATATGATGGTTGCCAACCTCGCTTGCCATTGCAATCTATGTTCTGTTATTCCTACTTCTCGCCATGTCCTCTCTTTCTCGCCTTCATTTGTCGTCTTTAACAAAGTTGTTGATACAGGTTTATGATCCATTCGAGAAGTGAACGACAAGGATAACTGAAAGAACAGAGAAATGAAAACATTGAAGTTGTTACATTGATAAATTTCTTATATAATTGTTACTGTTGTAACTTAGTCAGCTCTTAACATCTTCTTCTTCTTCACCCTTGGTCCCTAGGGAGTTGTTCGAAACTTTCCCCAGTGTCTGGCGGTTTTCTTTAGACCTCTGAGGATAGATCCAGGACAACTCGGTTCCACAAGAAGACTCCATCTCCAGGTCTATTTAGTATCCTGTTTCCAACCGTAGAGCCCACGCCCCACAGAGGGGCATTTTCATCGTTAAGGGGGCAATGGACTCGTTCAGAGTTTAACTAATGTTCATGATGTTGCAAACCCGATTTATCGTCTTTTGGATGTATGTTGATAAAAACGAACGTTGCTTCCCAATCACTTTACTGAAGTTTAAAAATCTTCAATAAACGGAAAGTACTTATATCTAGGTACATTTCTACCTCCTTTTAACAAAGCTTTTAAAGAGGGAAAGCATGTGTTATTGTGTTAAAATCGAGTCATATCTTTTTAATAACAACTAATGTGTGAAAGCTGTGCCACTCAGTAACAACACTTTTATTGAATTGTGTCCGCCTGAGTGGTTACGAGGTCCAAATTTTGGGTGTACAAAATAGAACCACTGTTACCTGCCACGCATGTCGTAAGAAGCGACTAAGGAGGTTTGGCTGAAATCGGATGCACGTGTCCGCTAGGAATGCTCTCTCTCTCTCTCTCTCTCTTCTTTTTACCCGGATTGAGGCATAGGCCCTCAACCAACTCATGCCAAGTCTTCCTATCTCTAGCTATCTCATGCAGCTCCCTCCAGCACTTCTTTATATTGTTGATCTCCGCCTCCAAATCTCGTCTCCATGTATTTCTCGGCCTCCTTCTTTTGCTGTCCCTGGGGTTCCAGGCAAGGACCCTTCTTGTTACATTCCCTCCGGTTTTCGCAAAGTGTGTCCTATCCAGCGCCAGCGTCTATATTGTAACCTGTTCGTTCACTGGAATCTGTCTTGTTCTCTCCATAAGTTCCTCATTTGTGACCCTATCATACCATCTTATTCCCTCTATTCTGCGCAGACACCAGTTGATGAATGTTTGCAATTTATGTTGTTTGCAAACTATTGTTTTAGTTGTTCTCCATGTTTCTGACCCATACAGTAGAACTGCTTTAACATTAGATTTAAATATCCGAATTTTTGTTCTAGATTTGATTTCTTTAGACTTCCATATGTTTCCTAGTGCAATGAAAACTCCTCTTGCTATTTGTATTCTTATTTTAACATCTCTATCTGTTCCACCCTCTTTGTCTATGTTGCTGCCCAAATATGTGTATGATTCTACCTCTTGAAGTGGGATTTCACTCAGGAGATCGAGTTGTCGTTTGCTTGGTTAATTCTCAATATCTTTGTCTTTCCTTATGAATGTTCAGCCCTAGTTGCTGGGACCTTAGATTCAATGTGTTTAGCTTATCCTGCATCTGATTTCGTGTATGTGACAGAAGGGCTATATCATCAGCGAAGTCCAGATCATCTAGTTGCTCTGTCAGAGTCCATTGGATTCCATTTCTGGTGTTAGTTACTGTGGTCTTTATAATCCAGTCTATTGTCAGTAAGAACAACAAAGGTGATAGAAGACATCCCTGACGCACCCCTGTTTATATTCCAAAAGTGTCTGTTAGTTTACCTTCATGAAGAACTCTACATTTCATATCTGTATATGTTGCTTTTATTAGGTTAATAACTTTCTGTGGATTCCATAATGCCTCATTAATTTCCAAAGGGTTTCCCTATCAATAATGTCAAAAGCCTTCTCATAATCCACAAATCCGATATAAAGTGGGGATTTCCATTCAATACTTTGCTCTATTATTATGCGTAATGAGGCTATCTGGTCAGCACAGGATCTATTTGGTCGAAAGCCTGCCTGTTCATTTATTAGCTTTGTATCAATGGCATCTCTCAGTCTCTCCAGGATGACTGCTTAGTATTTTCCCAGGTACTGACAACAGCATTATTCCCTATAGTTTTCACACTTCTGAAGGTCCCCTTTCTTTCGTAGCTTCACCAGGTATCCTTCTCTCCAGTTTGCTGGTATTTCTTCAGTCTCCCAGACTCTGCTAAATAATTTATACAGTATTTCTGTGGATGTGTTATGTTGGCTTTAACCGTCTCCGCTGGAATACCATCTGGACCAGCCGCTTTCCCATCTTTTAAAAGTTTAATGGCTTTACTAATCTCCTTCTTGGATGGTTTCTCACAGTTGATGTCCAAGTCAATTTCTGCCTGTTGGATATATGGAGGGTTTGTAGGTGCTGGTCTGTTCAGGAGTTCCTTGAAGTATTCCATCCATTTTTCCATTTGGTCTCTCACATTAGTGATAGTTTAACCGCTACTATTTTTGATCAACCCATTTGATGGACTGTATTTTCCTGCAAGCTTTCTAGTGATGTTGTAAAGATCCCTAAGGTTCCTTTTCCTGCAGCTACCTCTGCTTCTCTTGCTAGGTCTTCTACGTATTGTCTTTTATCTAACCTTATTTGTTTCTTCACTTTCTTGCTAGCTTCTGTGTATTTTTCCTGGGCTATGGCTTTGGCAGTTCTAGTTTTAATAATAATAATTCCTCTCGTACCGTTATACGTTACATAGGGCCTGCAAGTAATTTCTCCATACCGCTCTATCCTGGGTAACTCGCTCAATCTCCTCCATGGAACTGAGACCGATATTTCCTGCCTCTCTCAGCAAAGTTCGTTTCAGGGTCTCTTTAGGTCGACCTCTCTTTCTTGAACTCTTTGCATCCCACTTCAATGCCTGCTTTGATATTCGTTGATCATTTCTCCTCAAGGTGTGCCCAAAATATCTCTATCTTCTCTTTCTTATAACAGTTGTCCCTAGTGGTTGACCAGACATATCTCTGATTTCATCACTTCTCCTGAATTCGTTCCATTTTATATTCATTATTTTTCGCAGACATCTATTTTCAAATGCATTTAACTTGCTTTCTATATCTTTAGTCATTTTCCAACTCTCGCTGGCATATGTTAGGATTGATACAACATTTGAATTGAAAATTCGTAATTTAGTTTTAATACTATATAACTTGCAGTTCCATATTTTATTTAGACTTTTAAAAGCTGATGTTGCTTTGCCAATTCGTATCATAATTTCTTTTTAACATTTCCTGTGCAATCAAAATTGCTACCCAAATAGGTGAACTGCTTTGTTATTTTTATCATTTTAGATTCCAGTGTGATATCTGCATTACTTGCCATAGGTGTCTTCATTATATTTGTTTTTTCATAGCTTATCTGCAGTCCAACTTTTGATGCTATAGATGACAAGTTGTCAGTTTTTCTTTGCATATCTTGGTTGTTTCTACTTAACAAGGCAATATCATCTGCAAAATCCAAATCTTCTAGTTGACTATTTTCTACCCAATCGATGCCAGTTTCGACCCTTGCAATATTTTCGCATCACCCAGTCAATGGCCACTCCAAACAATAGCGGAGATAAAATACAGCCTTGCTTTACTCCGGTTTCAACTATAAACCAGTCGCTGTGTCCACCATCAGTGCGAACTGCACACTGTGAACCATCATAGAGGCTCTTTATAATGTTTATTATTTTGTCTGGTATTCCATAGCATCTCAGAATATTCCACAGAGAGATTCTGTGTAGACTATCAAAGGCTTTTTAAAATCGATGAAATTTAGTATGAGTGGTTGTTGCTTCTCAATATGTTCCTCCAAAATTAGTCGTAGAGTAATTATTTGGTCTACGTAGCTTCTCCCAGGTCTAAAACCAGCTTGTTCTTCTCTCAAGGTTGTGTCCACTGCTTCTTTGATTCTATTAAGAATGATTTTGCAGAAAGTCTTGGTCATTACTGATAATAGGGTGATCCCTCTCCAGTTGTTGCAATCTTTGAGATCACCTTTTGGGGATCTTAACAATTATTCCCTTCTTCCATTGATCTGGGACAGTTTCTTCTTCCCATACTTTATTAAATAGTTCTTGCACCTGGCTAATAGTTGTATCATCAGCCGCTTTGAGCATTTCTGCAGTAATGTTGTCATCACCGCTGCCTTATTGTTTATCAAGGAATTGATTGCCTCCTTGACCTCAGCTACACTTATCATTTCTTCGTTAATTGGTAGGAAGCTGTTTCTTGCCTCTTCGTCAAACTTGAGTAGTACTGGTGGATCAGGTCTATTTAATATTTCTTCAAAATGTTCTGCCCATCTTTTCTTCTGCTCGGTATCTGATGTTAGAACTTTACCAGCTCTTGATTGGGCCACCCTTTGAAACAAATGTTCCAGTAAGTTGTTTTAGTGTGTTGTATAGCATTTTACTGTTTCCAGTCTTAGCTGCCTTTTCCCTTCTTCGGCCAGTCGATTGACATATGCTCTTTTATCTCTTCTAGCTGCTCTTTTCACTTCCTTGTGTCATAGTTCCCCAGGTGGCAGCGGAGGAATGGACAGTTAGCCATATAGTTAGTGTAGTATAATTAGATATTTAATAGTTGAGACTATGTGTTGCACTCTCTAAGTAGAAGTGCAACACATAACTACGAGACATGACGCTTTTGCGTAGTAAAATAGTGACGATTTAGTAACAGTTGCTAGGAAGAGTTAGTAAATAGAAGAGACGATATAAACACTTTCGCTGAATGGACGTGTTGTGATACACTCTAAAAGTTAACATCTAAAATAAAAGTAATATAAATTGAAAAGCAGTGTTTGTATCATTTAGCGTTGGTGTGGTTTACCATCTAGCTTCCACCACGATCACATCAGAAAATCAACCACATAAACCTAAGATAAGGAAGATATAGAGAGTGAAACGGAAACCGAATCAACGATATGGGGGAAAACGGTACCACCAGAAATAAATAAACCTGAACTGCGATACAGTCAATAAACAATGGACCCCCTACAACAAGTGGTGTCAGGAAAAAATTACGATCTGCCCTAACTGTATCGGCATTCGTGGATCAATCGTGAGTCTGGTTATGATTTCATAGTTTATTTTATATATATAATCTGCAAGGTTCACGTTCTTTACGATGCTTCTTCGGCTATGATGGTGCGGATAATTGCGGATATTCACCCACCGGTCATATCTTTTCTTCACTTTCAAGGAGCTTCGCAATTTATTATTTATTGTCCTTCCTACAGGGAAGGTGACCGGCGTGAGCCACCCACCGGTCATATATTTTCTTCATCCTCAAGGAGCTTCGAAAATTATTGTTTATTGTCCTTCCTACAGGGAAGGTGACCGGCGTGAGCCACCCACAGTCATATATTTTCTTCATCCTCAAGGAGCTTCGAAAATTATTGTTTATTGTCCTTCCTACAGGAAGGTGACCGGCGTGAGCCACCCACCGGTCATATATTTTCTTCATCCTCAAGGAGCTTCGAAAATTATTGTTTATTGTCCTTCCTACAGGAAGGTGACCGGCGTGAGCCACCCACCGGTCATATATTTTCTCCATCCTCAAGAATCTTAGCAATTTATTATTCAACAACAGCTCTTCTTCTTGAGACCACATCTACCGGTCAAGAACACTGTTCCTGTCATTCTACCTCTCTCGTATGGACCCTGGGAGATCACTACTACGACTACAAGCCTGATACATGTTTATTGCCATGTGTTTTCTAAGACATTTACATCAAGTGTTACAATATTAGTAAGTACTACTTTGTTTCCTATCATTCCTAATATTGCTATTTTTCAGAGATTATTTAATTGGTTGCATTTTGTGTGGAACGACTAGCAATCGAACTTCTTGATTACCTATTTTTACCAGTGATTTTCATAACGGTTTGTATATTTGCTGTTCTAAGAATACACTCCCGGGGATTGACATTGCTAATGTTTGTCAGTATAAATGACGGGTGTATAGTGGTGAAAGTGAGATTATCTACTTATGACAATGCCATATGTCTATTGAGTGCGCTGGTATGGATTGATCACAAGCATTGCAGTGATGGAGTGATGATTTTTTCTATATATACCAAATTGATATTGATTAGGATGACACTTTAATTATTGGCATACTTATTCATAATCATACGATTTTGCTATTTCTGACACTTTGATATAATTCGTACTATTGTTTACATTTCGCCTTTAAGGGTGTTTTTGTATGATGTCTCACAGAGGCACTAGAGGAAATAGGGTCGGTGAGGATGCGACGTTGGAGGTATTGCCTCCTGTACTGGCACCTCCCGCAGCCTTGGTGGAATCTCCGGTTTTGGATGGATACGGCTGTTCATCTGTTCCAGTGCCGTCTTATCCTACTCCATGGAACTTTCCTCGTCCTCCCTGTCGGCCCCCACGGACATTTGGGGTTCGTGATGGTCCCTCTGGGGATGAATTTGAACGGGACATCCGACATTACTGGACGTACTACGGGCTGGAAGGCCAGGATAGGGTCAATGCGCTTTTCGAACATGTCTCCGACTCAGTCCGTAGGGAACTTGTTATCCAAATGATGACGGTGAAGGACCCAGAGTCCCTGTTAACAGGCCTCCTGGGTGTGTATGGTGATAACAGATCGGCTCATGCGCTACTGTCTGCTTTCTTTCGCTCTTCTCAGAATAGTGAGGAGATGTGCCTTGACTACTCCCATCGTATAGCGGAGCTATTCATGAAAGTCACGCGGCTCAGTCTAGGGAGGGTCAATCCCCTGGATCCCAATAATCTTCGGGATCACTTTGTGGCATCTCTTAGTAATAGGTTGTGTTCTACTATGCTGATGTCCAAGGTTGCAGGAGTACCCTCCACTACCTTCCTGCAATGCAGAGATGAGGCGTTGCGATGGGGTCAATCCCATCCCTGGGATGGATTCAAGGAATTTGGATCGATTGGGGCGGCGTGTGGAAAACCTAGAGTCCAGGACGGTCAGGAATGTGAATGAGCCTCCCGGGGGTCACCGTCCTAATTACTCCATGCGTCCTGATTTTGTCCTATCTCCCGCTTCCAGGGTGGAGATGAGGGACACCCTCCACGCTCCCGCTGCTCGCGTTGTGGTTTGGATGGCCATGGGGTACAGGCTTGTAGGGTTAATATTTTAAACGGGCGCCACTCAGGGAGAGGGGCACGACCCTGGGTGCAAGGGAACAGGGCCCAGAACAAAAAATGGTAGGAAACCAACTACTGCATGATATGTGGATAGGGGGAAATGTGTTTCGGTGTCTAATTGACACGGGGTCTCAGGTTTCGGCTCTTACCGAACGTGCATTTCGCATGTATTTTCCAGAGTCTAGTCTAAATGGGGATAATTGGGTGCAGCTAAAAGCTGCAAATGGACTTCATATACCTTACTTAGGCCATGTTATTGTCAATATTGAGCTTTATAATACTTATCTTACGAATTGCGGATTCTATGTTTTTAAAGATACTCCATCTCATAATAGTTGTGATTATAATGCTATCATTGGGACAAATATTCTTAGCCGTCTGCGGTTGTTTCGACCAATTCTAGGTCCTTCTATCCAGTCCGTACCTGATAAAGTGGTACCGTCTTCTCTTCCAGCCTTTATTTGGTCTGCTAAGGGGAAGAAATCGCATATTAAAGATAGTTCATTGGGAGTGGTGTGGGTTCGAGTTAAAGGTGGGATTAGTATGGGTCGGCAGGTCATTTTTGAATCCAACCGTTCTTTGCTGCGAAAGGGTATTGTGTGCTGCAATACTGTAACTGATTTAAATAGGGGAATTTGCGCTATTCATGTTTTGAATATTACAAATGAAGATGTTTTCCTTTCAAATGGAACAGTGGTGGGCAGTATTTGTGACATTGATTCTTCCAGTGGTGTTAATTATAATATCATCTCTACGAACTCCGTGGAATGTACATTATCTGTTGGTGAACAGTTTGGGGTTTCTGGGCCATCGAACATAAACATTGGATCAAGCCGATTTGACCTGACTAGAATGCATGGGTCCGCTAATCAAAAAGTTGCGATGTTGTCTCTTTTATGTAAATACGACGATGTTTTCTCTTTTAGTGACTCTGATGTTGGATATGCCACTAAGGTTCGACACCAGATCCGGTTAACTCAAGATGCTAACCCCATCAAATTGCCGTATAGGCGAATCCCTCCGGCGTTTTACTCCGAGGTGCAAAACCATATCGCTGATCTTTTGAAAAAACAGGTCATCCGGGAGAGTGTCAGCCCGTGGGCTGCGCCAGTGGTATTGGTGAAGAAAAAGAATGGATCCTTACGCCTATGCGTCGATTACCGTGAGCTGAATAAGAAAACGATTAAGGATGCATATCCCCTGCCTCGTATTGATGACTACCTGGATTCATTAAACGGAGCAAAATTGTTCTCCACCCTCGATTTAACAAGTGGGTATTATCAGGTCGCTATGCATGAGGAGGACATGAGAAACAGCGTTTTGCACACCATTCGGTCTGTACGAGTATACCCGTATGCCGATGGGTCTGACCAATGCTACTGGAACGTTCCAGAGATTAATGCAAAACTCTATGTGTGATTTCATGTTTAAATCTCTGTTGGTATATTTAGATGACATGTTAGTTTTTTCAGGAAATTTTGATGACCATTTAGTTCGATTGGGCAATGTATTGGAAAGAATAAGAGCGATAGGTCTAAAAGTTAACCCTGCCAAATGTGTTTTCTGTAGGGATTCGGTGGATTTTTTAGGTCACACTATTTCTGGCGGTGGCATCGCAACCCAACAATCTAAAGTCTCCTCTATTCAGAAACTGGACACTCCTACTAGTGTGAAACAAGTTAGAGCCTTTCTAGGTATGGCTGGATATTACCGAAAGTTTATCCCCAGGTTTTCACTTATCGCAAAACCTCTGCTCGATATGGTAAACGAGAGCCATCCCACTGGCCTGCCCAGAGGTAGAGACCGACATAAAACGAAAGGCTGCTCTAATTTTAAGTGGAGTAGTGATTGTGAGAGTTCCTTTCGGGCCCTTCAAGGTAAATTGATTTCTGCACCCATCCTGGGATTCCCAGATTTTGGCAGTCCATTTGTCTTGGATATTGATGCGTCCTTTAGTGGCCTTGGAGCAGTTTTGAGTCAGGTACAATACGGGTCCAGTAAAGTAATCGCTTATGCCAGTCGGACTCTCCGCAGAGAGGAAAAAAACATTAAGAGTAGCTTAAAATTAGAATTATTGGGTTTGAAATGGGCTGTTACTGAGAAATTTCGTTCCTATATTTTGGGAAATAAAGTTACTGTCTACACCGACAATAAAGGTCTTACATTTTCAAATAAGGCACAATTGGGTGCAATTGAGCAAAGATGGCTGGCCCAGATGGCTGTCTTTGATTACGAAATCAAATATCGTAGAGGCACACTGAACAAGAATGCAGATTTCCTGTCTCGGTATCCATTACCTTTCACACAGGACGAGACAGAACGCGAGGCAGCGTCTGAGGATGAGGATATTGGGATTAACCTTGCTGTTTTAACACCTTCTTACAGTTGTGATTTGACTGTAGAGATGATGGGAACTACTGCAAAGAAACAGCATGTAACTTATAGCTTGAAAGAGATACAACAGTTGCAGCAACAGGACTTGGTGCTTCAGGTAGTATTAAAAGCTATGGAAACAGATGCTCCAGTGGACACGACCTGGTGGATTCAGGAAGCTAAGAGGCTGTGGTTACATCATGATAAGTTGTGCACTCGAAGAGGAATACTTTGTATTAGAAGGGATGAGGATAATAAGTGTGATGGATTAAAAATTATTGTACCTCACGTCTTAAGACCGATTGTATTGGCTGCTATTCATGAAATCGGTCATCAAGGGCGTGATAGGACATTGGCATTATTAAAATCTCGATTTTTTTTGGTGTGGAATGAATGGGGATGTCAATAATTTGGTGAAATCTTGTTCCATTTGTAATATGTCTAAACCTCTAAAGAAGATTACAACTACCTACGGTCATATTGTAGCCAACCGTCCGTTGGAGATGGTTGCCATGGATTTTGTTGAACTTCCAAGAGATTCCTATGGGTTTAAACATATCTTGATTATGACTGATGTGTTTACTAAGTATGTGTCCTTACCTACTATTGACCAAACTGCAAAAACAGTGGCAGAAGTCATACAGAGTAGATGGATCCCAGACTTTGGGATACCCAGTAAATTTCACTCGGACCAAGGAAAAGGGTTTGAGTCCTCCATTGTTCTTGAACTCTGTCAAAGGTATGGGATAAAAATCCAAGACCACCACATATAATCCGGAGGAATGCCATATGCGAAAGGTTTAATAGGACATTGTTGGCTATGCTCCGTTCATTAGAGGAGTCGGATAAAGTGGAATGGTCTAGACATGTACCTAATATAGTATTAGGGTACAATATTACTCCCCATACTTCTACTGGGTGGTCACCTTACTTTTTACTCTTTGGTAGACATCCTCAATTACCTATAAATTTTATCATCGAAGATTTATTTCATCCTGACGATGCAGAGAAAGACTATTTGGTCTGTCCTAAAAAGAGATTAACGGAGGCTCATAGGGAGGTCAGCGACAGGTTGGCTAGTCTCCATAAACAAGCAGATATTAAACAAGGAAAATTTGATATTATACCATTGGATAGTATGGTACGCAGGCGAATAGACCATACCAGGGGTGTCAATAAATTAGGAACCCTTTATTCCCAACAGGTGTACCGAGTAGTACAGACACCCGATGTTCAATCGGGCTATTATGTTATAGTCCCCATTAATGATGCGAGCCAATCTCGGCTGATGATATCTGGCCGCCACATCAAAAGATGTGAGAATTCTGAGTAATTCATAAATATAATTTATAAGCTATATGCTTATAATGTCTCCTCTCCTGAGGATAACCTAGTAAAATGGTATTGTTCCAACAAAGGCCGTGTTCATTGGGACAATTGTGAATTGACAATACACTCTTATAGGGGTTATGTGTCTAGAAAATAACCCTGATGTGGTTGTTGGACAGTTCTACTGTCGATGATTTTATGATGTTGTTCCAAATGTTGGGAGGATTAATTTGATTACTTTGTGATTAGAGGTTGAAATGTGATATTTTTTTTGGTCAATCCCAAATGGTGGGAGATATTTAATAATTACCTCACGGAGGTCGGTTGATGTTGATGGCAGACATTAATTATCTGATATTTGATAATGGTGGGGATATTTGAGGTCGGTTGATGTTGATGGCAAACATTAATTATTTGATATTTGATAATGGTGGGGATATTTGAGGTCGGTTGATGTTGATGGCAAACATTAACTTCTCACCGTTCCTTGCTAGATATGGAGGTTATATGATGTCGATCCGAGTATTTTGGATTCTTGGATTATTTATTTCCCGGGATTGGGGGTTGGTTAATATTAATATATGATGTTGGTAATTAGGCATCATATATAAGTTGTTCCATATTCATTGGTCATATGTTAAATCTTGGGAGTTCATTATTTCCCTGGGCTTGGGGTTGGTTAATATTACCTCGTCGAGGACATATAACGTGAAAAGTTTAACGTTATATATATGTTTTTCCTTTTTTTCGATTTGTAACTTGTTTTTTGTTTGAGATTTCAGATAATGTGACAAGACTCTGACATGCAAGAAAGACATAGTGTTAGTGACATACTGATGCAAGCTGCCATCAAACTCATACTACCTCATGTGAGGAATGGATGTCCCAGTACAGCCACCTCACATTGGCCAAGTGTTATGCTGTTGGGTCGCCGTCGGAGTCAATAGGCGTATATTTTCCAGATTAATTAATATAATGCTGATTAATTTCTATTACTATGGTTTCAGCACAAGAGCACAGAGGGTTACTGTTGTTGTTAACCATGGTCACCTATGACCAGTTGACGAGTCACGTTCAACGACGTGTGGTGACTAGTTCCCATTTAGCTCGTTCAACTGGGTCTTCCTGAGATCCCGTCAGGATTTTCTTTCTTTTCGACCATGGTTGGCTGTTATAGTTAGTTGTTGTGGAGCCACGTTAACACGTGAGGTGACTTGTTCCCTTTCAGCTCTCACCACTCTAATCACCCTATTGAACACTACCTGTGCGATTTTGTTGGGAGTTCGCCGTCGGGGCGACGGCGAGGTCTCCAGGGGGGGTGTCATAGTTCCCCAGGTGGCAGCGGAGGAATGGACAGTTAGCCATATAGTTAGTGTAGTATAATTAGATATTTAATAGTTGAGACTATGTGTTGCACTCTCTAAGTAGAAGTGCAACACATAACTACGAGACATGACGCTTTTGCGTAGTAAAATAGTGACGATTTAGTAACAGTTGCTAGGAAGAGTTAGTAAATAGAAGAGACGATATAAACACTTTCGCTGAATGGACGTGTTGTGATACACTCTAAAAGTTAACATCTAAAATAAAAGTAATATAAATTGAAAAGCAGTGTTTGTATCATTTAGCGTTGGTGTGGTTTACCATCTAGCTTCCACCACGATCACATCAGAAAATCAACCACATAAACCTAAGATAAGGAAGATATAGAGAGTGAAACGGAAACCGAATCAACGATATGGGGGAAAACGGTACCACCAGAAATAAATAAACCTGAACTGCGATACAGTCAATAAACAATGGACCCCCTACAACACTTGTCTTTTAGTCTATATTCCTCTTTAGCTTGGATTTCATCTGTTGCATTCTTAGTATTAAATATTGCTAGTTTCATCTTTCTTCTTTCTTGAATACATTTCCAGGTGTCATCGCTTATCCATGGTTTTCTGTCTTTCGTCTTTAATCCTGCGCTACTATTTGCTGCCCCCAATAGTGTGTTCTTTATCTTAGTCCATTTGTCTTCAATGTTCTGTTTATTTTCACCATTGAGTAACTCGAACCTATTCTTAAGTTCGAGCTGATATTCCTCTTTACCTCATTATTTTGTAGTCTTTGACTGTCTATTCGCAGTTGTTCTTTTTAGTATGGTGAATTTTCAATTTCAGTTTCAATTTACCTATGCATAAATTATGATCACTTCCTACATCTGCCCTCTGTATGCACGGACATCCAGCAATGATGTTCTAAATTGTGTATTTATGCACATATGGTCAATCTGATTCCTGGTCACTCCATCTGGTGAGTGCCAAGTAAGTTTATGAATTTCCTTATGTGCAAAGATGGTACCTCCAATTACTAAGTTTGATAGCATACATAACTCCGCCAGTCTTTCTCCATTCTCATTCATTGTGTTTATTCCTTGTTTTCCTATAGCCTCTCTACCCCTACATTATCACTTCCAACCTTGGCATTAAAGTCCCCATTACTACTAACATATTTGGGTAGTAAAGTGTCAAACAACGGAGACACGATGAAAGAAATAAACTCTCGTATTGCTATAGCAGCTAGTGCCTTCACTAAATTAACGAATATCTGGCAATCTCAAGACCTTAGTATATGCACCAAAGTTAAATTATTTAGGTCATGTGTGATTCCTGTACTGACCTACGGATGTGAAAGTTGAAATCAACAAAGAAAATTGATAAGAAACTGGACAGCTTTGAGAATAAATGTCTACGAAAATTATTAAAAGTAAAATGGAGTGATTTCGTTTCTAACAACACAGTGAGAGATAGAACACACCAACAACCCGTATCAGATATTATAAGGAAACGAAGGTGTAAATATTTAGGTCATGTTCTTAGAGCAGACGAAAAGAGACTAAATCGACAAGTCCTTATGTGGTCACCAATTGGGAAAAGAAAACGTGGAAGACCAAAGACCACTCTTCGAAGAACCATCGAACAAGAAAGTAAACTATTGGGATGTAAAACCATACAAGATCTCCAACTGCTAGCAAAGAACCGTATCACATGGAGATCTAAAACCTCTGCCTATGTGCCGCCTTTGGCTCGAAATGAATAAACTAAACTAAACTTACTACTAACAGGTCATGTTTTTGGGTCTTGTTAATTTGATCTTGTAGTTGCTCATAAAATGTGTCTTTCTTATCATCTTCAGCCTCATTTGTTGGTGCATAACACTGCAGTATTGTCATATTGACATGCCTGGTACTGAAGCGGGCTCTAATTATCCGACTCGAGATGGGTTCCCATTCTAACATGCTCTTTGCTACTCTAGGTGTCATCATTATACCCACTCCTTCAAAATGCTTACCATCTTCTCTTCCCGAATATATGAAAGTTAATCCACTAACTACTCTTCTATCTGTTCCAGGCTATCTCACCTCACTTAACCCCAGTATGTCCAGCTCGTATCTCTTCATTTCTTCTGCAATTTGGGCTGATTTTGTAGCCGTGGCCATCGTTCTCACATTCCAAAATCCAATTTTAGTGTGTGTTTTTGAGTTCTAGTTTTGCTATTATTTAAATCTGCTTTCCTCTTTTCCTTTCTTCTATTTCCTTGAGAGTTTCTGGAGTTATCCATGCCTTATGATTCCGCTCCTTCTTTCCTAAAACCTCTGTGCATGTTTCGTTCCAAATATTTGTGGCTTGCTGCCAGCATTCTTCCGCACTCACCTCATCTTCTAATTGCCGCAAAACCTCATACTTATTAGAGACTGTGACCGTGAACTGTTCCTTTGTTTCTTGACTTCTGAGGTATCCTACATTATATTGGTGTCTATGTTCATGAGATGTTGTGTATCCTTAAGTTTCAGTTTAATTTTACTTATCAGCAAATGGTGATCCGAATCTACATCTGCCCCCTTAAAACCCTTACATCTTGTAGAGATGACCTGAATTTCTTGTTTATGCATATGTGGTCAATTTGATTTTCTGTTCTGTGGTCTGGTGATACCCAGGTTGCTTTATGTATTCTTTTATGTGGAAAGAATCTTCAACCTATGACGTATTGATTCGCTGTACAGAAATTAGTGAATAGTTCTCCATTTTCGTTCATTATCCTAGTCCGTGTTTCCCCATGATCTCCTCGTAGCCTATGTTGTCCGAACCTATTTTGGCATTGAGGTCACCCATCAGAATTTTGATGTTCCCATTTCTCTGATTACCTATAGTATTTTGAAGTTTTATGTCGAATTCCTCTTTTACTTTTGGTAGGTGCATAACACTGGGTCACATTCAAGAATACTTTCTTTTGGTGGTTCTGAATGTTGCTGTGATTATCCTAGGACTCACTGCTTCCCATTTTATTAGTGCAGTCTCCGCTTCTTTAGATAGCATTAAAGCCACTCCTTCACTATGGGTTGCATTTTCTTCCATATGGCCTACGAACAGCATCGTTTCTCCTGTGTTTAGACGTTGTTTGCCTGCACTATTCCACCTAGTTTAACATAATCCCAAGATGCCAATCCCGTGAAATTTCATTTCATTTACTACCTGTGCTGTCTTTCCCATTTCATACATACTTCTAACATTCCAGGTGCCAATTCTGGAGCTTTTCCTAGGTGAAAGGAAGATAATCTGCAGTGCAGACTCCTTGTGGCTTTCTCTGCATCACTTCATACCTCTTCTAAAAGTGCTTCCTTTCCTCTTGGTTGGCACAGTTGTTATTTTATTTTTATGTGACTTGTTCATTGTTGGTTGGATTTTGTGGCTTAAACTTTCTACTGGATAGGGTAGCCAGCCCTACGCCAAACCCCACCTTAGTCGCCTATTACGACATGCCTTGTAGGTCGCAGTGCCGCTACTCTTTGCTCGCCTCTATCAATCTAGGGAATGCTAACTTGAAACAAATGCTTGCAGAAAACGGACACACCAGACTGTAAGGCGCATAACATGGTGTAACGACCCTCACAATGAGGAATGGGATAACGGATTCTACGGTCGCCAATCTGTCTCGGAGATTTAGCCACGCAGTAAGAATGTCAGACCTACCATCACTAGGGTGGCCGAAACTTACTGCGGGAAGAGGTCGGCACAAACCGGAAAGCAGAAATCATAGGAATTATATCCTACAGAACTGCCCCAGTATACAGACTTGAGAAGAAAGAGATGGCCCACTTACACCAGCGTCCAAGACAAACTGTATGGCGTGGATGATAATCTGAGGCAGACGGCTGCCTGTATTAGAGAATCCGAAATCCCAATCTAGTGAGAACGTAGAAGAAGAAGAATTGTGTCAGAAATATATTTCCAACAAAAATTTGGAAGTTTCATTCTTCTTCTTTCTTTTCTCGAATCATGTATGCCTCACAGCGTCAGGTCAAGAAGAGATTTCTAAAACTGTTTGCCTCACAGCGTCAGGTCAAGAAGAGATTTCTAAAACTGTTTGCCTCACAGCGTCAGGTCAAGAAGAGATTTCTAAAACTGTTTGCCTCACAGCGTCAGGTCAGAAGAGATTTCTAAAACTGTTTGCCTCACAGCGTCAGGTCAAGAAGAGATTTCTAAAACTGTTTGCCTCACAGCGCCAGGTCAAGAAGAGATTTCTAAAACTGTTTGCCTCACAGCGTCAGGTCAAGAAGAGATTTCTAAAACTGTTTGCCTCACAGCGTCAGGTCAAGAAGAGATTTCTAAAACTGTTTGCCTCACAGCGTCAGGTCAAGAAGAGATTTCTAAAACTGTTTGCCTCACAGCGTCAGGTCAAGAAGAGATTTCTAAAACTGTTTGCCTCACAGCGTCAGGTCAAGAAGAGATTTCTAAAACTGTTTGCCTCACAGCGTCAGGTCAAGAAGAGATTTCTAAAACTGTTTGCCTCACAGCGTCAGGTCAAGAAGAGATTTCTAAAACTGTTTGCCTCACAGCGTCAGGTCAAGAAGAGATTTCTAAAACTGTTTGCCTCACAGCGTCAGGTCAAGAAGAGATTTCTAAAACTGTTTGCCTCACAGCGTCAGGTCAAGAAGAGATTTCTAAAACTGTTTGCCTCACAGCGTCAGGTCAAGAAGAGATTTCTAAAACTGTTTGCCTCACAGCGTCAGGTCAAGAAGAGATTTCTAAAACTGTTTGCCTCACAGCGTCAGGTCAAGAAGAGATTTCTAAAACTGTTTGCCTCACAGCGTCAGGTCAAGAAGAGATTTCTAAAACTGTTTGCCTCACAGCGTCAGGTCAAGAAGAGATTTCTAAAACTGTTTGCCTCACAGCGTCAGGTCAAGAAGAGATTTCTAAAACTGTTTGCCTCACAGCGTCAGGTCAAGAAGAGATTTCTAAAACTGTTTGCCTCACAGCGTCAGGTCAAGAAGAGATTTCTAAAACTGTTTGCCTCACAGCGTCAGGTCAAGAAGAGATTTCTAAAACTGTTTGCCTCACAGCGTCAGGTCAAGAAGAGATTTCTAAAACGGACCCTTGTATGCGCTTCGTAGATAGTGTCTTTCGTCGCCTCTGTTATCTCTGAGGTCCATCTTTTGCGTGGCCGGCCTTTTGCTTTGTACCCATTGTATCGGAGCATCATTGCTCTTTGAGGTGCACTGTCTGATGGTAATCTGCTTACGTTGCCGAACCATTTAATTTATTGTTTCTTGATAAAGTCAAGTACTAATGTTGTACCCACTTTTTCCTGATGTCTTCATTTCTCAACCGGTCTCTTCTTGTTACACCCAGCATTCTGCGTAGACACTTCATGTCTGTCGTGACTAGTTTTCTTCTATCGTTTGTTGTCAGTGATCAGGTTTGGCACTGGTAACATAATGTGGGAAGAAAGATTGTGTTGAACATTGCTCTTCTTCATTGGCTCCAGAAATGTGAAGTGATGATACCGTTATACATGTTATTCTCGATCATATGAAAATTCTATTGGCTGATTTAAAAGAAAGATTCTCTTATTTAAAACAAATAGATTTTCCAACTTGGATGTTGCAGCTAATGTTGGTGGATTTATCTGATATTTCAAATATACAGTAAGAAGAAGAACTCGCAGAAATGCAAAATGATGAGTCAGTTCTTCTTCTTTTCTTTCTCGAATCCTGTATGCCTCACAGCGTCAGGTCAAGAAGAGATTTCTAAAACGAACCCTAGTATGCGCTGCCGGCCTCTAACCGAAGTCGATTTTTCAGTTTTCTTTGGATGGAGGTTGTGTATTCTAGCCTGAATGTGATAGTCTAGTGCACCGTGTGACCCATCTAGGGAATTCTGAAACCACTGGGACAGGCCTAGCAAGCCGACAGTGGTATAATCTAATTTGTGCTCGTAGAATTATGAAGAGATTTCGATGAGTCAGTTAAAACTTTATTTAATATAAAAGGAGCGATGGCATGGCTTTATGAGGAAACAGAAACCAAATATCAAAATTCAATCGAATGTGCAAGAAAACTTATTACCGTTTCCATCTTCATATTTAACTGTGGATTAAGTGCCATAACTGATTTTCTGCTAAAAAAATCGGCTGGATGTAACACAATGAGGAGACTTGAGATTGAAGCTAACTAAACTAGAACCTAACATAAAATCTTTTTGCAGCATGCATCAAGCGCAAAGATCTCACTAAGTGTAAATAATAAATAATTACTAATAATTAAAATAATATAGACAAAACCTATCATTAACATTTTTTCGTACTTGAGTTTAGATTCTTTATTATATGTGTTTAGAATGTACTTACTGTGTTTCCTCAACAATTTCCTAATGATTTCTTCCTAAAATCTATCATTTAAGTTTCCTCCGTGAACAATTCAATTTTTGGAAATAAAAACATTTTGTATATGTTACATGGGGGAGGGCGTGGAATTTTTCCCGACCGCGACGGCTCTCAGGTCTACCCAGCCTCAACTGGGCACCAGACATGCTCTGGGAAAGTAAAGGCGGCCGGCGTGATGCTGACCACATCACCCATCGTGTGCCGACGGTCAATGAAAAATACAGGCTTAACACTGTGTTGACCTATATACAGCGAGGTATGAAAGGGTTCCTGACTTTTTTTTTACTTTACATGGGGGAGGGGGAGGGCATAGAAATTATTGAAAGGCTTTGGTGGGGCATGGTACAAACAAGGTTGGGAAACACTGATTTAGTATGTCTCCTTTCCCGTTTTTTTCTTGCGGGCTAGACTCAAGCGCTTCTCTAGTGAGACTCGACTGTGTCTTCTGTAGTGTCATTTTTCAGCCCGGTAGCATAAAGTTGAAATGCTGATCGCATTGTATAAGGCTCTTTTCTTGTGCACTGTTCTCATTGCATCATTTCAAGTTTTTCGCAAATTATTTCCAGCTTCTCCGCCTGGCATGCAGTTTGGCCCTTTGAAATTTATCCTTAGCATGTCGATAGTTGTTATGATGCTCTTGGCACGGAGTGGTCTGTCTGCTTTCATGAGATTTCTACATTATTGTGCAGTAGTTCCAATTTAGTGAACTTCTCTAGCTTAAGCTGTAGTCACCTCGATCACAAACCCACGCGTACCTGGTTCAAACTCCGCGGTGGACAAGTTTGGAAGCAAATTCGTATCCGTGGGGTTTTTACGAAAGGTTAAAATTTACCTCACCGTTCAGAAAGCAATGGCAAACTACTGAACGTATAAGTGGTTGCTAGAAAATCAACGACTCGTTTACTGTGGTTGATGGCTACGTCCTGTAAAGGATATGCCAAGATTTTCATTTCAGTTCCAATTCATTGCTCCAGTAAGGCGTGTAGTGCTTTCGAGCCCCACTAGGAATTGTTTCATAGGCAGCCTGTATTACTCCTCTACTGAACTCGTCAACTACCTTGTTGATGTCCTTGTCTGTAGATAGATCAATTGTCAGTATACTGGTGCAATGCTTATACATTGTTCAGTCTGCTTTCTTGTAATTCGATCTAGACAGAGTGCTGCTGTCCCTGATGAATTGATTTTCAACAGTAAGAAAGACTAGCCGACGGTTACTGCCTTCTAGCTGTTTCCCAACAACACGTGTAATGTTCCATTCCAGGTCTGAGGAATGGAATGCCAAGTCTGGTGTAGAGGTGTTGTGCCATGATCTGGAGTAGAAGGTTGGCTTATCTTTTGGTTGGTTGACAAGGATTAGTTTGTTGTCATCTTGCCAGTTTTCAAGCTCCTCGCCCCTACTGTCCATGTGATTATACCCCCAGCTCTGTGAGTGACTACTAAAGTCACCGCACACCATAAGTCTTTCATGTGTTGGAATCGAGACCAGTGCCAGTGGGCAGTCACTTGGACAGCAGTAGTTGATTAAGTGAAACTCTGTGCTTGCTATCCTAAGATGCAGCATCTGATGTTCTGCGCCCTTTATGTATTCCTCAAACTGACATGTGATGATGTTGTTTCACACAAGGGTCAGTGCTCCACCCTTTCTTCTATCTTTACGGTTTGATCCGTAGCACTGGAAGCTTCTGACTTTGAAGGCTACATTTTCATTCAGGTGAGTCTATTGCAGACAGCATACATGTACTTGTTCTTCATTCAAGATGTTTTCAAGTTCTATTTTTTTACTGACACCATCTTCTTTGCTGTTCACCTGCTCAGCGTTCCAGTGCATTATTTTAAGAACTTGGCCAGCTGCTCTATTCCAGCAGGCGATAATAATGCAACTTTAATTTTTGCGCTCGCCAACATCACCCACCCCAGTTTTCCCGAGACGACAGTTTTTCACAACACAAGAGCACAACCTTACATATTTCGCTCGTGCAAACAGTACCGTACCCGGTTGTTACATGGAGGGTGGTTTAGTTAAGCACAAGAACGCAACTTTAGGTTTTGCGCTCGGCTATCCTTTCCCAGTCAATTCATCTGCGTTTGGTCTCAATTCCAACACATGAAAGACAGTCTCTTGTGTTGTCACGACAGTAGTATACAATGTACCATATCGGTATTTTTATGGAACCCTTATAGAGAGGAGTCAGCAATATATTCTAGGAGTCGATAGGAACAAAGCCAAAGAAGGTTTTATGAAGGGGGAGATAACTTTTGAGTTACTAATGGGGTGATCATTTTTTGAGTTATTAAGGTCGAGATAATTTTTTTATTTTGAAAAATCGATAGTTCTTTTAAAACAATTTAGAAGGAAATATTTTTTTAAAACAGAAAAATGCATTTTTAAAGTTTTTTAATCCATATTTTTATAAAATTTTATATTTAATATAGAAATATTAAAAAACGATAAAATATTTTTTTGGGGGATATTTTTCTTTGTTTACCATGATCTATATTTAGATATGATGTAATATTTTTAAAATGTATATTGACTTTTCGTGTGCTTGTCTGTGGTCGTTCTTTGTGTTCTATTTGTATCAATGATGAAGTTATTTTAATGTGGAGTATATTTTGTGTGTATGATTGTGTAAGAGTGGTTGTATTGTAAGGTAGATATATAGAAAGGGAGAGGCGGGGAGGGGGCAGAAGTAAAGGGAGGGTTTCGGTATGTTAAAGTTTGTGATAGTATTCACTTATAAGAGACAGTGTATGTATGTGTGTGTGCTTGTGTGTGTGTGTGTGTTTAGATAAAAATATAAAAGCTATTCTTAGCTCTGCTAACACAAGCTATTTATTCTAGAATACAAATATTTGTATATATATAAAACATATATACATACATATATATAAAACATATATACATTGATATATAGAAAGATATATACATACATATATATAAAACATATATACATTGATATATAGAAAGATATATACATACATATATATAAAACATATATACATTGATATATAGAAAGATATATACATACATATATATAAAACATATATACATTGATATATAGAAAGATATATACATACATATATATAAAACATATATACATTGATATATAGAAAGGTATATACATACATATATATAAAACATATATACATTGATATATAGAAAGATATATACATACATATATATAAAACATATATACATTTATATATAGAAAGATATATACATACATATATATAAAACATATATACATTTATATATAGAAAGGTATATACATACATATATATAAAACATATATACATTTATATATAAATAACAAACATATTTAGCGTAATATACATTTAAAAAAATTTAAAGTTATATATATATATATATATATGGTATAATAGCAAATTAAAAGTGATACTTTTTCATCACTGTAGTAGTAGGCTGTAATACTAACCGAAAAGAAAACACTGCATATGATATAAATAAAAGTCAGTAGTCGGAATCGATTCGACAACGTACTCTGTATTCGGACGACTATAGTGGCCTGTGTCATATCTGTCGTTGCCCTGTACATGTCTTACACAATCTTTTCTGGTATTATCTAATTTTGCTAATTCTAATATAAGCACGTTATTTGACGAAGCATGAAAGAACCTAAAGTCACGCGTTTCTCTATCTCTAAGCACCGTATGGTGACTATAATTGATTTTGAAACAATTCAGCTGTGGGGTAAATATACTCTCTAAGTTAGATGTCCAACCTAAGTGGTTCGTCATATCTGGGCTGTGAATAAAGGTGAAAGTTGACAATTACTTCTTTATTTTAGAATGAGACTTGATAGTCTCCCAACTGTCCGTGTAAATGTGGTGGATGTCGGCTGGTAGAACTTCTAAAGAAGCATGTTCATCGACTTTCTGTCGTTTCTTACTTGTCTTATCTACCAATATGTCACTGAAGGAAGCGTTCTCTTATAGGAGGACGATGATGTCGATGTTTGTTGTGAGCTCTGTCGATCAGATGGTGACGCCAGGATCGCTGATAACGATGACGGCATGGTCGCTGAATGGTGTAGGTGCTTGGCGGTAGCAGATATCAGAACTGAAACAGTTGCTGCAGATTTATGTACATTGTTTACACTTTTGTAGGTTCCTGCTCTATTATAAATTGCATTGCAGTCAGGGAACGTATGGCGTTGATTACCGTTGACTGTTTCCATAGGCCTAACTAGATTCAGAGCTCTAGTAAAAGTATTTCCACAATCTTAGCATAAGTGGCGAGATATTAGTTGAGTTAAGTTGTTGGAATTCATCTGTAGAATAAAAGTAAATCGTTATTTTCTCACTTATATTATACGTTTTCTATAATGAACAACAAACCATAAGCCGATTTCGTTTCTTTGCCGCGAGTTTAAATCGACGGAATAACAATGGCAATGTTAATAATGCCGACTTATGGCATTAGTTCTAAAAATATATATTGTAAAACCCATGGCCATTTAGTTACAGAACTTTCAAACAGACACGTTCTGTTTTTCAGTAGACTGGTTAATGAAACCAATCACCGAAATATATTTGAAACTTTTGTAGAGATTTCTGATCAAGTCTTGGAAGAATGCTTATAAACTGAGGCGGATTGTCGCTGTATACACATTAGGTTTTCTATTTTGTTTGTCATTAGGTACACATCTGGTTGGTAATTCATACAACATTGATGTAAACGTTGATGAACTCAAAGAAAAATTCGCTATTATTGTTGGTAAATACACCGGTGGCAACGTAGGTACGTGGATTCACCTACAAGAGGCTGGGACGACTTCGTAAAATATTTTCAGATACAGACAGACTACCTACAAAGTTTTCGTTTCATTCTTAATATATTGAAAAATTATGTTACTTCAATTTTAAAATGCTTATATTTGAATTTTTTTTGTGAAATTGTCGTTGATGTCTTCTTACGTGTAACAAGTATTTTCTTATTCTTAGCTGTATTAATAGTTCTGCTAATGCCAAAACTTTATATAATACCGAAGCAAGCCATAAATTAAGAATATAAAATATAGCCTATGCCTATTTCTCTACGAAAGTGAGTGGTATTTTAGAAAAACGATCGATAGATCAATGTGCGCGTTACTATTTTAATTTATGCGCTAATTAGGCCACACATGCCTTTTGGCGTATCTAATTTTCTTGAACAAGTTCTATCTTCTTTTTTTTAAATTTGTGCCAATTTTCACCCTACATCAATGAGTAATTTTATTGAACAAGTGGATTTACAACTGAATATTTGAAAATTGGCACAATTTTGCAAAAGCTCGACAATAGTATGATTCGTTTTCTAGAATAATTTCTAACTTGTTCACCAGGGTTTTTATTAAACTTTCAGAAATTGCATCAATTTTCTGTGTTTAAATTCCAAAGCAATTGTAGAAGACAATTGACAAGACAATTTAATTGTAACATTTATTTTTGTAACAGACAAACACAAAAATTATAAAAGTAACAGCTATTTTTGTAACGTACATACATAACACATATACATAGAAAAATTGTAAAGAACACTTTTCATTTTTGGTTTTTTATACTTTATTTCACAACATCGAAAAAAGTACAACATCCTTCATTTATATCTCTAGTATTTTCTGTTTAAGAGACTTTTTTCGGGTGTCCCTACTTGACTGGACACTAGCTGGCTTGTTGACGAGATGCGGGATGTTTGACATTTTAATAACTTTTGCACGAGTGACTTGCTTGGTTGGTTTGTTGATAGGATTAACACAAAGCGCTGACGCTGTAGAAGCAGTTATTGTAGACGCTGGTATCGTAACACAAGTGTCTGTAGTACACTTTGTGTTTGTAGAGCGCTTGTTAGTTGCACGCATAGTAGAACAAGTTGTTCTTATGTTATGTGTATTTGCTAACAGTTATAGTCGTTTAAAGAGGTATTAAATAGACCCATTCATGACATTCGTAAAATTCATGATAAAAGTTGGTCCATCATTCTAGGCCGGGAACGCAAGAGAGAGAAATAGACCCAACCCAGCGATAACACCAGTTTTTGAAACAGAAATACAAATGCCATCATTAAATGCACCCATTGACGACTTCTCAATGGAAGAAATTAAACAAGCCGTCAAGAAACTGAAAAACAACAAAGCCAGCGGTAGCGACGATATTTCAGGAGAGATGCTAAAACCAACTGACGAGGAATCAATGGGATTCCTACGTACCTTAATGAACGATGTTTGGCAGAATGAGACCCCTCCAAAAGATTGGAAAGAAGGAGTGATATTCAAGCTCCCCAAAAAGGCGATTTGTCAAATTGCAACAACTGGCGCGGAATAACTCTGCTATCAACACCTGGCAAGCTATTCTGCAGTATTTTGATGGAGAGGTTGAAAAAAGCCGTCGACGCAAGACTAAGAGAAGAACAAGCTGGCTTAGGTTCACATCTTTCTTGTACCGATCATATCTTCACGCTGAGATCCATTATAGAAGAATCAATTGAATTCCAGTCACCACTAGTGATAAATTTTATAGACTTTCAGAAAGTGTTTGATAGTCTTCATCGTTCTACTCTCTGGGAGATTCTTAAGACCTACGGTTTCCAGGAAAAATACATCAACATTATAAAAGCCTTCTATTCTGAAGCATCCTGCTGTGTAAGAACAGTTGCAGAAAACTCAGACTGGTTCACAGTCAATTCGGGTGTGAAGCAGGACTGCGTTATGACACCTATGCTTTTTGAGATAGCTATATACTGGATCATGCGCAAATGCACCCAAGATGATCAACTAGGCATCAAATAGCTTAATAACAGCAGACTATTTGATCTTGACTTTGCCGATGACGTGGCCATATTGAATTCAACTACACAAGCAACCCACAAACTAACGAGCAATCTTTGCACACATGCAGAACAAGTTGGGTCTCCAGATTAATTCTGCCAAGACCAAAATTATGGACCTCACAAACTCGACAGACAACATCGTAATAAATGGCCAAACACTGGAGAAAGTTGAACATTTACATATTTGGGTAGTAAAGTGTCAAACAACGGAGACACGATGAAAGAAATAAACTCTCGTATTGCTATAGCAGCTAGTGCCTTCACTAAATTAACGAACATCTGGCAATCTCAAGACCTTAGTATATGCACAAAAGTTAAATTATTTAGGTCATGTGTGATTCCTGTACTGAGCAACGGTTGTGAAAGTTGGAAATCAACTAATCAAATTGAAAAGAAACTGGACAGCTTTGAGAATAAATGTCTCCGAAAATTATGGAAAATGGAGTGATTTCGTTTCTAACAGCACAGTGAGACATAGAACACACCAACAACCCGTATCAAATGTTATAAGGAAACGAAGGTGGAAATATTTAGGTCATGTTCTTAGATCAGACGAAAAGAGACTAAATCGATAAGTCCTTATGTGGTCACCAGTTGGGAAAAGAAAACGTGGAAGACCAAAGACCACTCTTCGAAGAACAATCCAACAAGAAAGTAAACTATTGGGATGTAAAACCATACAAGATCTCCAACTGCTAGCAACGAACCGCATCACATGGAGATCTAAAACCTCTGCCCTATGTGCCGCTTTTGGTTCGAAAGGAACTAACTAACTAACGAACTATAGTCGATCAAATTCAGCGAGAATCTTGCTCTGTAAGCCGACAAGTTGTTCAACTTCTCGACGATTCAGTGAAAGGTCGATTTTGGTAGGTAATTTTAGTTCATATTCACCAAAGTAATGGCGCAAATGAAGCATAGTTGTACCACTATAAGCCGCTATAGTGGCTACTTTGAAACCGGTATCTAATGGTTCAACTATTTCATCGCGTCATGTAGGTGGTTGGTTGGAGCTGAAAGCATCTTTACGAGTTTAAACAACTGGGCAGATCACACAACATTGTTTACTTATATAACAGCGGTGTGGTCATTAGCAGTCACTGACCTGTTTTAGCTAATCAAAACATGTCAGATTTTGAATAACAATAGGCGACGAACGATTCTATCGTTGATGTACTGTGGAAGTGAGGAGGAGAACGGTAGGAGAACGCGTAGCATAGTACCGCCTCCCGCATTAATCGTTATGAAATAAACAGCGTACAGTTCGCATGTGTTACTTAGAATGTTGTGTAAAACATGAGGATTGTAATAGTAAGGTCTAGTCGAGTAATGTTCGATAATTTCGGTTATATCTGTGTGCAGGGGTGGTAGTCCAAATGAATCGAAATATTCAAATTGACTAAGGCCATCGTAATACAACCCCATCCAATGAGTTCTCGGTTTTGTGCTAGGATTAGTATTTACTATAAAAACAGTACTTTTAGTTCTATCGATATGCGTAGGTAATTTATTGTGAGGTGAGACTTTAAAGTAAATATGTCGAATAAAAAGGTTGTCTAGTAGAATTGCCCGTATCTGCTCAGTTTTCATTTTCGGTTTAAGATACATGGTCTAACAACGCTTGACGTGTTTTGGAAATTTCTAGAATGGTATCTAGTTCAGCATAAACTACAACCTGCAGTAGGCCGGGTGTAATTGTAGCGAATTTAATTTCCACTGATAGGGGTCCTGATTTAGCCATCTCGAATTGATCACCGTCTAGCAAACTGGGACTTAGCTCAAATGCGTACAGAGTATACCCATTCTTAAAGTTTCTATAGTTAAACTCGTTAGTGGCGTCCTTTCCAATCAGACCCATAGTCAGATTAGTACCAAAAAAGGCTCTCAGGCACTGTTTGTTTTCAAAGTCCATCGTTAGCGGTTTTCCTGTAACGCTCCTACCATCAATGGTAATGTCAACCCAAAGTTTTGGAATCTGAGCGGGTTAGCCTTGTACAAGCCGTTAAAGGCTGTCGAATTAATTATTCTAACCACTACGCGGGGAGGAGTTTGACTAGGGAAAAGATTATCCTGCGTGTGTAACAACATTCCTTTCGGAATAGCTAGTGTTTTCATTACAACCCGTTTTAACGGGTACTTGGCGTTATTAATTGTTAGCGCTTTCTCGTGGGCTAGAGAAATGGCCGGATTTAATTTGGCTTTTCAAACTACCAGGGCGGCTTGGATGATAACTCATCTGTAGCCAATCCCAGGCTCATGTCCAATAAGATTAAACACGTCTTTAGAATGTGTGAGTTTCATTTTTACATCTACACCATTTAGCATGTAGCAATCTTGAACAAATATATTAGAGTGTAAGCGACCCATCATATCTAATTCATGATTACCAGACGCATTATAAATTTTTTTTAAGACTGATGTTTGAAACACCTTGTGTGCCATCAATTGCGTGTGGCGTGTCATGGTAAAAAAGGGAGGTAGACAAATGTCCTTTTTTAGCCTCTTCCATGTAGTTCAACGTCGCTTCCAAGTAAGCTCTATACGAATAGGTGTTTTCACTAGGTGTGATCAACGTATCGTTCAAGGAAACGCCAACTTGAGTCAATAAACTATGCATACAATATTTGCTGGCGCGACATCGACGTCTGGAGATAATGTGTCACCATTACGTAAGGTGACTTTGACTTGCACGTGAAAAAAGGTATTGAAAAGATCTAAGTACCCCTCACTAGTCCCAGAGTGCGCAATCGTAATGGGCGCCCCTGGCGCTAATGAATATAGGGATGTATCTCCAAAAACTGAGCCTCCTCCACGGCTGTTTGTGTCGGGGGTACACCAAATAAATCCAAACCAAAGTGAAGAAATTCACACGAGTTGGTGTGTATCAGATACATTATTCAAAAATATCCGAATACCGCTTCTGTTTGGTCTTGAGTTTCTTGTGAGTGCGACGAGGTTGGGCAGTCAGTTTTAATCTTTTATTTAAAGGGTTCACCGGGTGGGGCAAATCTCAACTTCCTTCTAATGTCACTATCTGATTGGTTGCAAGTCAAGTGGTCGACGGCCCCTTGCAGCAGTCTTTTTCCGACTTCCTTGGAGTGGTCTTTAAATGAGTCGTCAATGTTTGTACCAGCTAAAACATCCTGGGCAACTTGTAAACCAGTACCTACGCCTTCTCTCAATAAGGCTTTACCACCCGTCTTTAACCACGGGAGAACCATGCAAGCTAAACTCCCAATGAAACTGCTAATCCTCGTTGACTTCTCCCACCTATGATCACCGGAAGCCCGTGTCCAGCTTGACTACAGTAAAAGTCTTCGTATACCTCAGGACTTCGGCGTAACGGAGCGTGCCTCACCATTTTTATTCTGGATCAAAATGCTTTTGAGTGCGAAAATGTAACGTTATCATCGACGTTCCACTTTTGAACGAGATAGTTTTTTTCCATATCGGTGGTTAAAAGCATTTCCACAGTGTTGAAAGAAAAACGACTCAACAACACGTAGTGTGGTTTGTCGTAAATACGAATTACTGACGCCGAACGCCTGTCCAAAATAGGGACAGTGCGTAACAGTGGCACCATAACGTCTCCGACGTGTCGAGCGGCTACTAGGTCACAGTACACGTACACATTTTTATTTCCGGCTCTATGTTTACTTAAAATTCCCATTCTATAGTCTGTCCATTAATTCGTGAGCACGTTTGAAATTGATTTTCTCGAAAACTACCTGTTGGTTCTCAGTGATTTTTTGCATGCAGCCTTAGAATATCCCATGACGCTAAAATAAAGCTAACCAGTAGTCCATAGATGCTACGGATTTTGCACATCGGCGAATTCCTTGATCTTTTATGACAATTGCAAATACGCGGGCTCAAATTTTAGATTTTACAGTATCCCTAGAATTTGTCCATGTCAATTCTATTCATAGGTGTATCTCCATAACTTGATAGGTCAAGTAATTAAGTGTGTTGCCTTTATGTGCAATCGTGAACTTGGATACAATATGCAACAGTTAGTCCTCCCTTCGGTCACCATTAGACCAGGGTGTCTTAACTTCACCACAAATTGTATGATGGTAGACGCATTTGGATATGGAAATGTATACGTTGCTATTTCTCAGTCTGTAATCAAAATATGATTTGTATCACCCGAATCTGACGATTCCATGAGGTTGATAATTGTTACGGGCTGACAAATTGTAATCCATCTCGGTGCCAGTACTGTCTTCCTCGAGCACATGTTCAACACACTTCTTCCAGAACTGCATGTCTATCATTGAGAAGGACTCACGTATCAGAACTTCAACATCACACATTTTAAACGTCCTGTTCTGTTCGGCAACTTGCCCTTTTACTTTAGCCCAGACAAGCTCTATCGGATTGAGGTGAGCATGATATGGAGGTAGTCGCAAAGACGTGTGGCCGATTCCGCAATGATTTTGTCAATATGAAACACCTTGTCTTATTTGTCATCCTCACCAGGTGCAACAACTCGGTTTCAAATATGTATCATCGAAGCTGACATTTTCTTAGCAGCCAAGTCCTAATTTGATCTTTGTATTTGATGCAGTTGGTACTTTGTCTTCCGCTGATACTGCGTTGTGATAGGATGCATTATCCATTACCAGCATGATGGTCTGTTTAGAATTTGAAGTAGATCTTTCTCCATCCAGTGCCTGAAAATATGTCCATTCATTTCTGTGTAGTAGTCCCTACCGTCGGTACGTTTTGATTGGAAAATAAGTCCAGCGTCATGGACAAGACCTTCTTCACTGCTTCCTGCATGTGTAGTATAATACGCTGGCCTTTGCTGCTTGGTATTTTTCTTTCTGTTCACCGTCTACTGATTGCCATTCTTTAGCATTGGTGTGGTGAGCATTGACCCAGGATTCGTCCAAATATACAATATCATAGCCTTGCCTCCGCCGCTCACGGATCTGCCTCAGGTATTTACTTGGGCAGCAATTAAAGTGGCTTTTCACAAATAATATTCCTGCCGCCTATAGTTTTTCTGAAGGTGAAGCCGGCGGCTCTTACAATTTTTCAAAGAGTACTTTTAGAAATGTCTATGCTGCAATCTGATTGCAGTTTTAATTTCAGTTTTCTGAGAGTAACAAGTTGATTTGTCGCAAACATTTTCAAGAGCTCCCGTCCTATGACATCTATGTCAAAGTCGTCAATTGTTCTTTTCCGTCCTTGCTTGACATTAGTGCACTTTGTGTCCTGTTTAATCCATCGGGAAAAGGATTCTTATTCAGACCAAGCTCCAGTTGCGCTCGTTTCAGGGTTATGAATATCGCAATATAGATGACCTCTCTTAGATTCCCTACGGAAGTGTTGGTATAGTAAAACTGTAACCTTCTGCATTGTTATAAATGTGCACTTCAGACTCATTATGAATGTGATATCAATGTCAGTTTTGATAAGCCAACAAATATGATACAATAGCTTCATACAAATAGCGAGATACGCCTATAACTATACAACGGTATCCCAATTATAACGTCATATGCTTTCCGCTTTCAAAGTCGACTGGGTTAGGTGCACGGGATTTCGTGAAATTGTTGTATACTCACGATATTTCTAAGTTACCATAATGTATTTTTAGAACAACGCGTCTGTGTACGTAGATCTGTTACTATTGTGTACAATCCGTTGAGGTTGATTTTAATATAACCTGAAGAAGAAATATTTCAAACTACATCAAATTTTCTTGGACAAAAATATTTCTCTAGCGTCATGGATATTCTAAGGCTGCTTGCAAAAATCACTGAGATCCAACAGGTAGTTTTCGAGAAAATCAATTTCAAACGTACTCACGAATTAATGGACAGACTATACCACTTAGTTAATGTCTGATAGGTGGAATGTAGGAAATCCAAAAATTTATGTAAACAACTCACTAAGACTAACTTGGACCTTTTTTAAATAATTTTAAGATACCCCTTTTAGCTGCCTTGCTCCAATGGAACCTGTTTTGGGCTTTTTATCACCCTCCATTCCTATTATAGTCTCCATTAATTCGTGAGCACGTTTGAAATTGATTTTCTCGAAAACTACCTGTTGGATCTCAGTGATTTTTGCAAGCAGCCTTAGAATATCCATGACGCTAGAGAAATATTTTTGTCCAAGAAAATTTGATGTAGTTTGAAATATTTCTTCTTCAGGTTATATTAAAATCAACCTCACCGGATTGTACACAATAGTAACAGATCTACGGTACACAGACGCGTTGTTCTAAAAATACATTATGGTAACATTGAAATATCGTGAGTAAACAACAATTTCACGAACTCTCGTGCACCTAACCCAGTCGACTTTGAAAGCGGAAAGCATATGACGTTATAATTGGGATACCGTTGTATAGTTATAGGTGTATCTCGCTATTTGTATGAAGCTATTGTATCATATTTGTTGGCTTATCAAAACTGACATTGATATCACATTCATAATGAGTCTGAAGTGCACATTTATAACAATGCAGAAGGTTACAGTTTTACTATACCAACACTTCCGTAGGGAATCTAAGAGAGGTCATCTATATTGCGATATTCATAACCCTGAGAAACGAACGCAACTGGCGCTTGGTCTGAATAGAGAATCCTTTTCCGATGGATTAAACAGGACACAAAGTGCACTAATGTCAAGCAAGGAAGGAAAAGAACAATTGACGACTTTGACATAGATGTCATAAGACGGGAGCTCTTGAAAATGTTTGCGACAAATCAACTTGTTACTCTCAGGAAACTGAAATTAAAACTGCAATCAGATTGCAGCATAGACATTTCTAAAAGTACTCTATGGAATATTGTAAGAGCCGCCGGCTTCACCTTCAGAAAAACTATAGGAGGCAGGAATATTATTTGTGAAAAGCCACATTTAATTGCTGCCGAAGTAAATACCTGAGGCAGATCCGTGAGCGGCGGAGGCAAGGCTTTGATATTGTATATTTGGACGAATCCTGGTCAATGCTCACCACACCAATGCTAAAGAATGGCAATCAGTAGACGGTGAACAGAAAAGAAAATACCAAGCAGCAAAGGCCAGGGTATTATACTAACACATGCAGGAAGCAGTGAAGAAGGTCTTGTCCATGACGCTGGACTTATTTTCCAATCAAAACGTACCGACGGTAGGACTACTACACAGAAATGAATGGACATATTTTCAGGCACTGGATGGAGAAAGATCTACTTCCAATTTTAAACAGACCATCATGCTTGGTAATGGATAATGCATCCTATCACAACGCAGTATCAGCGGAAGACAAAGTACCAACTGCATCAAATACAAAAGATCAAATTAGGACTTGGCTTGCTAAGGAAAATGTCAGCTTCGATGATACATATTTGAAACCCGAGTTGTTGCACCTGGTGAGGATGACAAATAAGACAAAGGTGTTTCATATTGACAAAATCATTGCGGAATACGGCCACACGTCTTTGCGACTACCTCCATATCATGCTCACTTCAATCCGATAGAGCTTGTCTGGGCTAAAGTAAAGGGCAAGTTGCCGAACAGAACAGGACGTTTAAAATGTGTGATGTTGAAGTTCTGACACGTGAGTCCTCTCAATGATAGACATGCAGTTCTGGAAGAAGTGTGTTGAACATGTGCTCCGAGAGGAAGACGAGTACTGGCACCGAGATGGATTACAATTTGTCCAGCCCGTAACAATTATCAACCTCATGGAATCGTCAGATTCGGGATGATACAAATCATATTTTGATTACAGACTGAGAAATAGCAACGTATACATTTCCATATCCAAATGCGTCTACCATCATACAATTTGTGGTGAAGTTAAGACACCCTGGGGTCTAATGGTGACCGAAGAGGAGGACTAACTGTTGCATATTGTATCCAAGTTCACGATTGCACATAAAGGGCAAAAAATATTAATTACTTGACCTATCAAGTTAATATGGAGATACACCTATGAATAGAATTGACATGGACAAATTCTAAGGATTACTGTAAAATCTAAAATTTGAGCCCCCGTATTTGTAATTGTCATAAAGATCAAAGGAATTCGCAGATGTGCAAAATCGAGCATCTATGAACTACTGGTTAGCTTTATTTTAGCGTCATGGATATTCTAAGGCTGCATGCAAAAATCACTGAGATCCAACAGGTAGTTTTCGAGAAAATCAATTTCAAACGTGCTCACGAATTAATGGACAGACTATAGCAATTTGTTTAATGTATCAATAAAACCTTCTGGTGACTTGTAAATCCCTGGGATGCACATAATGGTTATAGGTTGTTTACCTGTTTCTACATTTTCTTTGGCTGGTGTATATTCTAACCAAACTTCCCTGCCAAAATGTTCAAATACATACTTGGAAATTGAATTTCCACCAGGCCAACTTCGTAATGTGATGTTAATTAATAGTATGAAGTAGTTTGAGAAGAAAGTGTCCTGGCTCGTTGTCTGAATAAATTTGAGAGGAGGCATTGCTCGACAATGTGACGAAAAAACTCATAGCTGATTTATTGCTGGCCGTGTTTATATTTGAGGATTTTAAAAAGGGTTTAAAAGCCGAAGGATTGACTTCATTGCACCGGGTTTTACCCCATACGGCTCGGTCCTCTCCGCAGAACTGGCACCTCACCTGCCGAGAGTATTGCACAAAGCATGAACTCCGTAGCTCCAGCAACAATCCTAGGGTCTCTGGAAAATATGCACTCGTGAACAGAATGGCGCGGTCGGACTCGAACCCACGACCTTCGACTCACAAGGCAAAGTGCTTAACCACTAGGCCACAGAGACTCCCTATTTGAGGATTAGGTAACATGTAACCCAGACAGCTAGACAACAGGACTGCCAAAAGTTTACCCTTACGCTCGGTTCTCTGTGTCAGATTGAATAGCGTTACACCGGTGACTACGTATATAACCATCATCTGACAAATAAAGACTAGGTCAGGTCGCGGTAGCAAATTACCAAACCAAAGAGAGGTTTTCTGACCTGCCCTAGCGATATCTCTAAATCTGTAGTTCCGTTATGGTCTCTGCTTCTATATCATCATCAGGTGCCATCTCCACATCGAAGGTTGGCTGCAATAAATCTTCAGCATCCTCTGTCTTTCACCTTGGTGTTGAACACTGCCAGACTGTTACCTGTCCATATCTTAAAGTTTCCATCCCATTTATCTCGCGGTCTTCCTCATGCTCTTCCCCCTCAACTTTCCCCTCTAGTAAATATTTTATCATGGTGTCATGTCTTTTATGTGCCCAAAATACTTTACTTGACTGAATTTTATTTCCCTTAATAATTGTTTCTTCATGCCTCGTTTTCCTAAAGCTTCTATATCGCTATTCGTCATATCTGGATACGACGTGTTTGTCTGAAATCCAACTGTTGAATGTAGAGTTGTAGCCAAACCACTTTACTATATACTCGTTATTTCATCCACCGGCGCAACGTTCTTGTATAATGGACACGATTCGATACTCTTGTTTGTCGGTGACTTTCTGGAGCTCTTCTTTATAAAAGAAACCTTTTAGTTCAGCTCCAGCATCATCTTTTAATCTGTACGCTACCGATATTGTCTTGCTTACGCGACTAATGGTAAACGTTTCCTCGGTCTACGAAGGTGTATACCTGTAGTGGATAGCCAGTTCCCCCTCCCAGGTGGCAGCTGAGGAACAGACAAGTAGCTTTAGTTTATAGTATAGTTGGTAGGATATATTAGTAGAGACTTAGTGTTTGCACTCTCTAAACAGAAGGGTAACACTAAACGAGACAATTGACGTAGTAAAAAGCTAAAATACGTAGTTGTGTAGTGACGGTTTAGTAAGATAGCAGTTTGGTAAACAAGGGAGGAACGTTAGAGACATTGCGACTGATAGGACATGCTTTAATATGCTTTCGAATTCAATAATGATACAATAAAGGAATGTAAACTGGACATATGGCATTTGTATACTTTTACACCCGTTTGAGTTGCCAATTGGAAATATGGCATTTGTATATTTTTACACCTGCTTGAGTTGTCAATTGGAAATATGACATTTGTATACCTTTTCATCCGTTTGAGTTGTCAATAAGTTTCTACATACAACAATATTAAATAGTCAATTGGATAAAGCTGAATTATCGAAGACAAGAAGATAGTATCACAATGGACCGAACAAAACGAACTAGACTTACTGCGATCAAGAGATACCTTATAAATGGGATGATGGAAGACTAGTGGAAATGACGGTTTAGAGAGAAGATGGCCAGGAAACACAACAACTCTAAAAGCTGGAATCATACAGTAACAATGGAACAACCACATAAAGGAGAGCGTCCACCGACTATCCTAAAGTAAGGCCCTGACTACAATGCAAATCGTTATATATATAAAAGGGAACCCTATCATAATACAATAAATACGAAATCAATCAATAATAGAGGGGTCCCTATTACATACCCCTTCTTTAAACGCTTGCTTTTCGATGATATCAGAGGTCGAATACAGGTTATTCCATGCAGGTTCTTGATTGTCGTCATTAACCTGCTTCGGTGCAATATGAATGGTTCAATGATACGAACCGTTGTAGTTGCGTAGCAATCGATCTAGCAAGTGGATATATTGATGTTTGTTGGTGTTTGTAAAGTATCGCCACATGTGTTCTTTCAAGGCTCTGTTAAATTTCTCTACTACAGCAGCTTTCACGTCATCGTTTTCGATAGTAAAAATTGTACGCCCTCCTCTTTAAGAAACTTTAAGAATGTCCTGTTGACAAACTCCGACCCTTTTTCTGTTTGAAGATTTATCGGTTTTCGCTTTGAAAATATTTTAGGCATGGCCGCCACCAACTCTTTTCCCGTTTTAGTAGTTATCGGAATCGCCTACGCGTATTTACTGAATACATCTATACACGTCACTAGATATGATATACCGTCGTTGTGTTTTCGTAACAATCTCATCTCGATTAGATCGGCTTGGAACTGTTGATTTGTACCGCCAGTTACGGTAGGGCGTCTTTTAAAACGGCGACGTACAGATTTATGTAGAGTATAAGCATCTCTTTACTCTCTTTAGCCTGTTACGCCCTTGGCGTTTAAGGCAGCAACAAACGCACACCATTCTTCCCTGTTCGTGGCCTTCCTCTGTATTGTGTTCCAGCTATGATTCCTTTCCTTCAGTTCTTGCTCTATCGTTCTCCTCCAGGTCGTCGTGGGTCTTCCACGCTTTCGCCTACCCTCTGGAGTCCATCTCAGTGCAGTTTTCGTGTCGGAGTCAGTCTCCATGTGCATCACATGTCCAATCCATCTCCAGCGTCGTCTTCGGATGATAGTGCCCATATTCTCTTGTTGACATCGTGCAAGCAATTCTTGGTTCGAGATAGTAGTCGGCCAGTACAGACGTAAGATTTTTCGCAGACAAGTTGTATGAAAGGTGGAGAGTCTGGACATATCCTGTTCTGTCATTCTCCAGCATTCCGATCCGTACAGCAATGTTGACAGCACACAGCTGTTATAGATACTAGTCTTGGTTCTGATGCTGTATTGTGCAGATTTCCAGGTGGTCTGAAGGGTCATGAATACACTTCGTGCCTTACTCAGTCTGTTTTTAATGTCAGATCCAGCGCCTCCTTCATTGCTAATAACACTTCCAAGATATGTGAAAGCGGTTGTATCTCGGAGGGTTTTACCTTCTAGTTTGACTGGTGCTGGGGTTGCTATGTTCAGAGTCATTACTTCAGTTTTCTTCTGATTGATTTTCAGCCCAACCATCTCACTATATTGATTAAGGCGGCAGGTCTTTTCCTGGATATCTATATGTGTATGAGATAGGAGTGCGATGTCATCTGCAAAGTCTAGGTCTTCCAGAGTGGATGTGAGTGTTCATCTAATACCTCTTACCTTATCTTCCGTTGTTTTACGCATCACCCAATCTATGACAGTGTTGAATAATAGGGCTGACATAACACATCCTTGTCGCACGCCTGTTTTGGCTTCAAACTTTAGCTCTGAGGTTTCAACACTGCAAGCAAATTTGTTTTAGCAGCTTTTTATAATATTTATAAAACACAGTGGGATTCTATACCATCTTAGGATACGCCAATGACTTTCGCGGTGTATGCTATCAAAAGCTTTTTCAAAATCTACAAAGTTGATATAGAGTTTGCTTTGCCATTCTGTGCATTGCTCTATGATATTTCTAAGAGCAAATATTTGGTCTATACAGCTCCGTCCTCTGCGAAATCCTGATTGTTCATTTCTCAGTTTCTTGTCCACAGCATCAGTAATGCGTTGTACGATGCTTTGCTTAAGATTTTACTTGGGACAGAAAGCAGTGTTATTCCACGCCAATTATTACAATCGGCAAGGGAGCCCTTTTGGGTATCTTGATGATGACTCCTCTGTTCCATGCATCAGGTATTATTTGGGCATTCAATATAGTAGTAAACAAGGGTTGCAATATATTAGCTGCAAATTATGTGTCTATTTTGAATAGTTCTGCGTTTAAGTTATCATTCCTGGTGCCTTGTTATTCTTAAGAGATTTAATGGCTGTAATGATCTCATCCCGGCTGGGTGTTTCAATGCCAATTTCTAATTCCTCTGTTGGTTCTGGTATGTCTGCTACTACCAATGGAGGTGGTCTGTTTAGCAATTCTTTAAAATGCTCTGTCCATCGTATTTCTTGTTCCTTTTCCGTTGTCAATAGTATTCCATTCTTATCCTTTATGAGAGTATTTGATCTCCTGTAATGTTTTCCGCTTATTAGCTTTGTAATTTTGTACACTGTTCCCTGATCACACTTTTTGCTGCTTCTTCTGCCTGTACTGTCAGGTCTTCAACATACATTCTTTTGTCAGCCCTCACAGCCCGTTTGATTTCTTTACTTGCGCTTTTGTACTGTTCTTGGTATCTTGCTTTCAGTCTTTCAGACTTTGCTTCTAACAATTTCTTTTTTAATATTCTTCGGCTATCTATTATTTTCCATGTTGTTGGTGTTATCCATTCTTTTCTTTTCTTTGTTCGGTACCCTAGACATGCTTCACTGCTCTTGCTATATATAGATGCTATGTTGTCCCATGTTCTATCTGTGTTGTCAGTTTCATCCGTAGTTTCATTACTTTCTAGGGCTTGGAATCTGTTCTTTATATGCATTATAAACGTATCCCTTACTTCCGTGTTTTAGTCTATCCACATCGAACCTCTTTTGGAAGTTTTTCTGTTGTCCTGTTTTTGTTAGTTTAAGTTTGACATAAGCTGTGACTAGGTGGTGGTCGCTACCAACATCTGCACCCCTCTTGACTACAACATCTAGCAGCGAGCGTCTCCATGGTCCATTGATCATTATATGGTCTATTTGGTTTTTATCTCTGCCATTAGGGGAATACCATGTTAATTTGTGGATATCTAAATGTAGAAATAGGGTTCCTCCTATAACGAGATTGTTCATGCTGCAGAAGTTTACTAAACGTTCCCCCTTTTCGTTCATCATACCACATCCATATTTTCCCATAGTTCTATAACTATGCGTGTTGTCTTGTCCGACCTTCGCATTGAGATCTCCCATAACAATGATAACATCATGGGATGGTGACTTGTCTAATTCTGCTTGTAGGTTTTCGTAGTACGAGTCTTTCTTTGTATCTTCGCTATCATTAGTTGGCGCATAGCATTGTAGGATTGTGATGTTTGTATGCTTCTCCTTTAGTCTGATCTTAATCAAGCGGCTGCTGATAGGTTTCCATTCCAACAGACACTTTTCCACGCCTTTTCTTAGGATTACTGCTACTCCTTCATGGTGTAGGTCATCGTCTCGTCCAGAAAAAGGACTGTTTTACCTGTTGCAGTGGTACTTCTTCCGTTTCGTATTCATCTGCTCTCGCTAACCCCTAGGATATGTAGATTATATCTTCTCATTTCTGCTGTTATTTGTGATAGTTTTCCAGTTTCGTACATTGTTCTTACATTACAGCATCCAATTCTGGTCTTGGTTTTGGCATTCAGGACTTCTGTCCTCATGAAAGTAGCTTCCTTTCGGCTTTCACCACTTCCAGTCATGTGAGTCAATGACTGACCCTTCATGCCCGTAAATAGGCTGTATGTTTGTTGTTGTTTCCGTAACTTTAATTTTTTTAAAGGATGGGATCGTTAGTCCCAAGCCCAACCCCCAACCTGGAGGACCAGGAGACCATGCTTCGTCTGTCCCTCTTCAGTGACCTTTCCGGCTTTGGTAACCCTTCCGGGAACATAAGTTCCCGCCGTCCTAGCTCACTGTATCATTTGAGCACGCAAGCCTCCCCACCACTACAAGGTAATGGCCTCATGGGGAGGAGAGTATAATCATGCTGCGTACTTAACTATTCTTTGATCTCTTTAGCACTAACTTTCCTACTTCTCTGTAAACTCCCTACACCTCCATACGCCCTAGTCGACTCGGCTCGTAGTACTTTTTCTTGAATCTCGTACTTATTCGAGGGGTCATTTTTCCCACTTTGAAGTTGGAATCTTACTCTTCTTCTTCCTTCTACGGAGAGTATACGAGGAAGCCACCGGTGTCTCTTGTACTTTGTCGGTAATATCAATAGCTGAGGACGAATGGAGACTTTTGTTGGCGTCTTCAGATTTAAGTAGCGGTATTGTCGGTAAGAGTTGTTGCTGTTCACTAGTTGGGATAGGTGGTGGTGGTGGTGGTGGTTTGATATCGACTAACCCTAGAGACTTGTTTCTGTACTGAGTTATACGAGTTAAATAGCGCTGCAACGTTTACTGATACAGTCTAGCTTTGTCATGTGGCAATAAATCGTTTCTTTCTAAGACTTGCTGCATTTGGTCATCCAAATTCCGTTGGTTATTGTCGGGTGATATGTCAGGTGTCGGGTGGTATGTCTTGTTTTTAAGTCATAGACTTTAGCAAACGAGGATCGATCAAAAGCATTTTCTTAGCCATGGTTAACCTCGCAAGACGCCTTTTAGAAGGTTTAATATAGGACTCAATAAGGCGCCTAAGAAGCCACCTTGCTGTAGGATCTCTTTGCGCTTTTTGACAGACAGTTTCTTTTGGGTGATTGTTCTTATGCTGCTTTTATGCCGACGCAATCGTTTCCTCGAAGCCGATGTACGTGTGACATTACCTTTTGACATGTTGTGACAACATTCGCAAAGCGTTCGTACTAGGTCTGGGGAAACCGTTTTCATTATAGCCTTCCCGGCGGTGGAATTCGCCCTACCTAAGAATCGCAGCATTTAGTAGCATTGTTTCATAGTCTCGGCCATGTCTTTTACTTGGGGACGTAAACAACTTGTGTCTGATCAGGAAATATATCGCCGCTCAACCTCAACTGATGAGGTGTTTGTTGTCGAAGGTCGAATAACAAATAACCGTGTGGTGAAGATGTTACGTCGTTACAACTTTCCTTTACATACGACACAAGCACATTCCGATTGCCAGTGAAACATGATGCAAAAGAATTCCCGTTGCCATGAAAGTTGAATTTAATTTAAATCAAGTTGTAATATTTCACCACTTCTAAAGTTACATTTGTTATCTTTTTTTTTTTTGCTGATCTTCCGAGCCCACATAAACTGTCCCTCGTTCTGAAGAAAAACTTGATACAATTGAATTCCCGTGAAAGTTCAAAAACAACTGGCAAATTAAATTTATTCAAGTTATTAACTTATCGACGTGTTTAAAAAAAAGAATTGACCGAGCGTGAGCTTCAAAAAGAAATCTGGCCTGAGCGTCAATCGAATTCCTTGTCTACTGCAATGTAGACGGGCACGTTATCAACTACCCTACAGAAACTTATAAATAAATGTGTTTAAAAAAACGTTATAATAATAATAATGCGAATAATAGTGATCTTATCATGGCATTATGTTACCGGGACTTGAGCGGAAAGTAATAATTTGTTTATATAAAGTCTGTATGCAGTGTGCTGTGACATATGTCACTTTCTTGTATCGTTTGCTTGATAAAGGACTTGTTGGTAGAAACGTTGCTGTGTATTGTCATTGATTTTGTAATATGTAAAACTACCGTACTTTGTGATTACGCGTTTCGACAGCGGAAAGTAACAACATGATCACGTGACAGCGAACGTCGTGAAAACATTGATCGACATTTACGACGATTTCTACGCAGAATGAACCATGTGTGTTAAGTTGGAATTTCGTTATAGAAAGGAACAAATAGTTCAGTTTGATAATTATGACCTCTTCCAATGTATTAAAGCAAACCGGAGAAAAGCAAGGCTGTATTCTATCTCCGCTATTGTTTGGAGTGGCCATTGACTGGGTGATGCGAAAATGTTGCAGGGGCGAAACTGGCATCGATTGGGTAGAAAACAGTCAACTAGAAGATTTGGATTTTGCAGATGATATTGCCTTGTTAAGTAGAAGCAACCAAGATATGCAAAGAAAAATAGACAACTTGTCATCTATAGCATCAAAAGTTGGACTGCAGATAAGCTATGAAAAACAAATATAATGAAGACACCTATGGTAAGTAATGCAGATATCACACTGGAATCTAAAATGATAAAAATAACAGAGCAGTTCACCTATTTGGGTAGCAATTTTGATTGCACAGGAAATGTTTAAAAAGATATTATGATACGAATTGGCAAAGCAACATCAGCTTTTAAAAGTCTAAATAAAATATGGAACTGCAAGTTATATAGTATTAAAACTAAGTTACGAATTTTCAATTCAAATGTTGTATCAATCCTAACATATGCCAGCGAGAGTTGGAAAATGACTAAAGATATAGAAAGCAAATTGAATGCATTTGAAAATAGATGTCTGCGAAAAATAATGAATATAAAATGGAACGAATTCAGGAGAAGTGATGAAATCAGAGACATGTCTGGTCAACCACTAGTGACAACTGTTATAAGAAAGAGAAGATGGAGATATGTTCGGCACACCTTGAGGAGAAATGATCAACGAATATCAAAGCAGGCATTGAAGTGGGATGCAAAGGGTTCAAGAAAGAGAGGTCAACCTAAGGAGACCCTGAAGCGAACTTTGCTGAGAGAGGCAGGAAATCTCGGTCTCAGTTCCATGGAGGAGATTGAGCGAGTTACCCAGGATAGAGCGGTATGGAGAAATTACTTGCAGGCCCTATGTAACGTATAACGGTACGGGAGGAATTATTATGTATTAAAGCAACCCTCTTGCCAAATTTCAAGTTCGTAGGATGTCCAGATATCTTCAAACAATTGGGACAGACATACAATTGCATTCAACTCATTCTTATATATGTATAGATAGATATCAATTTCAATTTTAAAAAAAGTGTATATTACGCTAAATATGTTTGTTATTTATATATAAATGTATATATGTTTTATATATATGTGTGTATATATGTTTTATATATATGTATGTATATATGTTTTATATATATGTATGTATATATGTTTTATATATATGTATGTATATATGTTTTATATATATGTATGTATATATGTTTTATATATATGTATGTATATATGTTTTATATATATGTATGTATATATGTTTTATATATATGTATGTATATATCTTTCTATATATACAAATATTTGTATTCTAGAATAAATAGCTTGTGTTAGCAGAGCTAAGAATAGCTTTTATATTTTTATCTAAACACACACACACACACAAGCACACACACATACACACACTGTCTCTTATAAGTGAATACTATCAAAAACTTTAACATACCGAAACCCTCCCTTTACCACCCCCTCTCCCTTTCTATATATCTACCTTACAATATAACCACTCTTACACACTCATACACACAAAATATACTCCACTTTTAAAATAACTTCATCATTGATACAAATAGAACACAAAGAACGACCACAGACAAGCACACGAGAAGTCAATATACATTTTAAAATATTACGTCATATCTAAATATAGATTATGGTAAACAAAGAAAAATATCAACAAACCAAAAAAAAAATCTAAGTGTTTTTATATTTTCCTATTAAAAATAAAATTTTCCCCAAAAAATTATCAATTTTTCCAAATAAAATAAATATCTCCTCTTTAATAACTCAAAAATTATCTCTCCTTTCGAATCTAAACTTTCCAACGATGACTACCACACACTTGACATACAAAAACAGACCATCATCTTCCGACTCAGGATTGGTCATAACAGACTGAACAAACACCTACACAGGCTACGATTGTCCCCATCCCCTCTGTGCCCCTGTGACAACGCTGCTCAAACCACAGAACATGTCCGGCAAGACTGTCCCCTGTATGATCTCCCTAGAAATAAGTGCTGGCCCTACATCACAACACTACATTCAAAACTACATGGCACCAGAGATGAGCTTCAGACAACAGTCGACTTCATCATAAGAACGCATCTAACGTTAAAATCATCAAAATAGCGAATGCAAAGAAGAAGAAGAAGATGAAGGCGCGACCATTGTCTCAGTGGGACGTGAGTATATGCCTACAGACGACTAATATCTTGATAATTCTTACAGGAGAGGCGTGCAGATGCATCCACTCTGGGATTCTGCTCGTCTGTGTTGCTAGTAGATCTCATAAAACGTAACTGCGCTTGCACCATTACTTATACCAGAACAGCTTTCCCTCGATCCCCACTCACTCAGCAAGACGGAGCCGTTGTCTGTTTCCAGGGTCACCATGAGGAGGTAGGGTAGGGTCTTGGTTAGTGCCAGCTCACTGACCCTGGTCTCTGTGATTGCACATGTGACTCCGAGAAGATCATTAGAAGCCACAGATATGGTTTTACAGAAGAATGCTGAAAATTCAATGGACAACGCAGATAACAAATAATGAGGTTTTAAATCAGACCCGCACACAAAGAAAACTTATCAAAAGAATAAGAATAAAACAATCAAGGTTCTTCTGTCGTATAATGCGAAAAGAATACTTAAAACATGGTTACAACAGGTAAAATTCAGGTAAGGAGAGATCGTGCAAGACAGAGGACGAAGATGGAGGATGGTCTGAAATCGTGGTTCAAAAAAAGATCAACTTCAGAACTGATTAACAGTATCGAGAGAGAGATAGAGAGAGAGATAGAGAGAGATAGAGATGTGGAGAGACATGATCGCCTACGACGGTGGGCATTGATTGATGGTTTATTTTATATAAAAAAGATTTGCGCATGTACTGATGGTGCGCATCACATATATCGATCAAATCTGTCAGATTGCTAACACTAGTGAAGAGAACAACCTTGGGGACGTCTTAACGAATTATTTTTGCAGACGACCAGATAATCATATCAACAACAGAGGAAGAGCTACAACAACATATTAACAGACTCCAGTTAGCAATACAATATGAGAATAAACATCGACAAAACTGAAGTAATGACATTCGCTAGAGAGGAAAACACTACCAATATCTTCATCGACAAACGCACACTAAAATAAGTTAAAGGCTTTACTTACCTTTTGAGCATTTTTCAGCAAACGTAAGAATAACTAACAAAATCCAACATAGATGCAATAAAGCAAATCATACACCAGGATAAATGGCACCAATGTTAAAATGCAAACATGTCACCATGAACACAAAAAGAGCATTGTTCAACCCAATATTTCTCCCTACATTATGCTACCAGTGCCAGACCTGAACGCTGACATTAAATGACAGAAGACAACTAGTCACGACAGAGATGAAGTGTCTACACAGAATGGTGGGAGTAACAATAAGAAACCGATCTAGAAATGTAGACTTCAGGAAAATAGTGGACACACCATCAGTACTGAACTTTATCAAGAAACAATCAAATTAAATGGTTCGGCCACATCAGCAGGCTACCAACAGACAGTGAGCACCAATGATCAATGTTACTCTAATACAGAGGACGAAAACACCAGCCGACCCCCAATAGTCCTTGAACAAGACAAAAAGATGTCCTCAGAAAGGGAAGCCGCAAACATTCTAATGCAAATATATGCTGGTCAGCAGAGTAAGCATAACAAAAGAAAAAGTACTAGAGCAAAGACAGCGCTACTGGTCGTCCTCAGCATGTCGTATAGGACAGGCATAGTACCACGAGAATGGAAGGAAGTGATCATGGTGCCCATCCTAAAACCTGGCAAAAATTAACTCGACCCGGCGAGTTACAGACCAATAAGCCTCCTAAGCTGCACGGGCAAACTCATGGAACGCATGGTGAACAAACGGTTATCTTGGCACTTGGAAAGCAAAGGGCTTCTCATGGCACAACAGGGAGGCTTTCGGAAGCACCGATCTTCCGAAGATCAAGTAACCTATATTGCCCAGGAAATCGAGGATGGTTTCCAAGAAAAGAAACAGACACTGGCAGTTTTGATTGACATGGAGAAGGCGTTTGACACAGTTTGGAAAGAACGGCTAAAACTAAAACTCCTCAACCTCGGTATAAAGGGAAGAATGTACAAATTGCTTGATAGATACATAGAGAAGAGAACAGCAATGGTTCAAGTTCAGGGGTACACTAGCATGAAAGCCACATTAGAGTAAGGAGTCCCCCAAGGAGGAGTGCTCTCACCAATTCTCTTTCTAATCTTTGTCAATGACATAGCAACATGCCTACCAAAGCGAATAAATTATGCCATGTATGCCGACGACCTGGCAATATGGGTGAGGGAAGAGTCAATGTCCATAGCAATAAATCGATTGCAGGATACGCTAAATAACTTGGAAGTGTGGTCAAAAAAGAGGAATATGAAGATAAACGCTTCTAAGACAACCTATACTGTGTTCTCCCAGAACAACCAGGAGCACAAAATTAAGCTTAAAGTCAATGGATAAGATCTTCCAGAAAGCAAGACCCCAACGTATCTTGGAGTCACACTCGATCGAGAACTGACTTGGTGCGCTCAAATTGAAAATGCTACGGCAAAAGCGAGACACAGGCTCACGATGATGTGCAAACTCGCAGGCTCCACGTGGGAGCAAACACCAGAGTCCTCAAAACACTCTACTCTGGAAGAGTGCGACCGGTCCTGGAGTACGGCATTGCAGAGGTGGAGTAATGCATCCAACAAGCAATTCGCCAAAGTGGGCAATAGTCAGAACCGTGCAATACGCATTATCGCAGGAGCCATGAAGTCCACGCCCATCAAGGCAATGGAAACAATCACAGGCATCCAACCAATGGCAGAGCGAAGGGAAAGAAAAGTCTTCGTGTTAGCAGAAAAACTTAAACGGCTCGATTCCCACCCTATGTACGAAAGAATGAACGCATTCGGAAGGGGCAGGATACATAGGGCCAGCTTCGCAAAATAAACGCCAAAGCACTGACCGCAGACAATCTGGTCCTAGCAAACTGCAAAGTCAAATCAATCCCGGCAACCGATAAGTGCCTGCCATGGAAAACCAAAATGCCGGAACTAAGGGAATCAATCCCAGGAATACTAAAAAAGGGCAACAAAATATCTGCGAAAGAAAAGTCACAGAAAAACACATAGCAGCCGAGTACCCTGAAAGTGAGTGGATACACGTGTATACTGATGGATCGGCAAAGAACGCAATCAGCGATGGCGGGGGTGGAATAGTGGAGTCAGTTGATACCATCACACTGCAACATAAGGGGGAATTGAACACGCCGACAAACTAGCTAAAGAAGGCGGTCGACTACCTCAGACTGATCTCGAGATCAGGTTATCAGACTGACCTCGGTTATGAGGAAGCCAGAACACCCATCGGCTGGCACTATAAAGACAAATAGTCAAAAGACCATCCTCAGTATAACAACAGCGACGGATATTATGGTCTTACTCGTAGGGAACAAGTTGCCATCCTTCGCTTCCGTACTGGTCACAACAAGCTCCGCGCTCTCATGTTTCACAAATTTAAAATTGGCACAACTAGTCTGTGCCCCTGCAAAAAGGCAGACATGACGGCAGAGCATGTACTGCAAGATTGTCAACTGATAACAGGTATAAAAAAATAAACCTGGTCCCTAAACACAGAGCTTTGCGAGAAGCTGTACGGAGGTACTGAGTCCCTCAAAATTACGGTAAATTCATGATAAAAGTTGGTTCATCAGTCTAGGCCATGATCACGAGAGAGAAGGAATACAGTGGATGCAAAGCAAAAGGTCGGCCACGCAAAAGATGGATCTCAGAGATAACAGAAGCGTCAAAAGACACTGTTTTTGAAGCGCATACAAAAACCCGTTCTATAAATCTCTTCTTACCCTGAAGATGTGAGGCAAATCAGGACTGGAGAAAAGAAAAGCAAGGCATATAGAGAGGCTCGCTCCATGTGTCTCTTTTTTCGACCTGACGCTAAAAAAGCAAAACAGGATTAGAGAATGGATTGATGGTGCGTAGATACACATTTTAACAATAATAATAATTTCTCTAGTACCGTTATACGTTACATAGGGCCTGCAAGTAATTTCTCCATACCGCTCTATCCTGGGCAACTCGCTCAATCTCCTCCATGGAACTGAGACCGATATTTCCTGCCTCTCTCAGCAAAGTTCGTTTCAAGGTCTCTTTAGGTCGACCTCTCTTTCTTGAACCCTTTGCATCCCACTTCAATGCCTGCTTTGATATTCGTTGATCATTTCTCCTCAAGGTGTGCCCAACATATCTCCATCTTCTCTTTCTTATAACAGTTGTCACTAGTGGTTGACCAGACATGTCTCTGATTTCATCACTTCTCCTGAATTCGTTCCATTTTATATTCATTATTTTTCGCAGACATCTATTTTCAAATGCATTCAATTTGCTTTCTATATCTTTAGTCATTTTCCAACTCTCGTTGGCATATGTTAGGATTGATACATTTGAATTGAAAATTCGTAATTTAGTTTTAATACTATATAACTTGCAGTTCCATATTTTATTTAGACTTTTAAAAAAAGCTGATGTCACTTTGCCAATTCGTATCATAATTTCTTTTTAACATTTCCTGTGCAATCAAAATTGCTACCTAAATAGGTGAACTGCTCTGTTATTTTATCATTTTAGATTCCAGTGTGATATCTGCATTACTTGCCATAGGTGTCTTCATTATATTTGTTTTTCATAGCTTATCTGCAGTCCAACTTTTGATGCTATAGATGACAAGTTGTCTATTTTTCTTTGCATATCTTGGTTGTGTCTACTTAACAAGGCAATATCATCTGCAAAATCCAAATCTTCTAGTTGACTTTTTCTACCCAATCGATGCCAGTTTCGCTCCTGCAACATTTTCGCATCACCCAGTCAATGGCCATTCCAAACAATAGCGGAGATAGAATACAGCCTTGCTTTGCTCCGGTTTCAACCATAAACCAGTTGCTGTTTCCACCATCAGTGCGAACTGCACACTGTAAACCATAATAGAGGCTTTTGATAATGTTTATTATTTTGTCTGGTATTCCATAGCATCTCAAAATATTCCACAGAGAGATTCTGTGTAGACTATCAAAGGCTTTATTAAAATCGATGAAATTTAGTAAGAGTGGTTGTTGCTTCTCAATATGTTCCTCCAAAATTAGTCTTAGGGTAATTATTTGGTCTAAGCAGCTTCTCCCAGGTCTAAAACCAGCTTGTTCTTCTCTCAGGGTTGTGTCCACTGCTTCTTTGATTCTATTAAGAATGATTTTGCAGAATGTCTTGGTCATTACTGATAATAGGTGATCCCTCTCCAGTTGTTGCAATCTTTGAGATCACCTTTTTGGGGATCTTAACAATTATTCCCTTCTTCCATTGATCTGGGACAGTTTCTTCTTCCCATCTTCTTCTTCTTCTTTTGTCGTCACACTGCTACCGGGTTGTTGCCCAGTGTCGTGGTTTTCTGTTTTTGTCTTGCGCTGTTCTGGTGGCTTGTGTGATTGTTATCTTTGCTCTTTCACAGGATTCTGCTACGCCATCTAACCATCTTTTCCGTGGTCTTCCTCTTGCCTTCTTTCCCGATGTTCTGTTGTAGAAGACTCTGTATATTGTGGAATTTGGATGCATTCTTATTAAGTGGCCAAACCACTTCATTCTTTGTTTATCTATGTAATTCAAGCACGGTTTTGTGCCAACTTTTTTCTTATGCTGATGTTGGTGATTCTGCCTTTTCTTGTGTTGTTGGTAACTTTTCGCAGGCAACGCATTTCACATGTAGTTATTTTTGTGACTGCGCTTTGCTCAATGTCCATGTTTGGCTCTGGTAACACAAAGTAGGTATAAAAATGCTGTTGATCTTCTGTTGCTTAGCTGCCTGTGAAATTTTTGGGTGCCTTAACAATGGGGCTAGCTGGTAGGTTACAGCATTTGCTTTTGTACTCTAGCCTCTATCTCTCTATCCAGTTTTCCGTCTTCTGTGAATATGCTTCCTAAGTATTTGAATTCTTTCCCTTAGTTTATTTTAGTGCCATTGACATGGATGTCTAGATTATTATGTTTTCTTCCCATATTCATTATTTCTGTTTTAGTGTTGTTGATTTTCATGTCATGTTTTATACAATTTTTGTTCAAGGTGTCAATATGATGTTGTAGATCTTGTTCATTTTGATGTATCAGGCACTGATCATCTGCAAACAACAGTTCATTTATTTCATCATTATCTGAATTTGACTCTTGAGTTATTTTATCCATATATGCATATTCTTCCCATACTTTATTAAATAGTTCTTGCACATGGCTAATAGTTGTATCATCAGCTGCTTTGAGCATTTCTGCAGTAATGTTGTCGTTACCCGCTGCCTTATTGTTTATTAAGGAACGGATTGCCTCCTTGACCTCAGCTACATTTATCCTTTCTTAATTAATTGGTAGGGAGTTGTTTCTTGCCTCTTCGTCAATTTGAATAGTAATGGTGGATCAGGTATATTTAGGATTTCTTCAAAATGTCATGCCCATCTTTTCTTCTGTTCTGTATCTGATGTTAGTACTTTACCATCTTTACTCTTGATTGGGCCACCCTATGAAACAAAAGTTCAATTAAGTTGTTTTAGTGTATTGTGTAGCATTTTACTGTTTCCAGTATTAGCTGCCTTTTCCCATTCTTCAGTCAGTCGATTGAAATATTCTCTTTTGTCTCTTCTAGCCGCTCTTTTCACTTCTTATCTTTTAGTCTATATTCCTCTTTAGCTTAGATTTCATCTGTTTCATCCTTAGTATTGAATATCGCTAGTTTCATCTTTCTTCTTTCTTGAATACATTTCCAGGTGTCATCACTTATCCAGAGTTTTCTGTCTTTCGACTTTATTTCAGTGCTATTTTTTGCTGCCCCCAATAGTGTGTCCTTTATCTTATTTCCTTTGTCTTCAATGTTCTGTTCATTTTCTCCATTGAGTAACTCCAACCAACCAACCAACCATGAACAAGTCACATAAAAATACAATAATAACTGTGCCGACCAAGAGGAAAGGAAGCTCTTCTAGAAGAGGTATGAAGCGATCCAGAGAAAGCCGCAAGGAGTCTACACCGCAGATTATCTTCCTTTAACATAGGAAAAGCTCCAGAATTGGCACCTGCAATGTTAGAAGTATGTATGAAATGGAAAAGACAGCACAGGATGAAAATGAGATGAAATACTACGGGATTGGCATCTTGGGTTTATGTGAAACTAGATGGAATGATGCAGGCAAGCAGTCTAAACGCAGTAGAAACAATTCTGTTCTCAGGCCACATGGAAGAAAATGCCCCTCATAGTGAAGGTGTGGCTTTCATGCTATCTAAAGAAGCGGAGAATGCACTAATAAAATGGGAAGCAGTGAGTCCTAGGATCTTCTTCTTTTTTTTGTCGTCACTCTGCTACCAAGTTGTTGCCCAGTGTCGCAGTTTTCTGTTTTTGTCTTGCGCTGTTCTGGTGGCTTGGGTGATTGTTATTTTTGCCCTTTCACAGGATTCTGCTATGCCACCTAACCATCTTTGTCGTGGTCTTCCTCTGCCTTCCTTCCCGGTGTTCTGTTGTAGAAGACTCTGTATACTGTGGAGTATGGATGCATTCTTATTAAGTGGCCAAACCACTTCATTCTTTGTTTCTCAATGTAATTCAAGCAAGGTTCTGTGCCAATTTTTTTTCTTATGCTGATGTTGGTGACTGTTTTTTCTAGTGTTGTTGGTAACTGTTCACAGGCAACGCATTCTAGGATAATCACAGCAATATTCAGAACCATCAAAAAGAAAGTATTCTTGAATGTGACCCAGTGTTATGCACCTACCAACGATAAAGAGGAAAAGGTTAAAGAGGAATTTTACATACAGCTTCAAAATACTATAGGTAATCAGAGAAATAGCAACATCAAAATTCTGATGGGTGACCTCAATGCCAAAATAGGTTCGGACAACATAGGCTACGAGGAGATCATGGGGAAACACGGACTAGGGATAATGAACGAAAATGGAGAACTGTTCACCAATTTATGTGCAGCGAATCAATACGTCATTAGTGGAAGTGTCTTTCCACATAAAAGAATACATAAAGCAACCTGGGTATCACCAGATCACAGAACAGAAAATCAAATTGTCCAGATATGCATAAATAAGAAATTAAGATCACCTCTACAAGATGTAAGGGTTCTAAGGGGTCAGATGTAGATTCGGATCACCATTTGCTGATATGTAAAATTAAACTGAAGCTTAAACGATATATAACATCCCATGAACATAGACACCAATATAATGTAGGATACCTCAGAAGTCAAGAAACAAAGGAACAGTTTCTGGTCACAGTCTCTAATAAGTATGAGGTTTTACGGCAGCTAGAAGATGAGGTGAATGCGGAAGAATGCTGGCAGCAAGCAAAAAATATTTGGAATGAAACGTGCACATAGGTATTGGGAAAGAAGGAGAGGAATCATAACGCATGGACTTCCGGTTTAGATATGGCGCTGAGTGAACGTGACGGTTAGTGTCAACAATAAATTTCGAGCATTTCATCTTTCTTCCGTGGCTTGGATTACTACTTTTCCTTTATCTGGACCCACGATACTCACGGAAATATTTTGTGCTGTAGTTAAGCCACGCAGAAGTACGATGGTGACCGATCAGAATTGCGATCGCTAACGTATGTTTTAAATACGGTAGACCGGGGTAGGTAAAACCCTTTAGCCTAGAAAGGCAATCTGAAATGAAACCTCAACCCTCGAAGTCGGAAGATGCATGCCCAAATGGCACGGGAATAAAAAAACGCGCATCTACGCACTACAACCGAAGCTATGCAACAAACACTCCTCCTGAAGGGTGTCATATTTGCAGGCCTAAGCCAGGTAGGTTCAACACCGGGTCCCCGTCCTCCAAAAACAGCAGTAACCACAATTCCTCACTCGCTCACATCGACCACAGAAGATAGGAGCAAACATACTGACCAAAATTTAAAAATAATGTAGTGGAACGCGGAATGCGTCAGAAACAAGAAAATAGAGCTGCAAAACTTCCTGAAGGAGCATAACATTGATGTGTGCTGCATCCAAGAAACACATCTATGCAAGCACACACAGATTCTCCATAAGAGGTTACGAAATTTTCCGGCAAGATAGGGAAGATCGACCAAAGGGGGAAGTCATGACTGCCGCCAAAAACAGGTTCTCAGCCTGGGAAACGCATCGCTTCCACTCCAACGAAACTGAGGCGATAACGATCCGCCTAAAAACCACCGACAAGGAATTCACAATTTGCAACATCTATTTACCACTAAACAGATATATTCACCTAAACAACATACAACCAAACACAGAACACTGGATAATAGTTGGAGATTTCTTCAACAGCCATTCTCCAAGCTGGGGGTACTCTGACCTAAATGCAAAAGTAGAGGAAGTGGAATACTTCATCACAAACAACAGTCTTGTTCTTCTAAATAAACACGATGAGCCACACTCATACTACTCTCGACCTTGGAGAACAAACAGCAGCCCAGACTAAGCAATTGCGACTGAGGATGTTGAAAAAGTCACAAGTCGAAGTGTGTGCACTCAACTAGGGGGCAGCGACCACAAACCCATAATAATCTCCATGACAGGGCAGAGAAACACCCCAAAGGGAACACTCACCCCCAGCTGGAACTATAAGAAAGCAAATTGGAACATCTTCTCCTAACATCTAGAAGAAGCCATTAAAAACATGAAGATAAAGAAAATAGCCCTAAACCGCAAACTCCAAACATTCAACATCTGGGTTCTAGATGCAGCAAAAAAAGTATCCCAAGAGGAAGAAGGGAAGATTACCGACCCTATTGGTCCCCTAAACTGGAAGAGCTTCACTCTGAACTCAGCATTCAAAGAGAAAACATGGAAGCAGACCCCACAGACGAAAATGTTACCATTCACAACAAGACGAAGACAAAATTTACCAAAGAAAAGAAGAAAAGCACGAGAGACAGTTGGCATGAAAAAACTGCCTCTTTAAATCTAGAGAAAGACACACAAAAACTGTGGAACCTCACAAAAACTCTAAATGGTGACAGGACAGAAAGGACCAAAACCGTACTACACACTAACACAGGATTTGTCACCGGCAGAGCAGCAGCAGACCTATTTGCCAGAACCTATCAATCAGAAAGCCACGTCCAAATTAAACAGGAAAGAAAAAATAGAAAGAAAAAGGAAGTAAAAAGCAGTCGCAGTCACTACTGAAAAGTCTAAAACTCCACAATCCCAACAGAATGCATGTCAGCGATGTTTACCCTGCAGGAGCTAAAAGACCAAATAAAAAAGCTAAAGGAGAAAAAGGCACCTGGAGCGGATGGAATTACAAATGAATTCCTCAAACACCTTGGTCCTCTTGGCAAAAGGTTTCTTTTTAGAATTTTCAACCAGAGCTGGAAAACAGGTCAAGCTCCATTAACCTGGAAGGAGACACACATCTACCCATCTTGAAACCAGGCAAGGACAAAAATGACCCACAAAGCTATATGCCTATCAGCCTTCTCAGTTGTGCAGGAAATTGATGGTGATGCTAGTAAACAAGAGACTGACATGGTACCTTGAAACTAATTCATTGCTCATCCCTACCCAGACCGGATACAGACAAAACAGAAGCACAGAAGATCAACTGGCTTACCTCACACAGGACATTGAAAACGCCTTCCAGGAAAAAAAGAAAGTAACAGTCATATTCTTTGACCTGTCCAGAGCGTTCGACACGGTATGGCACAATGGACTAATGCTGAAAGTCCTACAAACAGGAGTCTCACATAGTATGTTCACATGGATCAAAAACCTCCTCTCCCAACTATCAACAAGAGTGAAAATAGACAACCACCTCAGCAAGATGCATAAATAGGAAGGAAGGAGTTCTACAGGGCAGTGTGATAGCACCAACACTATTCTAATATACATAAATGACAACACCAAATGCTGCCTACAGAAAGTCTCAAACAACCTACATGCAGACAACTTTGCAATCTGGACAGTTGCAGAACACACTCAAAAAACATCCTATCTACTACAGAAAACAGTGGAAAAAGTGAAGAACTGGACAAGAAGCTGGGGCCTCAAAATTAAACGCACAAAAACCAAAGCAACTGTTTTTTCCCTCTCCCCACATAAATAAAAAGTATTCATCAATTTAGAAAACGAAACAATACCCCAAACAGATACACCCACCTTCCTTGGAATTGCCCTCGACAACAGACTTATCTGGAGGCCAAACATAGACAAGATTCAAAGAAAAGCATAGAAAGACTTGCTGTGATGAAGAAACTAGCTGGCACGTCCTGGGGCGCAAACTCAAAAATATTAAAGCAGGTCTACACTGGAGTAGTCAGACCCATCATGGAATATGGCTCCAGCTCTTGGATAACAGCAGCCAAAACAAACACACAGAAATTAGATAAAGTGCAAAACATGGGTCTAAGAATAACGCTGGGAGCAATGAAAAGCAGTTCTATCATAGAAATGGAAAAAAACCGCAGACATTGAGTCTCTAGAACTTCGCAGACAATTTAAAACACTCACCCAGTTTGAAAAAGTAAAACGACTAAAAGAACACCCTCTACACACACAATTTTACTAGAAAAAAAACAGACTCGCAAGAAAAAGTCCCAACCATCTGGCCAGAGAATCCATTTGCAACATTTAGATATCTTAGAAACTGACCCAGAAATGTGGGAACCCATAACACCAGAATCATGGACATGCTACCAAACCATGGCTCAAATACACCCAGAAGTCCCAGGAATAATCTCAACAACATAAAACAGAGACAGAGCAAAGAGCCAGGTCATTCCAAATGCTACGAGAGTAATATCCCACCAGCACATGGACACACGTGTTCACAGATGGTTCAGCTACAGATGCTATAAGAAAGGGAGGCAGCGGAATCTACATCACTCACCCCCAAGGAAACACATAAACATACTTTCTGGCAGCAGGAGAAACATGCACCAACTTTAGAGCAGAGGCAACATCCCTTTTTGCAGCCATACAGATATTCAACGACCGACAGGTGTCAGCAAAAAATATTGCAGTCTTTAGCGATTCAAGATCAGTTCTCCAGGCCATCTCATGTCCCAAATAAAACAAGCTCATTCAGGATATACGGGAAAAAATCAGCCTGCTGTCAAAAAAATCTGAACTAGTTTTACAGTGGATACCAGCACACTGTGGCATACCAGGAAATGAAAAGGCTGATAAACTCGCACGGGCTGGAGAGAGCCTAACACAACATCTCTCAACACAAATCTTTACAGAAGAATAAACTCTACTGAAACAATCCAGAAAAATCGTGTGGAGAAAAACAAACGGATGATACAAAACAGAGCATGACAGTATAAATACACTAAACAGAAAAACACAGACCACAATCTTCAGACTTAGAACAGGACACTGCAGTCTCAGAGCACACCTCCATAGAATGGGTCTCAGGGACTCGGCTGCCTACACATGTAGAGCACCTAAGCAGTCCCCAGCTCACATCCTGCAATACTGTCCCAGCCTGAGCAGTGTGAGAATGGAAATCTGGTCAACAGAAACAACACTACAAAACAAATTATGGGGACCGGTGAAGACCTCCAGCGCACCGCCCTGTTTATGACACATACCGGAGTAGTCGTATAACAGACGTTGATCATTGATCGTAGAAGAAGAAGAAGACATAACGTATGGATAACTCCAGAAACTCTCAAGGGAATAGAAGAAAGGAAAAAGAGAAAAGCAAATTTAAATAATAGCAAAATCAGAAGTACCAAAGCCATAGCCCAAGAAAAATACACAGAGGCTAGCAAAAAAGTGAAGAAACAAATAAGGTCAGATAAAAGACAATACATAGAAGATCTAGCAAGAGAAGAAGATGTAGCTGCAGCAAGAGGAAAAAGCAGGGATCTTTACAACACCACTAGAAAGCTAGCAGGAAAATACAGTCAAACAAGTGGGCTGATCAAAAACAGTAGTGGGAAACTATCACTAATGTTAGAGACCAAATGGAAAGATGGATGGAATACTTCAAGGAACTCCCGAACAGACCAGCACCTACAAACCCCCCAGATATCCAACCGGTAGAAATTGATTTGGACATCAACTGTGAAAAACCATTCAAAGAGGAGATTAGTAAAGCCATCAAACTTTTGAAAGATGGGAAAGTGGCCGGCCCAGATGGTATTCCAGCGGAAGTGGTTAAAGTCAACATAAACACATCTACAGAAATACTGTATAAATTATTTAGCAGAATCTGGGAGACTGAAGAAATACCAGCAATATGGAGAGAGGGATACCTGGTGAAGCTACTAAAGGAAGGGGACCTTCAGAAGTGTGAAAACTATAGAGGAATAATGCTGTTGTCCGTACCTGGGAAAATACTAAGCAGAGTCATCCTGGAGAGACTGAGAGATGCCATCGATATAAGACTAAGAAATGAACAGGCTGACATCCGACCAAATAGATCCTGTGTTGACCAGATAGCCACATTACGTATAATAATAGAGCAAAGTATTGAATGGAAATCCCCACTTTATATCGGATTTGTTGATTATGAGAAGGCTTTTGACAATATTAATAAGGAAACCCTTTGGAAATTGATGAGGCATTATGGAATCCCACAGAAAATTATTAACCTAATAAAGCAACATATACAGATATGAAGTGTAGAGTTCTTCATGAAGGTAAACTAACAGACATTTTTGGAATAGAAACAGGAGTGCGACAAGGATGTCTGCTATCACCTTTGTTGTTCTTACTGACAATAGACTGGATTATGAAGACCACAGTAACTAACACAAAAAATTAAATCCAATGGACTCTGACAGAGCAACTAGATACACGAAATCAGATGCAGGATAAGCTAAACACGCTGAAGCAAAAGTCCAAGCAACTAGGGCTAAACATTCATAAGGGAAAGACAAAGATAATGAGAATTAACCAAGCAAATGACAATTCGATCTGCTTTGGTGAAATCTCACTTCAAGAGGTCGAATCATACACATATTTGGGCAGCAATGTAGATAAAGAGAGTGGAACAGATAGAGCTGTCAAAATAATAATACAGAAGGCAAGAGTAGCTTTCATTGCACGGCGAAACATATGGAAGTCTTAAGAAATCAAATCTAGAACGGGGTCAAATGCGCATGGGGACAACGCTGCACCAGGGTTAGTGAAGGGGCACTAATCAAGATCCTGTCTCCCACCTCCACGAGGTGACCCTGGAAACAGACAGTTGTTCCAGTCTGGCCAAGGAGAGCAGAGATCGGGGAGAATCACATGTAGTAGTGGCAGTGCAAGCACGGAAAAGCAATGCAGGTCCACAAATGCGAACAAAATGCACACATCTTCTGATGCCCGCTAAAATTTTCATAATGTTCCCAAAAGTAAAAAACAACAGTTTACGAGTCGTCTGCGAACGAATGGTAACTCCTCCTGAGTAAATGACGGCACCAAAATTAATGGGATGAGAGGTGCATCCATAGTAGAGAAGTGGGCCCACATGAGGCGAAGCTTGGAGCCCTGCGCCCAAGTCAAGCTGCGTGTCAGGGCAGTCTCGTGGCAGGAAAATGTGAACACAACGGTAGCACCACAATTATCAGCCTCCCGGCCGATGGTAAAGGCGAACAGACGAACATGTAGGGATGAGAGGTGCATCCAAAGTAGAGACGTAGGTACATATGGGGCGAAACTTTGAGCCCTATGCCCGAGATAAGCTGCTTGTCCGAGCAGTCTCGAGGAACAAAAAAGTCTAGGCAAATGACTTAGATAACGCTGTCTTGTATCGTGTCGACAAATAAAAGATTGCGGTGAACTCCGTATCAAGGGATTAGCCCAGATACATTTGCTGGGTAAGGTCTGTCGAGCGCAAATATTTAAGTTGTGTTTTAATGCCTAACGAAACTGTCCTCCCTTTGACAAACCGGGCAGTGTACTGTTGCCAAAACAACTAACATCCCCGGAAGAACCGAGGTGGGTGATGCTGGCGAGAGCAAAATTTCAGTTGTGTTGATAGCGTCGATTGAAACGACCCTCTAAATTAGCTGTGTGCAGCCCCAGACCAGGGAAAATACGGAATAAAATCCTTGCAAATTGCCAAGTAACGACACGCGCTGCAAAGCGGCTGAGAATACGCATACTCACGAACTCACCGTGGATAGAAACGTATAGCCGATAATGCAAAGGCTTGACTGGTACAAACACAAGCATTGGCTAAGGCAATACTTTTCGGACGCCAATCATCCTACACAGATGACGTCCAAACGTCATGGCTCAGATCACATAAAGGCTAAACATACCGCCAACATATGATCGTTTGCTTGACAAAGAAACCCAAAAATACGGTGATACTTCCTATGACTAGCCCTAGAAGGGTCGAGATCATTCGGGTCTTTACCTTAGCGACCTCACCCAGACAGCGCATGTAAGCAAATGCTCTTTGGCGTAGATCTAAGCTTAAATTTACGGCACTAAAAGATCATTAAAGAGTGATTATCTTAGGTTGCGTATGGAACGATCTCACCAAAGGCAGAAAAGCCGTTAGAGAAGTCAACCGTTATGCCTTCACTCAAACTAACTATGTCCTAGAAAGGGTTACAAGGACATTAGGTCTTCTACAACGATCACTCTTGAAGGATCTAAGCTTCAAGTACCTCGGAAGTAGGCGAAGCTGTCCATATGGTTGAGGGATGCCTGTAAAAAGGTAATATAGGCCCACATAAAAATCAGTCAGAAGCGCAGTACCAGGCGTCATGACTTTCCGCCTGAATTAACAGCGGGCGTATGAAAGAGAGAGAGAGAAACAAAAATTAGGAAAATTAACCAGGGAAATTAATGTCAAAGCTGTTCTGCTGTACGGGTCAGAAACATGGAGAACTACTAAAACAATAACGCATAAACTGCAAACATTCATCAACTCGTGTCTGCGCAGAATAGAGGGACTAAGATGGCATGATAGGGTTACAAATGAGGAACTTATGGAGAGAACAAGACAGATTCCAGTGGACCAAGAGGTTAAAAAAACGCTGGCGCTGGATAGGACACACTTTGCGAAATCCTGAGGGAATATAACAAAAGGGTCTTTTCCTGGAACCCACAGGGAAAGCGAAAGAGGGGGAGGTCGAGAAGTACATGGAGTCGAGATTTGGAGGCATAAATCAACAATATAAGGAAGAGCTGGAGGGAGCAGAAGGAGATAGCTAGAGATAAGAAGACTTGGCATGAGTTGGTAGAGGGCCTATTCCCCAACCCGGGTTAAAAAGGCAGAGAGAGAGAGAGAGATAGCATTTTACTGTTTCCAGTCTTAGCTGCATTTTCCCCTTCTTCGGCCAGTCAATTGACATATGCTTTTTATCTCTTCTAGCCGCTCTTTTCACTTCCTTGTCTTTTAGTCTATATTCTTCTTTAGCTTAGATTTCATCTGCTGCATTCTTAGTATTAAATATCGCTAGTTTCATCTTTCTTCTTTCTTGAATATATTTCCAAGTGTCATCACTTATCCAGGGTTTTCTGTCTTTCGTCTTTAATCCTGCTCTATTATTTGCTGCCCCCAATAGTGTGTCCTTTATCTTAGTCCATTTGTCTTAAATGTTCTGTTCATTTTCTCCATTGAGTAACTCGAACCTATTCTTAAGTTTGAGCTGATATTCCTCTTTTACTTCTTTATTTTGTAGCCTTTGACTGTCTATTCGCAGTTGTTCTTTTTTAGTATGATGAATTTTCAATTTTAGTTTCAATTTAATTATGCATAAAGTATGGCCACCTCCTCTGTATGCACGGACATCCAGCAATGATGTTCTAAATTGTGTATTTATGCACATATAGTCAATATGATTCCTGGTCACTCCATTTGGTGAGTGCCAAGTAATTTTATGAATTTCCTAAGGTGCAAAGATAACTCCAATTGCTAAATTTGACAGCATACATAACTCAGCCAGTCTTTCTCCATTCTCATTCATTGTGTTTATTCCTTGTTTTCCTATAGCTCTCTCTACCCCTACATTATCACTTCATACCTTGGCATTAAAGTCCCCCATTACTACTAACAGGTCATGTTTTTTAGTCTTGTTAATTTGATCTTGTAGTTGCTCATAAAACATGTCTTTCTTATCATCGTCTGCATCGTTGGTTGGTGCATAACACTGAACTATTATCATATTGACATGCCTGGTATTGAAGCGGCCTCTTATTTTCCGACTCGAGATAGGTTCCCAGTCTAACATGCTCTTTGCTACTCTAGGTGTCATCATTATGCCCACACCTTCAAAATGCTTTCCATCCTCTCTCCCTGAATATATGAAAGTTAATCCACTAAATGCAAGACTCGACAGAGAGATAGAAACTAGAGTCCAAAAAGCAAATGCAATAACCTACCAATTAGCGCCACTACTTAGACATCCAAACATCTCACTGACATCTAAACAACAGTTGAACAACATCATCTTCATACCCACTCTGTTACCAATGCCAAACATGGACAATAAATAAGAAACATACACAGAAAATAGCAACATGCGAAATGTGATGTCTCCGCAAAGTCACCAACAACACAAGAATCGACAGAGTAACGAATACCAGCATCAGAGAAAGGTTGGAACAAGACCGTGCTTGAATTATATAGCGAAACAGAGAATGAAGTGGTTTGGCCACTTAGTAAGTATGCGAACAGACCAAACTGCCTATGAAGCTTTCCACAACAGAATATCTGGAAGGAAGGCGACAGGAAGACAGAGGAAAGGGTGGATAGATAACGTAGTTGAATTATGCCAGGGGACTAAGAAAACTGATGAACACAGCTACAAATGGTATGTTATGTTATGTTATGCGATCGACGTCATGGCACATTGGGCATTCCCATTCGTGTTCTATCCTCCGTTGCAGCAGCCATCCCAAAGTCCATTTGCTCACATTACCCATAAGAAGTTGATTACTATATTTTCTCTCTCTACCACGAAGATAACACTGTCTGGCATGTCCAAACTTAACGCCTAATTCTCGAACTCGTTCCAGTGTCTGAGACCCGCCCATGTCACACAATTGAGAGCGTACTGCATTGATGATATCGGCTCTGTCCATACTTCTATATGCCCGGATTACCCCAGGGTTCTCCTCTATCACCCGTGTTGTTTAATATTTACACAGCAAATGTAGCTAAAATTCAGCCAACCGGATTGGGTCGGACATTGATATTTGCAGATGATATCTTAATATATAGGACTTGGTCAGATAGACGAGAGATGGTTGACGATATTCAGAAAACATTGCATACCATCTCGGGTTGGTGTAGAGAGTCTCGCTCTCAGGTCAATCCTGAAAAAGCGTGTATGTTGTGGTGCTCGTTGAATAATCACATCGTCACAGCTGACCCACCCTGTGTAATCTTTGATGAACATACCATCGAGCGCAGAGACAGGCTGCGCTATCTTGGAATAACCTTTGATCGTAGTCTATCTTTCAAACACCATATTGAACAGACGATACAACGGTGCAAGCGTGGTCTTGCGGCTCTCAAAGTTATGGTGGCCGCACACCTTGAGCAGAGACTACTTGCCCTTTTGTTCGATCGACTGGTAATGTCAGTGGTAGATTACGGACTCGGAATTCTTACGATATCAAGATCACAATGTGAACGACTCGAACGGGTTCAGAATGAAGGTATGCGTATAGTTCTGGGCTGCACTAGAGATACCCCCATTGTGAAGATGAGATATATGCTTGGCCTTCTGTCACTACGCTCCCGTCATGCAATCGCCCAAACCAAGACATATATGCGGGTTACTTCGGATAAGAGACATCCACTTCACAAGAACACTAATGATGTTAAGGGCACGAGAATCAAGCGTGGCATGTCGTGGATGGCCCAGGCTGAGAGAACAATTGGCCAGGTAACTACGGTTGCGACTCTACCAAAAGGGGAAGAATGGATCCCAACAGATGGTAGCATGATGAACTATCTCAACGTTATCATTACTCTTGGAAGAGAATGTAGAGATTGGGGCAACATGAAGGCTGATCTCGCAGTTAAGCAGCTGATAGAAGATAATGCAAGGGATGATGATGGTGTTGTATATACCGATGGGTCGGTTCAACGTGGTGAGAAATCCGGCTGGGGTTTCTTGGCTAATGCGCATGGTAGGGTTGTTGCAGAGCGAAGTGGGGCATACAGGACAACTACTTCTAGTATGAGGATGGAGGTTGAGGCCGTTACTGCTGCCCTCCATTGGATTTCTGGGACTTCATTTACTGGGGCAGTTGTTGTATTTGACTCTCAGTCGATGCTTCACAAGATCCAGAAGGGCAGGTTTCGGTATGAGTGGATGTCGTCTATAGAAGTTTCTAACCTCCAGCGGCTTACGTGGATATACTGTCCTGGGCATGCGGGTGTTTACGGTAATGAGAGAGCGGACAGACATGCATCAACAGCATCGATTGTTGGGGAGATGAAGATGGATAAGGGATATTCTTCGGTCTCTTCGAGACTCTCTGTTGGATGAGGACACTAAAATCGATGTTGAATCGATCAAGCGATTTAGGCAGTTTGGAGTTACCCGTTGTTCAAGTCGAACTGGATGCATGAGAGGCAGAGTGAGAGGTGTGTTTAATCAGCGAGCCACAGGAACCATCAGTATGCATACTCTTCGATATCTGTTGGGGAGACTGAGCACCTATGGATCTGCCCGGAGTGCAATGACGTCAGTTTAGTAACCAATAACCAATAACCAATAACCATACGTCTGCCCACTTGAGTCGGGGCACTGTTTGCAAGAGAGTCAGCACTCTCGTTATTCCTCACTCCAGCATGTACAGGCGTGTACAGCCAAGTCATTTTCTTGAGATGTGATCTCCGAATGATAACCCGTATCAAATATTATAAGAAAACGAAGGTGGAAATATTTAGGTCATGTTCTTAGATCAGACGAAAAGAGACTAAATCGACAAGTCCTTATGTGGTCATCAGTTGGGAAAATAAAACGTGGAAGACCAAAGACCACTCTTCGAAGAACCATCCAACAAGAAAGTAAACTATTGGGATGTAAAACCATACAAGATCTCCAACTGCTAGCAACGAACAGCATCACATGGAGATCTAAAACCTCTGCCCTATGTGCCGCCTTTGACACGAAAGGAACTAACTAACTAACTAAGAAAACCAGCACACAAGTCACAATAGAAGCGCAAGACAAATACATAAAACTACGACACTGGGTTAACAACTCGGTAACAGTGTGCTGACAAAAGTAGAGAAGTACAAGACAAATACATAAAACTACGACACTGGGTTAACAACCCGGTAACAGTGTGCTGACAAAAGAAGAAGAAGAGCAAGACAAATACATAAAACTACGACATTGGGTTAACAACTCGGTAACAGTGTGCTGACAAAAGTAGAGAAGTACAAGACAAATACATAAAACTACGACACTGGGTTAACAACCAGGTAACAGTGTGCTGACAAAAGAAAAAGAAGAAAACTACTCTTCTATCTACACATCTATATAGTCCGTTCAACAACTCATGCCCACAGTCCAATGCGAATTGTAGAAAAACAATCAGTTCCACAGTAGCGAAACGTTGCACCCAATGTTAAAATTATACCGACGCAAATGTCTGATGGAAAAAATTGCTATAGGAAACCTGGATTTTGTAATATAACGGTTTCCTTTGATGCTAGCGGCATATTTGGCGAGTCTGAAACGAAATTTTAGTTTTGACAGTAAACGCACACATATGACATTTGATGACAAGTCTCATGCAAAGATGTATTATCTCAGCTTATACATGGGGGTCAATGTTGGTACTTGCAATACAGTTACGAAATAAACAAGAAATGTAGACATAGTTATATTGTTGTTTTTAAATAACTTACATTACAGTTAAAGTTAGCTTCCATGTCATAATGTCATCTCCCTTTCACGTCCAGGCTTGGGACTGGCAATGGCGGAGCTAAAGTAGTAGACTGTCCCTTACGGAACGTCGTATTCATCACAGCCCGCCTGAAAAGCTCTATGTCTCTTGCAAGTTCTCCTGCCTCTTCCATCGTCAAGTTCAAGGTTTCTTTGATGTCCTGCTGCCATCTTCGTCTAGGTCGTTCCCTGCCTCGTTTTCCAGGAACCATGGCTTCCATTACATTTCTCTCCAGACCACTGTGGCGTTTAATCGGGACATGATGTTATTTATGAGCCATTGCTCCTTGATATTCAGGTTTTGTAGGATGTCTATGTTTCTTCTCTTCTCTGTCCAGAATGTTCTAAGAACTTTTCTACAGCACATTGTTATGGCGGAGCTATTGGAGAGATTCTTTTCAAATTGCTACTTCTTCGTTACAATCTGTGTGTGTTAACATATGTGGTAGGGAGGTATCACTATAATAAAGTAGCTCTTTTCTCTGGTTCTTGTATACTGTAGTACAGATGACCCATATTTGCCTCTTTGCGGAAATGCGCATATAGTATTAATGATACTGTTTACATTGTAACTTCAAACTCATTAGAAATGTTATATCAATGTCTGTTTTGAGAAGTGAATAATATGACCCAATAGCCTCACTCTAATTTCGATATACGCCTTTAACCAAAAGTCCGTCTCCCACTAATGACGTCTTTGTTTACCATGTTCAAGACCGAGTCTATTTGATGCATAGAAAATGCAAGAATTGTTCAAAAAACAATTGAATTCGTCCTGAATGTTGCTATTTCTGTCATCAATGTATTAAATGTCTGTAAACATTAGTTTTCTCCAACCATACCAATGGACGCGATAAGTTGGTTATTGGTTATTGGTTACGGAACTGACGTCATTGCACTCCAGCAGACCCATAGGTGCTCAGTCACCCCAACAGATATCGAAGAGTATGCATACTGATGGTTCCTGTGGCTCGCTGATTAAACACACCTCTCACTCTGCCTCTTAGGCATCCAGTTCGACTTGAACAACGGGTAACTCCAAACTGCTTAAATTGCTTGATCTTCAACATCGATTTTGGTGTCCTCATCCAACAGACAGTCGCGAAGAGAAGGAAGAATATCCCCCTTACCCATCTTCAACTCCCCAGCAATCGATGATGTTGATGCAAGCCTGTCCGCTCTCTCATTACCATAAACACCCGCATGCCCAGGACAGTATATCCACGTAAGCCGCTGGAGGTTAGAAACTTCTATAGACGACATCCACTCATACCGATACCTACCCTTCTGGATCTTGTGAAGCATCGACTGAGAGTCAGATATAACAACTGCCCCAGTAAATGAAGTCCCAGAGATCCAATGGAGGGCAGCAGTAACGGCCTCAACCTCCATCCTCATACTAGAAGTAGTTGTCCTGTATGCGCCACATAGATCTGCAACAACCCTACCATGCGCATTATCCAAGAAACCCCAGCCGGATTTCTCACCACGTTGATCCGACCCATCGGTATATAAAACAACATCATCATCTCTAGCTTTATCTTCTATCAGCTGCTTAACTGCGAGATCAGCCTTCATGTTGCCCCAACCTCTACATTCTCTTCCAAGAGTAATGATAACGTTGAGATAGTTGGTCATGCTACCATCTGTTGGGATCCATTCTTCCCCTTTTGGTAAAATATATAGCACAAAGGAGGAAACTTCTAGATGGTATGATTGTTTGAATGGCAAAAATATTTTGTAGCGCCGGGAACACGTGTAGTTCACATGCAAGTTTTCAAGTTATTTCATCACATGGTTACAAAAATACAAATTTTTATATGCGGGCATGACAAGTTGAACGGACTATAGATACAAATTCTAGATACAAATTGCAAACCAAAAATGCGCGACAAAATTGTGCACACTGTTACACACAAAATAGTGCGGCGGACTATACACACAAAGCATGGCTGAATGTCAATCAACGGTTTCAGACAATGTCAAGTTGTGTTATGCAGATTTGAAATGTTATGGTATATATCTATATTTATATATATGCGTGTAGTGGACACACTGTCTTGGAGATGTTTAATTCGTTTATGAAATATGTAAATATAGTTCTTTATCGCGACTACACTTGAGTAACAGGACATTGTTTATCTGACTAACGGTTAAATATACATTTTTGTATCATATTATTCAATTAAATATCAATAGAAAAGAAGATGTTGTAAATATATGCACACATTTATTTCTGACGTGGATATGATTCTGTTGTTGAACGGTTGCCACATTGGCGTTGGCTAAGACCAGATTTGGGAAAGTTTGTATTTTTACATGGAAATAAGGAAAACCTACAAACTATGACTTTATCACATAAATTCTCGATCAACATTATTTATCTGACTTTTGTTATTCATGGATGTCTTTCAGTTTGTAGCACAGGCTGGTTTGGAAACGACTGTAAATTGAGATGTCGCTGCACCACTAATTGCGACAACAATGGTATTTGTCAATCTGGAGGTAAATGTGGACATGACTGGATAGGTTTAGCTTGTCAGTACAGAGATGCAGCTCGAGATACTTCTGTCAGTTCTACACCATCTTACTTGGTAGATGCAAATGATAATACTTGTTCACCAACTACTTCAAGCACTTTTCTTTCTTTTACCCTGTCACGAGCTATTCCCTTCACTTGGATGCAACTGGTTGTGAATCTAGCAAGTAGTCTTCAAATGTTTCGTATCATGTTTAATAATAATACCCAGAGGTGTACAGACCAGGCTTGGTATATTATGTCTTCCAAAACAATCGTTATTGAATGTAACTTTACTTCACGCATCAACCAGATTTCTATAACTGGTTCTATTGTTGGACGCTTGTGTAGTTTAAGTATTGCTGGTGGCAGGAATTGGGCTATTAAACAGTACACCAACCAATCATCTCACTATTACGAAGGTGCTTTAAGATGGCCATCGAGTAAAGCTGTCGACGGAGACCGCAACACCGACTTGTATGGGATGTCTTGCTCGCACACGGCGGGGTCTACAACACCTAGCACATTCTTTTTATCGTTCTCAACTTCTCTCCTCTTGCATACAATTAAATTGATCAACAGAAATATGCATCGTGATCGTTTGCAACAGTTTACATTGAAGACATTTAGAGCTGATGGCTCAGAAATAGAAACATACACAGAGCCTGGAAATGCTTTGGCGTTGTATACTGTTCCATTAACACGTACAAATGTACCTATCAAGCATTTAACAATACGATCTTTCCATTATGAAAATATGTTAGGAATATGTGAAATAGAAACTTATGGAGACCACCAAACTTGTCCTCCTGATCTATATGGACTGAGCTGCACAGAAGACTGTGACTGTAACCCTGGGCAGTTATGTTCTCCCTACACTGGGGTATGTACTATAGACTGCCCTATTAGGTTTTATGGACTTAAATGCCAATATCGGTGCCCTACCAACTGCAACTTGGGTGGACTTTGTAAACGCAAATTAGGAACCTGTTTTGGATGTAACGCAGGTTTCAAAGGCATATTCTGTGATGAAATATGTCCTTCCGGAATGTTTGGAACTGGTTGTGCTACCCCATGCTCCAACCGCTGCTTTATGCAACAATGTAAACCAGATACTGGATTATGTCGTGAATGTATAAGTGGGTTTTATGGACAAGACTGTTCCCTGTCCTGTCCTCAAGATTGTCCAGATTCAATTTGTCAAGCTAGAAATGGTGATTGTGGGGCTTGTGCTACTGGATTTTATGGATTGACATGTACAACCCCATGTCCAGAACATTGTCTTAATAGGGAATGCAATTCTTTAGACGGTGTTTGTTTGGCTTGTGAAATTGGATATTACATGGATAGATGCACACACACATGTCCATCAAATTGTTATAGAAACTTGTGTCTTGCTTCAAATGGAACATGTAACTCTTGCAAACAGGGATTTTATGGAGACAAATGTCTATCTTCTTGTCCAATCAATTGTTTAAACAATCTTTGCAATCAAAACGGTTCATGTTCTACTTGTAAAACAAGATTTTATGGAGAAACATGTTCAGCACCCTGTTCTACAAATTGTGAGAATAATTTATGTGATGCTGCAAATGGATCGTGCATTTCATGTAAAACTGGGTTCTATGGAGAGAGATGCACTTCTTCCTGCCCCATTCGTTGCAGCAATAACAGATGTGAGAAGATAGGTGGTAACTGTTTGGCTTGTTCCATTGGATACTTTGGATATAAATGCTCGCTACAGTGCTCAGATAAATGTATGGGTCGAGTGTGTAATGTTCTTAATGGTACCTGCAACTCGTGTCTTGGTGGATTTTACGGACAGAGATGTGCTATGACCTGTCCTGCAAAGTGTAGGAGCAATACATGCAATGTGATAAGTGGTGACTGTGTGGCTTGTGTTCCAGGATTTTACGGTTATAAATGTTTATCAGCCTGTCGTGCTAATTGTCCAAACAATATCTGCCATTATGTACATGGTACTTGCAGCAATTGCTATACAGGGGTTTATGGTGAGCTATGTTTAACTCCATGTCCACAATTCTGTTACCAAAATTCCTGCAACCAAACTGATGGCACATGCTCAGTCTGCGCTTCTGGATATTTTGGAGAGAAATGTTTGTCGCCCTGTTCTCCAAACTGTCAGAACAATAGGTGTGACAAGAGAAATGGTACATGTTTGAATTGTGTCAGTGGATTTTATGGACATAGCTGTTTACATTCGTGTCCTGATAATTGTAAAAACGGTGTATGCCATCCTGTAAGTGGTGCATGCTCCACTTGTAATAGTGGATTTTATGGAGAGAAATGTTTGACACCGTGCCCTGAGAATTGTTACAACAATTCATGCTCTCCCGTCGATGGATCCTGCCTCGTGGCTTGCAAAGATGGTTTTTATGGAAAGAAATGTTTATCTAACTGTCCTACAAACTGTAAGGATGACAAATGTCATTTCTCAGAAGGTACTTGTCTGACTTGTGACAACGGATTTTATGGTAAAATTTGTGACAAGACTTGCCCTGAAAACTGTGAAAACAGTTTATGTAATTCCACAGATGGCAGCTGTACAACTTGCGACACCGGATTTTATGGACAAAGATGTTTGCATTACTGTTCTAAAAATTGTCTAAACTCTGTGTGTCATGCTGATGGTAAATGTCTGGACTGCAATACCAACTTTTATGGCGATCAATGTTTAATATCTTGTCCTACAAACTGTGAATCTGGTCAATGTGACGCCATGAATGGTTCTTGTATATCTTGCACTGAAGGGTTTTTTGGACATTATTGTTTAACTTCCTGTCCTGAAAACTGCTTGAATAATAAATGTGATGGAAACCGTGGCAACTGCGCATCATGTGTCAGTGGATTTTATGGCGACAAATGTTTAACAAGATGTCCAGTACATTGTCAAAACAATGAGTGTGATTTCACGCACGGTATTTGCTCTTCGTGTGACGATGGATATTATGGAGGCAAATGTTTAAAGAACTGTTCGAGTAACTGCGAAAACATTATATGTAATCAAATGAATGGTACCTGTTCACCGTGTATAAATGGCTTTTATGATAAGATGTGTTTAACTCCATGTCCAGTCAACTGTGCCGACGATGACAACAATAAATGTAACCATGTTGATGGGTCGTGTGGGGCATGTTCTACTGGATTTTATGGACATAAATGTAACATTCCTTGTCCAATTCACTGTATGGATAACAGATGTGAAAGGACAACAGGTACTTGTTTCAACTGTGCTCATGGGTTTTATGGATACAAGTGTTTGACCCCATGCCCCAACAATTGTGAGAACAGTCAGTGTGATATCACAACCGGCGTCTGTGTGGTTTGTAAAAGCGGTCATTATGGAGATAAATGCTCCAAGGCATGTCCTGAACATTGTGAAAACAATACTTGTGTCATTGATGATGGGACTTGTATTTCTTGTGAGAATGAATATTATGGAGCGAGATGTAGTGTTACTTGTTCTATAAACTGTCTGAACAAAGCATGTGACCACGCAGACGGAAAGTGTTTTTCTTGTGAGAGTGGGTTCTACGGAGAATTATGCTCAACAGCCTGTTCTCTTCAGTGTGCAACTAATTCTTGCAGTGCTGCTAATGGTGAATGCACACCTTGTAAAAATGGATATTATGGTGTTCAGTGTACAGAGAGCTGTAGTACGAACTGTAAGAACAGAGAGTGTGATTCCGTATCTGGAAACTGTCTTACTTGCAATACTGGATTTTATGGAATCAAATGTGTAACAGCATGTGCTAAAAACTGCAAAGACAACAAATGCAACGCTTTAACTGGTAATTGCTTTGACTGCAACAAGGGTTTCTTTGGAACAAAATGTTCATATCCTTGTCCCGCACAATGTAAAGACAAGAAATGTTCTGCCACATCTGGCAAATGCTACTCTTGTAATTATGGATTTTTGGAGAAAATGTACAAGCCCATGTCCAAAGAATTGCAAAGGTAAAATCTGCCATGTCAAGAACGGTACATGCACATCCTGTGTGACTGGATATTATGGTGAGACGTGTTCAAGTGCGTGCCCAAAGAACTGCAAAGGTCGGGTCTGCAATATGAAAAATGGTACATGCACATCCTGTGTGCCTGGCTATTATGATGACAAATGCCTAGCTTTATGTGGATTGCAGTGTAAAAACAAAATCTGCAATAAACTCGGTATTTGTTATTCCTGTAACATCGGTTATTATGGCAATCAGTGTTCAAATCCCTGCTCAATAAACTGCAGGGGTAACATTTGTCATTTCCAAAGTGGTAACTGTGCAGAGTGTATAGATACATTTTGGGGAGAAATGTGTTTGATATCCTGCCCTAAATTCTGCAATGGAAGTTACTGTATGCCAAACAATGGTAGCTGCACGTCTTGCCAGGATGGATTTTACACATCGGGGTGTAATGTGTCTTGTGTAGGGAACTGTATCAGAGATATATGTGACATGACGACTGGTCAATGCACACACGGTACTGTAGCAGACAGTTCTCATATTTTTAATGTTTTCTTAATTCTGTTACTGGTGGTATTGTCGTCAGCTTTATTTCTCTTCTGTCGTAAAAGAGACAATCAACTAGATACACAAGAAGGTCAAAATGAAGCACTCTAGAGAAACATATGGACTGAAAGTCAGCAGTCATTGTCAGATATATAACAAGAGAAGACAGACAGTGTTAGATATCTAACAAGAGAAGACAGACAGTGTCAGATATCTAAAAAGTGAACAATGCAATGTCAGATATCTAACAAGAGAACACAGTCAGTTATCTAACAGGAGAAGACAATGTCAGATATCTAATAACAGAAGACAGACAATGTCAGATATCTCACAAGATAAGACAGAAAGTGTCAGATATCTAACAAGTGAAGATAGAAAGTGTCAGATATCTAACAAGAGAAGACAGACAATGTCAGATATCTCGCAAGATAATATAAATAGTGTCAGATATATAACAAGAGAAAACAGACAGTGTCAGATATATAACAAGAGAAAACAGACAATGCCAGATATCTCACAAGATAATATAGACAGTATCTGGTATCTAACAAGAGAAGACAGGCAATGTCAGATATCTAAAAAGAGAACAAAGGCAATGTCAGATATCTAACAAGAGAACACTGGCAGTGTCGGATATCTAACAAGAGAACACTGACAGTGTCGGATATCTAACAAGAGAAGACAGTCAGTTATCTAACAATAGAAGACAATGTCAGATATCTAACAAGAGAAGACAGACAATGGCAGATAGATAACAAGATAAGACAGACATTGTCAGATATCTAACAAGAGAAGATAGACAGTGTCAGAGATCTAACAAGAGAAGACAGACAGTGTCAAAAATCTAACAAGAGAAGACAGACAGAATCAGATATCTAACAAGAGAAGACAGACAGAATCAGATATCTAACAAGAGAAGACAGTGTCAGATATCTAGCAACAGAAGACAATGTCAGATATGTAACAAGATAAGATAGACAGTATGACAGATTTACAAAATTAATAATTTTGTAATACAGGAGTGTTCAAGATAATTGCAGCCCCATTGACAAATCGAAAGTTGCCAGATAACCTACCGCGTTGTCTTTATTTACTATTTAAACCGGTTCTGACTAGCTCGTCCTACGTCACATTTGTTCATCGCCCCTTCCCGCACTCCAATTACACACCACCACACAACCTTGACCTATTCTACGTCATAACTGAACCTTCTCATTTCCATACATATATGCCAGATTAGCTCCATCCCTAGGCTGCTTTTAAGTTGAACACCCTGTATAACAATTCAGTTACAAATTATAACATTTAATTCTCACGTTACAAATAATTTTAATTTGATTCGTTCAATATTTCAACTAAGTCTGTTACTATAGATTTTTTAATTACATTTTTTCTGATTAATTTTGCGTTATTTATTCATAATTACGATTAATAACAACTTGTTGTGTTATCTTCTTACACGTTATCAATAATATTTTCACAAACTATAACTTTATGAGATGTTTCTAAGTTATTAATGATATCATTTCTTTCCTTTTTTGTTCTTGATATCATTTCTTTTCTTTTATTATCACAAAATTCTTTTATTTATAATTATCTAAACTTGTTGTTGAGTTTTCTTCTTCTCAGAACAAATTATGTTTTATTAATTAAAAAAAAAGAGAAATATTTCATGATGTTTTTGTTATTTCTTTTATTGAGAAGTTTGCCAGTGTCAAAATTGTTGGTTTGATATACTCAAGATTTGACTGTATAGTTTTAGTTTAGTTGTCAAATCATTATCACTACACATTGAACTAGTTAGTTTATAAGTGTTCCGATCTCTTTCTCAGTATGTCTCTCAGCGTGTGACGTCTAACGACAATAGTTCTATGTTTAATATTCTTCTTTGGCTTCCAGTATAGTGATCTGATCTAGATACACCACATTTAATTTGGTATTTTTACAATCTGGTTACGGTTGCAGATTCATCCCCATTCTTTTAATCGTTTACACATCCTCTCTCCATTGGGAAATTGAGAATATCATCCGGGTTTATTTCTTGGCAGATTTCTATGTCAGCCGTACTTGCAATATTATCGGCACAATTATTTCCCCTTTCATCAAAATAGACCCCATCTTGCCCCACCCAGAGTAGCTTGCGAATGAAAATCTGGCCAACAGGAACAACCCATTAGAACAAACTATGGGGGACGGTGAAGACCTGCTGGGCACAGCACTGTTTATGACACATACAGGAGTAGTCGCATAGCAAAAGTTGATAGCAGAAGATTTACGCTTACATGTCCTGGCACTAAAATGAAACTGATATTGTCAGTCTAGACCTCCTTAGAGACTTTAGGCTTGTCTTCAATCCTAGCCTTTCTCAATTTTCCTGAGCAGACCCATTGCGTCATAAAACATTCATGGATAAATCTGACTAGCCAGACCATCGCTTTAGTTACTGCCATAATCTCCATAGTGAGACTGTTTGTAGTTATAGCAAAACCACCACTATCTTTTTTCACAACCTCACCTCATCTGAGCAATGAAATCCCATGAGCTCTGCATGTGTTGAATAACTGACACATCTGTATAAATGATTATATCGTTCTCAGAAATTAACGCCTGAATTTCTACTTTCTTGTCTGCATGCTTTATCAAATCTGATACATACTGAAAATGATACATTGATTCCTTTTGGCATCCTTTCAAATCACTATTACACATCAGAAATCTTTATGCACAGACCCATTGAAATTCGATCATGTTATGAAAATAGTATATCCATTTCGGTCCTAGCAGTTCAGGAAAAGTCACTACTGAATTCCCAGGGCAAGTGAAATAACTCTGCAGCAATGAGAAGTGTTTGTGAAATAAAAAACAAATACAATTTCTAATCAATATTTGTGATTTAAAGTTCAATTTACAGTTAAATGGATGAGGTACTAAATTGTGAACATGTATGTTGTCAATGCCATACAGGTTGGATTAAAAAAATTGTACAAGTGAAGAAATAAAAGATGAATGACAGTATTGAAAGTATGTTTCACTCAAAAATGTCAAGTTTTATTGATGATCAATGTAAATTGAAAGGTTGAGAAGCAGTCTCTCTTACAGAGGTTGAATTTACAGGTCAGGCAGCTATTACTGGTTTCCACACATCTTCGTGATGCAGTCCTCATCTACATTTAGAAACATTAACTGCAGGTCCACTTTCTGCCAAACAGTTGAGTCGGTTGATGGTTGGCCTGAATGGGTTTAATCAATCATGTAGTTGCTGGGTGGTGTCTTGCCCTTTGAAGCATGCATGTTTGTCTGGGCATGAGGGCCCTCATACAATCAAGACAGCAGTTCAGAGGTTCAACATTGCACGTGTCCATATTGTCCTCATATAACGAATTTTTAATTAACATTGATGTACAAATGTTTGCTGATACTTTCAAATCTTTTTCTTGATATTTGACAAAGCAGGCACATTCAACAACAAAAGTGTCAACAGTTCATCAGTAAAACAAAATATTCTGCGGTAAGATAACTGGTGAGTTCCACACATATAGTTTACATAAAGAAACATTTTGCTGCAATCAGAAGAAACAGATGTCCATGAAGGATCTAGTTTTTCTAGAATTTTCATATGAGCAAATGCATTTGTTAGCTTTTCTCAGTTTTAAAGAATGTCTCACGTAACAACAATTGTGTTTGCCGTAATGACTGCTGACGGTAATTACAAATACAGAATATTCTCAATCTGAATCAACGTCATTTGTAGAACCTGTTTCCTCACTAAATTGTTCGATATTGATAGTGCCCAGGTATTGTGGCTATTCTCTCTCAACCTGGCGACCTGGTTGAATGGAGGGAAGTGGCGTTGTCGCCATCCATCTATTATCAACTTCATGGTAACCACTAGTTACGTACGCTAACAATAGAACTATAGCGTCGTTTATTTCCGCACGCAAATCTAGAATTAATTGTACATCAATCTGATTTATCCACCATCTCGTCAGCAATCTGATTTATCCACCATCTCGTCAGCAATCTGATTTATCCACGATCTCGTCAGCAATCTGATTTATCCACCATCTCGTCAGCAATCTGATTTATCCACGATCTCGTCAGCAATCTGATTTATCCACCATCTCGTCAGCAATCTGATTTATCCACCATCTCGTCAGCAATCTGATTTATCCAACATCTCGTCAGCAATCTGATTTATCCACCATCTCGTCAGCAATTTGATTTATCCACGATCTCGTCATCAATCTGATTTATCCACCATCTCGTCAGCAATTTGATTTATCCACGATCTCGTCATCAATCTGATTTATCCACCATCTCGTCAGCAATCTGATTTATCCACGATCTCGTCAGCAATCTGATTTATCCACGATCTCGTCAGCAATCTGATTTATCCACGATCTCGTCAGCAATTTCAACATCATTTGAATCATAAATCACAACAAATTTCCAGAAAAGTTAAGGCATTTCTTTTAAAAAGGGAGGCGTAATTCACAGTCGACTGTGAACAACCACTTCGTAGGGAGAACGTTATTCACAGTCGGATATAAATAAAGCTGATTTGATTGGCTGACGGTTAAGCGCAGTACCTGATTAGATCGAGAAAGGAGCGACATTTCTGACTTAAAGATTTTGAGTCGGCTGCGAATAACTAAGAATGTTATTCATAAAGTTTAAAACAGAGCATTATTGACAGATGTTAATACAAAAAGATATATCTCCGTGTTATACACAGATGTCTATGCCATATGAATGCATATAAAATATAATTAAAAGAGATCATCGCATAATATAGAGCGTTTTACAGATACGAAAAGTTTAATAATCTTCGACAAACTATAAGCCTAACTAATCATTTATCTAATCTAACTATAGGCTTACAATGACATATTACACGAATTCGTTGTAAAATATATTAGATTAGACCTAGCAGCATTTTATTTACTATATAGATATATATATATATTATAGGGTAGCTTGCCCTAGAACGATCCGCTGTGCTGTATATTTTGGCATGGATCTGCACCTTTACGATCATCTTTTTGCAGTATATTTGGGCTTTATGATCTACGTCAAATAGCTGTGCAGCCTTTCTGACTATGTTCCGGATTAGGAACATTTCTAAATCTTTTTTGGGGCACATAAGCTTGCCCTGTGACGGCATCTTCCTTTTGTTCGCTTGAAATATGGTCTATTATCTCTTGTATGAACTTCACTGTCTTTTGTAGCTCACACAGTGGTCCATGTAGTTTTCTGTCGAGTGTGTTTCGTTAGGCCAGTGAATTTGCCTCAGTATATCATGTTCAGGGCAGTCTTGAAGTATGTGCTCTGCAGTCTGGTGTGCCTGTCCACATGTACACATGGCTGAAGTGCCAATCTTGAATTTTGTATACATGTGGCTGCAGAGTCGATTGTGTCCTTTTCTAAGGCGCAGAATGACAACTTGTTCCAATCTGCTCATATTATAGTAATCGTCTTGTGTTTGTATTTGGAGATTTCTGATTGATTTAATCATCATTTTCTTTTGGTGGTAGGTAACTGGCGCATCTGGTTGCTCTCCTGCAGCACCTTCCTTGGCCAATCGGTCCGCTGTTTCATTTCCTGGTATTCCACAATGAGAGGGTATCCACTGCAAGACGACCCTGCGCTGCTTGGACAGTTTAGACAGTAAGATCTGTAGACCTGCCAATTTTCTAGACTGGAGTGCTTGGAGTGCTGATTTTGCATCAGTCAAAAATACAACAGGTTGAGGATCGAGTCTGGTATTCAACAGTTTCTCAGTTGCCACCTTGATTGCCTGAATTTCTGCATCATAGTTGTGACAGAATTTCCCCGTTGGTACTTTAATCGCATCTCAAACGTTGTATGGGTATTCTATGTACACTCCTGCTCCTTCATTCTTCACTGCATTTTCTGCTGACCCATCCGTGTATACCCGGACCCAGAGATCATGTTGGTATTCTTCATCAAGTAAACTGAGAGTGACTATCTTGCGTTGTATGCTGTTCTGCTCATCCTTGTCGAGTATTCCTTTAACTTCTGTCTGTATACGTACTTCTGGTTCAGTCTTCTCTCTCTAAAAGGTTTGCTCTGGCACAGACTTTAGGGGGATGCCAACTTTTGGTAGGTCTGAAGTTTGCCTATTCAGTCTTTTGGCCTGATGAATAAAGCTGCTTCTTTTCAGCCGCCCCATTGCTAGATTTTGGAATCTGTTTTCCATTGGGTGGCTTGGCATACTCAGAAACTTTTCTGCCTGCGTCATTACTTTTCTGTCTGGACGGCATCTTACTCGTGCAACACACCGTGAAAAGTGTCGGCCTTCGCCATTGTTCGGAGTTGGACAGCCTGTCAAATCTTTACAATGTCAGCCTTACTTTTCTGACCCCGTTTAGTTTATTCCCAATAGGAACATTCTCAGGTTTTTCGAGGCGCGTGTTGGCACTTGGCAATTTGCAATGTCTACTGTGCATTTTCCCTGTCCCAGTGAAACACTGGACTGGGGCTGCGCACAGATATTCTTCACCAGGCGGATAGATTGACACACCAGGCGGATAGATTGCCATTTGCAGGTTTCAACGTTTTCCGCAATGACACTCACTTGGGTCAAGCAGTCCTGATTAGGAAAGATCTCCAGGCCTCGGAGATGGACACTTCTGCTTGGAACTCGGACGACTTGCAGGTCCAGGCAGTAACAATTACCGCACCAAAAAAGTTCACACTTGTTAATATCTATGCCTGCAATCACAAGATGGACAAAGACAGATGGAAGATATTACAAGATATATGTCTTCATGCTCCATCAAGTGTCATTATGTGCGGTGACTTTAACGCCAGGGGAAAGTTGTGGGGCAATAGTATTGTTAATGAGCAGGGTGAGGCACTGGAAGAAGTATTGACTGAAACAGACTTAGTCTGTCTGAGCTTGCAGACTTTCTTGCAAACAATGCCCCGACTCAAACGGGCAGAAGTATGGACAGAGCCGATATCATCAATGCGGTACGCTCTCAATTATGTGACATGGGCACGTCTCAGACACTGGAACGAGTTCGAGAATTAGGCGTTAAGTGTGGACATGCCAGACAGTGTCGTCTTCGTGGTAGAGAGAGAAGATATAGTAATCAACTTCTCATGGGTACGGTGAGCAAATGGACTTAAGGATGGCTGCTGCAGCGGAGGACAGAGCATGCATGGGAATGCCCAATGTGCCGTGACGTCGATCGCATAACATAACAGATATTCTAGAGGGTCGTTTCAATCGGCGCTAGCAACGCAACTGAAATTTTGCGCTCTCCACATCACCCACCTCATTTTTTCGGGGATGTTAATTGTTAATGCAAC